>VXBL01005322.1:159367-179267 GCA_013400195.1 Aramus guarauna | reverse complement strand
CCCGGCGTGCTGGCCGCCTCCCGCACACGGCAGCCCCCGCTCGGCGCGCTGCTGACTGGGGCTTCTGGCACCGCCCCTCGGCCGGGCCCGCCGCTCCGCTCCGCGGCCACCATCTTGCTGCAGCGCAGTGAACAGGGCCGCGCCGGGCGCTCGAAGCTTGCCGTGCCGCGGGGCCCTCCTGAAGGCCTGCGAGGAGTCTGCATCGGTCTGGGTCCGATTTTCTGCTGGCTGGATTAATAACAAGCACGGGGCTCTTTCCCAAACTCCGGGCCCCTTAAAAGAAAGCGGGTTTTTGGTTTTGTGATGATTCTCTATGTGTAATATGCCTTCGCAGGTGTCCTTGGAAGTTCTTTAACTTTCTTTTTTTTTGTTTTTCCCCCCCCATAGGTGTTATTTTTTTTTGACGTAAAAGTGAGTTCACCGAGCTAGTGAATGTCGGTAGCTGATCTCGTAGCTGTCATCTATTTTTTGGGGTGCTCAAGAGCTAGTTTTCAGTACTACCTTCCGATATTAATTTGGCAAGATATGCAATAGCTTTATCTATCGTCTGCTAGCTGTGTTGTGCATGCGTACTGAAAATACGAGGCTTTATCTTTATCGAATTTGATGTAAGAGGTGGCTATTTCTAGAAGCACATGTTCTAATCCAGTAAATATTGTTCTTGCACTTACCTCTTTTTGTGAAGAAAATGGTCAACAAAACAGTGTTTGTAATGCGGCAGGTCCTATTCTTAGGCTGTATAGATGGTTTCTAGCTGTAAACAGCTTTATGTCATTTACCGTCATTTAGCAAAATCTGCTCCTGAATGACTTACAGAACAGGACTCGTACAGCTCTTCCTTGTCTTTGCATTAATCCTTTCAACTGTAAATATACAAATGCAGAACCCAGTGTGACTTGGGGGCTGGGCAGCTGCTTAGGGTGTTTACCATTTGGAGGAGTATTTATAGTAGCTGAATTAAAAAGTAAAGAATTTGAGGCAGACACACAGAGTAAGATTATTTTTTTTTCTTGAGTTGTGCTTGCTTGACAACCCCAATTTTTTAATAACTTTAAAGCAGGAAACCGATCTTGTTATCGAATTGAACTGGCTTTTAAGGGAAAATCTTACGCCTCATTCCGTTACCTGACAAAATTGGCTTTAGTCATCTTTGGGCAGAAAAGGTGTTTCGATTATTCTATGAAAATGTAATATATTCTATGCCCAGAAAAATGAGAAACATAGTATGATACAAGTTACAGCTCTAATAATATTAGTCTAGTTAGATGAGGGAGAAGTACGTGAATAAGAAGATTCTAAGTCTCTCTCTGCAGTTCTTGTGATACAGTATATGCCTCCTTCATTTCTCCTGAACTTGGTTGGGGGGGATGCAAATTTGAGGTCTGCAATGCTGTCCAAAAAATAATACTATCTTGAGAGAGACTGTGGTAACAGTTGCCTGAATCTTATATGGAGGCGTGTGAAAAGTCTAGTTATCCTGTTATTTTTGCAATAGCTTTGTGTCTTCTGATTTATATCTTTGTATGATTGAATCTTTCACTGCAGACCTTTCATACCAGATACTGGTTTGTACTGCCCTCATCCAGCTTCTTATTTAGTCTCGTTTGTGTATGTGTAATGATCTCACAAGAAAGCTTACTTCACCCAAAAGTTCAGAGTGGTGACTAAAGGGAGATCCTTCATCTGGAGGAGCGGTCATTGAAATACAAACTTCTGTAAAAACAGAGTGATGAGCTTGCATACAGCCATTGTGTGCTTTTGGGGTTTACAGTTCTTATTTGTAATAGCTGGCTGCAGTCAGCTTTTTCACTGTGATGAGAGTTAAATGTCTTTGCATTCGTGTTTATCGCTTAAATTGACTCTGTCAAGTTCACTAAGGAGAATTCAGAGGTCAATGTAAATTGTGAAATTTCACTACAGTGGAGAAATAGGTTTTGTCCGTATTTTTGCTCATTTGGTGTGGGACCGGTGGAACGGTTTGGGGAAGAGTTGTGTTCCGATGCTTCAAACCTTTAGATTAGTGCATAACGTGCTAGTTTATCCATAGATTCATAGCTCTGTTGCTTCTTCGAAGCTTTTGTCCACAAAACCTCCTCCCTCTTTTTTTTCCTTGTATTTCCTGAGTAAGTAACAAATCAAAACTTGATTTTATTTCTTTTCAAAAAAAGCTTCTGATTCTATAGGGTTTCAGTTTTTTTGTGATAGGTGGCAGTTTGTCTAAACTGCTTCCTGATGAAAACACAAAGTGGTACTGGAAAACTTTGGGAGAGAATTATTATCTAGTTACTGCTGTGGAGAGTTGCCTTTGTTATGCTAGCTACACAAATGTTATCTATATACAGTCAATGTTTGGCAAATCCTGTTTTAAGAAGTCCAGAGAATGGCTCTGCAATTATTACACGTGCTGTGCAGGGTGCATATGGTCTGTGTAGAACAGGCACACAGCATCTGTACGTATAATTGAGAAGTTTGTTTATTTTTATACAAAGCTAAAGGTGCTTCAGGTATTGCTAGTCCTTGAATTGCCTTTTGGAAGAAAAATTACCAGGAAATTCTAATTTCACACACACCCCTACTGCTACTCTGAAGGTCTGTGCAAGCACTTAATTTGAGACAGCACCCTTATAAAGTTATTGATAGGAGGACTAAAACTTGCATTAAATGCTGCTGCTGTTCATCAAAATGAAGTTGCTCTTTTAATTGTACAAACCGGGACCTTTCCCGAAATGCCTGGCTGTATCTGAAGAGTTTAAAATTGGAAATACGATATCACTGGCTTGGAGGTAGAGTTTCTTGGAAAACAGAACTGAAAATTGGAATGCCAAATAGATCTGTAAAACAGTCTTTCCTAGTATGTATCAGATCTGTAGTATTAAGGTAGAAGAGACACACGTGTTTGTAGGAACACCTAGGATTGATGTATAATTTCTTTTAAAGTGATACTTAGTGTGTGTGTTTTTTCCTTCTCCAGTATGAAGTGGAACAGAACAGAATTTACCACCTGAAACTGCTGCTTCAAGTTCAGATCAGGAAAAGAATATACCACATTGTAACAACAACTCAAGACCAAAGAAGAGGAAACTTACACTGAAGATACAAGGCTTGATCTGAAACAAGAAGTTTGTGCCTACTCAACAGCTTCAAAAGAGCACGTCCCAACGCTGCTAGTAGTCTTTGTTTTCTCCAGTGCTGTATTGAAACTGCCCAGGGCAGCAGCACTTGTATTCTCTATTAGCTTGATAGATCACATTCTCTTGCTATCTTTTTTCTCTTTCTTTCTCTCTCTTTCTTCCCTTTTTTTTTTTAAGTAACAGTCTTCATCCTTAGAAACTTGTGCTGAAACAGAAGAATCGGCTAATACTACTGAAAGTGCAATATTTGAATATCACTGCGAGGTTGGTGCACATGTTATATAGAGTTATATATATTTCTAAACTTAATAGGAAATGAGTTGTCGACACAAGGGTGTGGGTTTTGTTAGGATTTTTTTAGCAGTTCTTTGCTGCTCTGTTGGTTTATTAGTAGTATGACGGATTAATAGTACCTGCATTACGGTTCTATTTAACAATCCTTGTAACCTTTCAGAGCTTGTTATTAATGTTTCTCCCTTCTAGTAACAGTAGTGTTGGGGTTCCAATCCTTTTTTCTTTTTTTTTTTTTAAATAACCTCTGTTTAGTCGTCTTTAAATCTTATTGCACAGGTGTGAGTTTTTCTTCCTCTGAGTACTTGTATTGGTGGGGTTCATAGTTCTTGCAAACTGACAGGTTAACTGTTCGCAGTGGACAGCACAGCCAGGTAGTCGTCATTGTCCAGTGTATAACCATCATGTCATAGGTCCAAGCAAGCTTTATTTGTACATTAATAGGTTGTAGCCTATTACTAGAAGTTTCTTAACAGTTTTGTGACAATGCTCCTGGTGATACATGTAAGTGGATGTTGTCTTTGATTTTTGTT
Source organism: Aramus guarauna (assembly GCA_013400195.1). Taxonomy (NCBI): domain Eukaryota; kingdom Metazoa; phylum Chordata; class Aves; order Gruiformes; family Aramidae; genus Aramus; species Aramus guarauna. Next base: position 175,312 of record VXBL01005322.1, on the reverse strand, counting down.
AGGCTCTGTTATAACATTGTGTTTGAACAGGTGTGTGAATATGGCAAACATCTGGAAAGACTGCCGATATTATCGTGTATCTTTATCTCTACAGCAAACTAAAGTGCCATCCTGAGGAGTGTATCTTTGTTTGAACTTGTGTTGTCAGGCTTTAGATGAATGATGATGACTACTTTGTGCTATATTACTAATACTTCTTTAAACCCAAATTGTTCAAGTGGTGTCATGCAGTGGTAGTCTTTGAGCAAGAGATTACAGCAGTGTGCTTGTCTGATCCTAAAATAGGCTATTCTGAACTTGACTTTTTCTGTAGATTTTTGTCATTCTCTATATCTGATGTACCTTTAGTAGTAGTTTGTTACTTAATGCCTGTGGCAGGAGTGTATGTATGTTTGTATACTTACCTTGTGTCAGAGATGTGAAGTAGCCATTTTGTAAATGACTCACAAAGAGCATTTGTCATACTCATTTGAGCTTTCGGAATGGGTTAATGTTCTTGCCTGTTATTCTCCTGGGAAAAGGTATAGTAATATATCATTTCCCCTTCCCCCAGCCACCCTACTTGCAGGACAAATGTATCTTTGAAAAGTATTTCTAACTCTGGGATGGCTTAAAAGCAAAAACTTTAGCTGTTGCCTTCTTGCAAGGACATCATCTTGTGTGAGAAATGTCCTAGGGGTTGCCTTCCTCAAAAGATGAGGGTTCATGTATTGGAGTGATGCTCTTTGATCACTTTTAAACTGATTTCCAAACAGCATAATAAGATGTGCTGTAACTATACCTTTTAATATGTTGAGTAAATCAATATCTGTATTAGAGTAAGAAGCATTACAATTTTGCAAGTTGCTCAGGCATCTTTTATCTCCACTGAAGATATTGCTGGCTAATTTTGAATCTCTTCTGCTTGATACAAGAAGAAAACGGAGAACAGATACAGTCTCATTCTGTTTCCACAATAAATATTCTGGAAACTGCAGCAAATAAACTCCTCCAATACTGTATTTTAAGATGCATATTGACTGTTTGGAGAGGGTTGCTTCAATAGCCTTTCCTGAATTAAAGTGTGAGGTGTAATACACTTCAACTGATTTAATTACTAACCTGTAAATGGAAATGGCTTGCTTTAAAAATGTGACTTGCACATCAAAAAGCCAGTGAGTTAGTAAAGGGACTTGCGAATATGACAAGACTGAGTCGGTGCCTTGAAAAGAAAAGCTGCCCCCTCCACGAAAAAAAATTAAAAAACCAAAAAATGTTCATGAGTGTAAGTTAATTTATCAGTTCATTACAGCTTTAACTTTTCTAATTTAATGCTGTTTTCTCAATGTATCTAGCACTTGAGATCCTATGCCACAGAAATTTTAGTTTAATTCTTGGTATTAATTCCATAACTGTGCAAAAATGTTTAAATACTTAAAACAATTTTTTTGTAAGAAAGACTGAACAGACAAACTAGGGACAAACTTTGCAGGGATGTCAACCTAATTCTGTTGGTTCATAACTGTTGCATTTTCCTAATTACCTGTTTAATTTGGAAGAGCCAATACTTTAGATATTTTCAGGCTCTGATGTGAAATAGTTAATGTGGGAATGCTTTGAGGTATAACGCTTAAGAAAGTCAGAAGTTTGTTTTGGTCTAAGCAAGCCTTATTTCGGGGTTGTATTTCTGGCCTATTTTATAAATATGTTGCCTGCCTAAATTTTAAGGATTATTGTTTTCCAAAAGTCTTTTAACTATTTTGATACTCTTTCTCTGTTTTAACAATGGTTAGAATTTGCTTCATACAATACCTTCCACAAGCTTTCTGTGTTTGTTATTCTGATATGTGGGCATGGAGAAAGGAAACTTATTTTAAGTGGAGTTGGGTTTTTTGTTCCCCCCCCCCCCCCCCCCGCTTTATTTTAAACAGATGAGCTTTGATCCAAACCTGCTCCACAACAATGGACACAACGGGTACCCCAATGGTACTTCGGCAGCGCTGCGTGAGACTGGGGTTATAGAAAAACTGCTGACCTCTTATGGATTCATTCAGTGTTCGGAACGGCAAGCTAGACTGTTCTTCCACTGTTCACAGTATAATGGCAACTTACAGGAGCTCAAAGTAGGAGGTAATTAGGCAACTTTGAGAGCTTCTTGACTGAGTGAAGATCAGTCTCTTTCACTTGCCATAGAAAATCCTTTTATCTTGCGGCTTAAACGGATGCATGCTGTTGCTTCTCATGGGCTAAAGAGACAATTGAATTAATAATCTACCACTCCTGATGAGAGAGACCTTTACAGCACTTAAGCTTTGTGCAGCTTCTATTAACGCAGTTGTGGCCATCCTGGAAAAGGTGCAGTGTTAGGTCAAACGTGTATAACTGTGGTGGAAGCAAGTGCTTAGACTGTGGAAGAATATACCTCATATACTTGGCGTTCCTTTTTTTTTTTTAGAATTAGTTTGAAGAGGACCAGTTGTTTTTAAGAATGGGGAGGCTGCTACTTCATGCTACTAATTAATGTACTAGTGAAGTTTTTAAACTACTTAATGGCTATTGTTTTATCTTGTCTGAACTTCAGTGTGAAGTCCGCTGTATAGTGAGCGGGGCAGGGAGAGGGAATTGTTATAGGGCAAGCCATTACAGTAGAATAGTTCATTAGCAACAGGAGTGAATAAGCCAAATAACCAGAGAAATATTTGTAAATAGGTGCTTTTCTTAGCAAGGACGGACACTGAGTTTTACTTTGTTTGGCTACAATTAGAGATTAAAAATAACAACCCAAACAGAACTCTGTGACGCCATTATCATGTTTGATGTCTTGTAGATGATGTTGAGTTTGAAGTGTCTTCTGATCGCCGAACTGGAAAACCCATTGCTATTAAATTGGTGAAGATAAAACCAGAAATATTACCTGAAGAACGAATAAATGGACAAGTTAGTGCCTGTTTTCTATACATGTATAACTTCCATCTTTCACTCCAGGAGGCTAGATTTACTTAGCATGCATATATTAACTACATACAGTATTCAGTTACACTGAAATATATTTTTGTTGTTCTGGTAAAAATTCAGAGGTTCAGTTTGAGCTCTTGCTTAGCTCCAAACAGTGCTTAGAGTCAACGGGTGTTCTGTAAGACTGAAACTTTGCAGCATGACATTCCCTGTTGAGTTACACCAAAAGTGCATCCCTGACTGTATAGTAAAGGATCCTGAGATTCATTTTGTATTCAGTGCTGCTCCTGAAATGACTAGCAATGGATTTTTTTTTTTATTTTTTTTTTGACTGGTAGGTTGTGTGTGCTGTTCCTCACAATTTAGAGAGTAAATCTCCAGCTGCCCCGGGTCAGAGTCCAACAGGGAGTGTATGCTACGAACGTAATGGGGTAAAGCTTATATATTTTACTTGAACTCTTCACTGATCCATCACTGTGGTCTATGAGAAAAAACAAAAGAATACACAATTTCATATAGACAATTGACACTGGTAAGAACTGTAGTTCTTGGCAAAACAAAAAAACCAAAAAGCAGCATGCTTTGGTAATTACTACAGACAGAAATGTTAATTTAACAGCTTGCTTACATTTATGGAGAACTTTAGAGCCAAATAGGTGTTTTTCTCTTTTAAAACTTCTAAAGTTTAGAAATTAATTAGAAATTTAAAGATGGCCATGTACAAAACTTTCAACTTAAGTTGCTTGTTAGACTCATCAAAACAGCATGATGGAAAAAAGAATGGTTTTTCATGCTGCATTTGACCATTTTGAATTTTCTCACTAATTTAATAGCAGATATTGTCATTAAATAAAACTGTGCTAATCTTTCTTTGAAACTATTCTGCAAATAGGCTAATATTAGTCATTGTTAATTTACAGGAAGTATTTTACCTGACTTACACCCCAGAAGATGTTGAAGGAAATGTACAGCTGGAAACAGGAGATAAAATAAACTTTGTAATTGATACAAATAAACAGTAAGTTGGTATTGCTTTTCTGGCTTCATACTTTTAGTACTCAGGCAGCAATTCACGCCTGTTCCAAGAACTGGAAAGACAGTATGATGTATAATTTAATTTTTGCTCCAGGTTTGAGTTGTTTCAGGTTTGCTCTGTTTACTTTTTCCCCCCTCTAGTACTGGTGCTGTAAGTGCTCGTAACATTATGCTATTAAAAAAGAAACAAGCCCGCTGTCAAGGAGTAGTCTGTGCCATGAAAGTAAGTGATGCTTTAGCTTTAAAGTTTCATTTGAAAATTAAATGCTGTTCTGAAAAGTGGTGTTGTAAGTAAAAATATTTAGGGCATTAAGAGCTACTAACAGTTTGGCACTGTGGGCGTAAACTGGGTGAAACAGCTAATCTTTGATACTAATAGTCTTAACAAACAAAGTCTCATTTATTTCTGATTGTATATTGTGGTAGTCTGTTAGCTGTGTGCACTCATAAGTCTGCCATAGTGGTATGTCATAGTCTTTCACTGTGTTTGGTAGAACCTGTAAAATTTTGTCTTTGTATGTTAAGAGAATAGGCAATTTATTAAACGCTTTGTTCTGTTCTTAGGAGGCCTTTGGATTTATTGAGAGGGGTGATGTCGTGAAGGAGATATTCTTTCACTATAGTGAATTTAAAGGTGACCTAGAAGCCTTACAGCCTGGTGATGATGTGGAGTTTACAATCAAAGACAGAAATGTAAGACGAAATCCAGTAAAACCTGAAGACAAGATCCTAGGGCGTAACTGGACAACTGTTTTCTCAAATTCACTTGTAAAAGGAAGGGGGGAGGAGGTTCATTGGAAAATGTCTGCTACCTTACCTCTTCTCTATGTGTATTTAACTGATTTTGTGCTTTTAGGGTAAAGAAGTTGCAACAGATGTTAGACTGCTGCCTCAAGGAACTGTCATTTTTGAAGATATCAGCATTGAACACTTTGAAGGAACTGTAACCAAAGTAATTCCAAAAGTACCCAGCAAAAACCAGGTGAATTTCAGTATTTACTTCATGTGAAATGTTGTATTGATTGTATTGAATTCCAGGCAAGCGTTAAAAATTGTCCCCTTTCTCTGTAACAGTCTGCTGCATAAGCATTGTGTTGCAGTACAGGAGTAAGCTTGGGCTTAACCTGTAACAGCTGTTGATAGCAGTCACAGTATGCAATTTTTCTAAAGGTTATAAAGGACAAAAATTAGGGTAGTGGTACATTGGGGAATATGCGTTTTTAACGTTTCAAATACTTCCCATTGAATTTTGTGGGTTTAGGATGTATCTTTAAGGCAAAGCTTAGGGAAAAGGGCAGAAAATAGTTGCTGGAATAAGCCTGATCTATGGATTCCTGTGAGCGTTAACAAATAATGAGGTTTTTCTCAGAGAGGTAACTTTGACCTTTAATGTTTGGCTTTGAGGAAAGAGTGTACACAGCATGGTTTTAGGTGAGTCTGCGGTGTTTTGGGAAGGTTTGGGGTGGGGTTTTTTGTGTGCTTTGAACACTTAATAACAAAGACACTGCCTTTCAGAAGTGTTCTAACTATGGTTATAAAATTGATTCTTGAAATAGAGTCTTAATTTCTTTGGCAATATATACTTGGTGCTTTAAAAAACAAACCAAACCAAAAAAAAAAAGCCCAACCCCAAACTAAAAACCCAACCAGCACCACCACCAAAAACTACCTTCCATTTGGCTATGACAAATTAGGAGTGGTGGAAATGAAGCATAAGGGGTCTCAGCCTGGCAGGCACTTGGTGCCATCCATACTTCTGTTACCATTAGTATTTCTGACAACTATTCTGTCTGAGTCTTGTAGTTCCTACAGCTAACTCTTTTTTTTTTTCCTGTTGGATTTTGTGTCTGCTAGAGTGATCCGTTACCTGGCCGCATCAAAGTTGACTTTGTGATTCCTAAAGAACTTCCATTTGGAGACAAAGATACAAAATCCAAGGTGACCTTACTGGAAAGTGACCATGTTCGATTCAATATTTCAACGGACAGACGTGACAAACTGGAACGAGCCACCAATATTGAGGTTCTCCCCAATACTTTCCAGTTTACTAATGAAACTAGGGAAATGGCAAGTATCTATCTTTAAAAGCTTTCATTCTAGAGGGGAAATGAAAATAAAATGTGGGGGGTTTGTCTGAAATGATAACTTTATATAAAAAATCACTAGTGTCTTCTTCCATTGCCTTTTCCGAAATCTGGTCTTCAGATGCATACTTCAAAGTGCTTAAATGGTATAAAATTCAGAATTAATAACTCTGCATCTTTCCTTTGAAAGAATAAAAAGTTAAGTACTGGTTAAATAATACTAGAAAATTAGACCTTAACTTGCCACCTTGCATTGGTAGCTGGTTATAGCAACCAGAGAAGTAATGCAATCTTGAACTATTACTTGAAAAATTCACCTGCATGAGTCTAAATAGGTAACCACTCATGTTCTTGGGAGAACTGGAAGAACCTGTGGCTACTCTGGTTCAGATAGTACCTCCTCTGAATCTTAAGACTTTTCGCTGTGTCCAGCTTCTGGATTTCATGTTTTTTTGGCCAATCCCTCTTTGTCTGAGTCCAGCAGAAGGATAATAGCAATGCGTTCTATCACATACTGAAAAGTTTTTGTGGAATACAGGGACTAAGGTGGATGTGCTAATCAGAATTAAAGACTATATTTCATTCCTGTAACTTGGAATGTTGGTTCTGTTCCAACTAGACTGTAAGTTCGCCTTCTTTTTCAATTGGCATTCAATTACAGTGCTGCCACATCAGTATGCTCTGAATTAGGGACCCTTTGCTTTAAGAAAACCACTGAACTTAGAATTCCAAAGACTGACATCAGTCCTATAGATTACTTACATTTCTACTCTGGCTAAATAATACTTGACCACCTGAATTGAACTGTCATTGAGGTAGCAAGTATTGGCTGCTTCTGGAAAGATTAGCTGATTTTCCTGAGCTTGTGAAAGCTATATAAGAGAAGAACATTCCTAAAAGTGGAAAGTATCTTTGCATTGTCATTCAAATGCCATAAGCCTTCCCTGAGACTTGCTAAAGGCTCCCTGGTACCTGGGTTGAACAGAGTATGTTCATGAATTCTATCTTGCTCAATACCTCTGGCACGATCTGGTGCTAGTTCTTCCCAACTTCAGTAACGCACTCTTTCAGCAACTATGTGGGGCTTGTTTTTTAACATGGGGCAGGGTGAGAAATGGATTTTTGACAGTTGATGGGGCACAGTATATTCTGTTTGTCATTCAGCATTCCATTTGTAGTGGTTACCAGGAAGGCGGCTAAAATATTACATAACATGCTCACCATAATATACATGCATGGATGCAGTAGTCTTGTTTTAACAAGCTTCTTTGTAAGGAAGCTTTTAAATTTCTTCATTTGTGTCTGGAAATAAGATGTCTTTTCTCTTAAACTTCCCTCCGACCACTGGTTTTATTTCCCGTTTATGTAGGTTCTTGTATGTTTTGCATGTGTGCTTACGTATTACGAGCTCATACAGATGATGCATGTATTTGTAAAGTTACCCTCTTCAAGATTGTGTTCTCTGTGTAGTAGTAATGTCAGGTTCTTTAACTGTAATCCTTGTTGTTAATGGCTTAGATTAATCATTCCAAAATTGAGAAACTAAGTATGTACAACTTGTTTGCATTTCAGGCTGACCATAGCCTTTAGCACTACAGTTTGCAGGGCAGCACATTGCATAAACCAAGAAGTGTTTTCACAGGATTCAGGTCTTGTGTTCAGTTTATTACAAACTCTGCAGACAGGTGTGGAGTACCTGCAGACAGCAGTGTGTACTAGCAGTAAAACTGTAATTGTCTGTTTGACTATTCTCAGGGTGTGATTGCAGCAATGAGAGATGGCTTTGGCTTCATTAAATGTGTGGACCGGGATGCTCGCATGTTCTTTCACTTCAGTGAAATTATGGATGGAAATCAACTCCATATTTCTGATGAAGTAGAGTTTACTGTTGTTCCTGTAAGTAAGATTAATATTTTTATGAAATCTTTAGTTTTTAAAGAAGTTGTGTGCAGTCTGTCTAAGATCTGATCAATCTTGTTTTTCAGGATATGTTGTCTGCCCAAAGAAATCATGCTATAAGGATTAAAAAACTTCCTAAGGGCACGGTTTCTTTCCACACCCAATCAGATCACCGTTTTGTGGGCACTATAGACAAAGAAGCTACTCCAGCCAAAGCCACTAGCCCGAATAAAGGCAAAGAGAAGGTAATGCTGCTCTTCTAGTTGTGAAGTACCTGTTCTGTGTTCCTGGCTTCAGAGACTAAGGCAGCTTCCTTAAAATCTGTAACTCAACTTCTTGAAGCACTGTTTCTCCTGTATAAATGTGAACTACATTGAATAGCTAACGACAGCAGTTGGTGAAAACTGTGAAATGAGATAGTAAAAGCATCGTTAATGATCATGTTGTTGAGGATAATTTCCAAGAATTTTATGGGAAATTTCTTTTTACCTCCTACTATGTAAGATGCTAGATGGAATTGGTTAAAATTAAGTTTCTAGGGCCAGAGGAGAAACCTTTTGTCATGCTGTTTTTAAACAGTGCCCGAGTAGTTAAACTTCCAGTAAATAATTACTGGAAATGGTGGTAATTCTTTCCTTTAAAAATATTATCTAGTATCATTTAAAGCTTCTTACTCAGAGTTGATTGCTTTGTGGTTTTCGCCAGTTTGCAAACTTGTTTGCTTACAAATAAGACACTGACTGCTGATTTCTGATGTCGTCTTTTTAGGAAGCTGAAGATGGAGTAATTGTTTATGATGACTGTGGAGTAAAACTGACCATTCCTTACCAGGCCAAGGATGTGGAAGGATCTGCTAATCCCCAGATAGGAGATAAGGCAATATAACTAAGTATACCATTGGGAAATATTTTTCTGTGCATTGTGAGATATGAGCTTCTCTTTGCCTAGTTACTGGATTTGTTCTCCCTCTCAGAACAAATAAAGGACAAGGCATCTGCATAATGTCACCCATTTCTCCTGTCCTAGGTTTGAGTGGCTTTATCTCCTGTATAGCTAAGAAAAATATCATAAATCCCAGTGATACATATATGAAAAAGTGTCTTAGTATGTAAATGATGTAAAAAACCTAGGAATTCCCATCATTAAGACCATGGACTCTGCTTGTGAATAATCAAGAGGAAATCAGTATACAGACTGAGATGAATGTTGAAGCAGGAGAACATACCCTTATGAGCAAATTAGCTTGAGTGGCCGTGGAAAGGGAGAAAGAGCTCAGAGATCAGGAAGAGCAGTGTAAAAACTGTCAATGTTCAGGAGCCATGCTAGGAAGGCACTGATTACTGTTTTTAAAAATCTGAAACAAGTGAGCGAAGCTACATATATGCTCACTGTGGGTCACTGGTGAGAAGTGTAGTGAAAGGAGGCGAATCACATAAACAGAAAGAGTCTCATCTGTAATGGGTAAAAAGCTGAGCGCTGGAGGCTGGCTTGCCTTGCAGATGCCGCTGGTGTGACTGCTACTCTTTGGAATGTAGTAAATGTCAATGAATGACAGATGTTTCTGGGAGAGTAGTGGCTAGAAAATTACTTTCCTGGAAAGCCTAGATATTGATTACAGATACACAGCTTGGAAATGAGCTTTTTCAGGGGTTTTGTGGCCGTGGTTTGTTTGGGTGTCTTCTATCTAGTATTGATAGATGCTCCTCTTCAACAGGTTGAGTTCAGTGTTTGTGAAGTGAAGAGAACTGGTCTGCAAACAGCTGTTTCTGTCAGAATGCTAGGACGTAATTACAGCTCTAAGAGGCTTTTGGGATATGTGGCAGCCCTGAAAGATAACTTTGGATTTATTGAAACAGCCAATCATGATAAGGAGATCTTTTTCCACTACAGGTGAATGACATTTTTAAGATTACTAATAATAATATTATTTTGGTTGTTTGTGTGTTCGTTTGGGGGGAGGAGTTTGGTAGGGTTGGCTGTTTTAACCCATTTGGACTTCCCATATACCATATATAGGCTTAGGTGTCTCAAGTTCCATTTACTGTCTCTGCTGGACTGGTTCAGGCTTTTCTGTTAGTCAGCAATCTTTGTGTTCCGTGCCTCTGAATCCCAGTCCAAGAAGTACCATTGTATTGTATATTTGAAATGTTTCACTTTCTTGAAAATGTAAGGTGCTAAGCTAGTTAAATGGTTTCTGATTAACTTATGTAACTGTTGGATGAGCATCGCTGTTACGTAACTAAAGGAAAATTGTACATAATTCTATTCCTGTAGTGAATACTGTGGTGATATTGATAACCTGGAGCTTGGAGACACTGTTGAATACAGCTTGTCAAAAGGCAAAGGAAACAAAGTTAGTGCAGAGAAAGTGAACAAAACACATGCAGGTAAGACTGTACCTTCTATTTTCTGCTTACAAGGCTCTTGGCAGGTGCTGATGGATAAAGTTCATAAATAATCTATTTACAGTTGGAGCTTAAACCAAGAGGATGATGCTTAATGTGGTGGTCATTGGCTTCCTGAAAGCTGTTGCCTGTGTTTCCAGAGAACAGACAAGTGTAGACTAACGGTCCTGTAGACAGTAGCAACTCTTTGGACCTTTGCCATACTCTGTCCTCTTCCATTGGAGGGTTGTAAGGAGAGACCTAGTGGCAGAACTAGCCAAATCAGTCATTGCAGTAATATTTTTCTACTTCTGTGTTTGAAGTGTCGGTGTGGTCTTGATTAGAAAAGCTGTCATTGCTGTGTTAAAGCTGTTGCAGTTTGACTGGGTGATAGTGCACTGCCTTAGGTGTCTCATAGCGCGATCTATTGGCTCCTGGTCAGTCTGAATCACTTAATCTTTTTTTAAAATAAGGTATGACTAGAGCATTCTGTTCTTGTACTGTTTCTTTTCAGTGAATGGTATCACTGAAGAAGCTGATCCAACTGTTTACTCTGGTAAAGTAATTCGTCCTTTGAGGAGTGTAGATCCTACACAAACTGAATACCAGGGCATGATCGAAGTCATGGAGGATGGTAAGATTTGTTGCCTTTAAACTATAAGTGTTGTGTGTAGGCGTAAGAAGTGTAGAAGTTTATTAAACTGTAAATAGAGGCATTGAAGATTATATTCACGTTACATTTGTACTACTGAGCTGACAGTAAAAGTATAATTTCTGATACTGGAAGTAAATTCTAAATGCCCTCAGGTAGGAGAGGATGCCTCTCAAATCTGTCCTGTACTCTTCCCTCCTCTAGGTGAGATGAAAGGAGAGGTCTATCCATTTGGAATTGTTGGAATGGCAAACAAAGGTGACTGTCTGCAAAAGGGAGAGACTGTAAAGTTTCAGCTCTGCGTTCTTGGTCAAAATGGGCAGACAATGGCTGTTAACATCACACCGTTCCGCAGAGCCACAGTGGAATGCGTGAAGGATCAGGTGAGTGACTGCTGCTGTGAAAACAAGATGCGTGCTAATAGGAAATGTCTGCTTAATTTGGCATAGAGCAGGTGAGAACTCCCTTCAGCTCTTGAATCCAGGAAACTTGCTGTGCACAAATGGATTGCTCCGTACTCTGGTTCTGGGGAAGTAGGTTTGTGTAACCCAAGTACTGGTTTAAGAAGCCTGCGTGACGTGGCCTTTAGTAAAGGTGAACTCGGTACTTGGTTTGGTGCTGATACTTCATTCTGATGGGCAGCGGTTCCTTCTGTGGCTGATTCCGAAGACCTGTTTTTGAGGTGTTCTGGAAATTGGTCTAACTAGTTTCTGCTGAACAGGGCATTTAAAAAGAAACAAAACCCACACATACTCTGCTTCGATCTAGAAGCTTCTTCACAGCATTAAGCAGTCAACGATTACAGTCCATGTGAAACGCAAAGGCTGATCATTGCTCTAGTAGCATCTCAGAATGATTAGAAAATTAAGTGCTGTGAATGCTTTCTGTTTTTATAGTTATTCTGCAGCACGAAGCTGTAGTCACTTATGGAGAGGCTAGATGAATTTTGTGGGTTTATACATGAGTAGAACAGCAAATGGAAGTAACTGATCTCTTACACCAGTGACAGACCAAAAAAATGGAGTGGCTTCTACTGTGTGACTTCTAAGGTGGAGTCCTGGAAAAGAACATGCAGCAGTGCTCTTAGCTTAATACAACTACCAGGACTTTGGCAGTTTTCAGAACTCGTTCTATAGACTTCAGGTTTTAAATGTGACTCTGCAAACCCAAGAAGAGTGCCTAGACTTCCAGAAGTATTGTTTCCAGACAGAATGTTCTTTTCAGTGTAAAATTGCATTTCTACTTCCATTAGGCACTTCAGAGTTTCTGGGTCTTTTTGTTGTTTTTTTTTCTAGAAGTAGTTAAACTGCAATAATGAGTGAGTCATTGCATCTGTTTGATTAAGAGGAAAGAAATAACTTTGGCGTGTTTGGTTTTCAGTTTGGTTTCATTAACTATGAAGTGGGTGACAGCAAAAAGCTCTTCTTCCATGTCAAAGAAGTTCAGGATGGCGTGGAGCTACAGGCTGGGGATGAAGTGGAGTTCTCAGTAATCCTGAACCAGCGCACAGGGAAATGCAGTGCCTGTAACGTGTGGCGTGTCTGGTGAGGATTTACAGTTTAATCTGGCACACTGTCTGCATCGTGGTAGTGGAACGCGTACTGCTTTTAAACTAAGCTAGCTGTTCCTAAAATGGGAGCTCTGAATTTCAGCTGGCTTCAGTGAGAGCCTCTCGCCTGAGAACTGCCAGCCCTTGTAGGGGGTCCAGTACAGTGCAGCAGCAGAACTCTCAGCTTTTCTTAATTACAGGTAGCTTGTTGGGTTTTTTGTTTGTTTTTTTTTCTTTAAGCTCTTCTTAAGGAGGTCCCTCCATAGCAGGAACTTGGATACAGCCTTCTCAGTAGAAATTAATGAATGATACGAAAACTGCTGGTCTTCGGATGTAGTTGCTGGCCTCTCTGGTCAGCGTAGTACATAACCTGTTTCCTAAAGAGCAACTTTAATTTTTAAATAGAAAAATGATGTTGCTAGACGCTATCTTCTTTTTGGCTTGTCATTTCTTAAGGGTGATGGGTATTTCTTTTTTACTTTTGAGCTACTTAAACATTTTGAAGAAATCTGCAGAATTTGGATTTTGCCTAAGCTTGAGAGAGCTTCCTGTGGCTGTAGAAGTGCATTCAATTTCTTCTCTCAGAATTCTGTTCTCTGAGATGTTAATACTATGCCATTACTCACTGGCAACTTGTAAGCCTTTTATTGTTCCAGTTAAAGGGAACAAACGTAGGAAATACTCGGTGGTGTGCATGAGAGTAAATGCGACACCTCTACTCACTAAAGAATACCTTTTTGAGAATACTGTTTTGAGCTACTATTTTTAGAGTCCTGTGTTCAATAGATATACGTGGTGTCCTCCAGAAGGTCTGCTTTCGCACGAGACAGGTTACGCGAATGGCTTGGTGGGGGAAGGGACTATAAATTAGGTGTCTTACACCATCTCTGGGAAGTCATCGCTGCTCTCTGGTTAAATCTGTTACAGTGAAGGCGCTAAGGCTGTTGCTGCTCCACGTCCTGATAGACTTGTTAATCGTTTAAAGAGCATTAATCTGGATGATGCCAATGCTCCTCGTCTAACAGTTCTTCGTCAGCCTAGGGGACCGGATAACTCAAAGGTACGTGAGATAAAAGGCTAGCATGCAGAAAAACTGCAGTTTGTGTTTTAACTTGGATAACGTAACATTGCTTCCTCTGTTGGAAGCCTAAACTGTTTGAAATGTGGTGTCCGCTTTCATTCCGGAGGGAACTAGTCACCTGTTGTGTGAGATCAGATTATTTTTGTGCAAAGTTGGGGCACTGTACCCTGCGTTGTTAATGTCTGCTGCGGTTTCAGAAGAGCGCACAGTATAGAAGCGACTGATTGCTGCTTGTGTTCTAGCCCGTAATGGCTATCTTGGTTTGTTTTTTCTTCTATAAACCTCCTGCGTCCCTTCTCAGAGATAGTAAGTGAAATCCCTTCATCTAAACCTGGCTTTCACATGAGGTTCTGCCACCACTTGATAAGCAGGAGGAGTAAAGTGTCTGGTATCTGGGAAGTATCTAGGACTACAAAGGACCCACAGAACCTGTTTTGTTACTGTCTCTGAAGACGAGTGTGGCTAATTAGAAACATGTTCATGCTGTAGGTAGCTAGAACAGAACAGGTTTGCTTTAAAGCATGATGTTGGAGCTAAAAGTTTGTTTTGTTTTTTTTTTTCCTTGCAGGGATTTGGTGCAGAGAGAAAGATCCGTCAAGCTGGTGTTATAGACTGATCCACAAAACCCAAACCTGATGTACGACTGAGTGGTGGGGGCTGGTGAAGGGTACTGAATATCTCCCTATTCATCCCTTCCTCCAAATTCTAAGAAGCTATTACACCGGTTTTAACACCTTCTCATGTTATGTTTAAAATAAATTCATGAAACCATTTTAAAATTATGCACAGTTGCATTCTGGAGAACTTAAGGTGGCGCCTTATAGTATCACATTTTAGAAGCTTGTTTTGAATGGTGCATTTAACGCAACTGGTAACTGCAAATCTACATTGCCTATGTGAGTAAACATTATAGACAGCTCTACTCTGGTAGACCTTATGGAATTCTGCACTACAACTATCTACGCTTTATCTTTGTTATTTTGGCCAAGGTATTACTATGCCTTAGTGCTCAGTTGCAATGTCTTTCCTTCCAAGTGGAAGCGGAAGGCTCACTTCAGCTCACTCTGCTCAAATTCTGAGGACCACGTGAGGATGGAATAAGTTCAACTTTATATAAAAAAATCTGTATGAACGTTCAGATAACTTAAGTTGACGGCCAAATGTTACAGTGTTTTCATATTTCATTTAACTTGAGTCCTTTAGCCAGCGAAGTTGTTAGAGCTCAATGAAAGTCTCTTTCCAGGGTAGACTTATTTTTGTAGCGTTCGGAAACACATGCAGTGCAGAATTTCATAAGGCTGAGGTGTGCCATCAGTGTGGTAATTTAAATATATTTAAAACAATGCACAAATCTGCTGCTGCTTAGAACACTGCAGCTTCTAAACCCAGTTTCTTTTACTGATTTAAATTTAAAAAGAAAGAAGTTGTGCCTGAAGTGAATACTTTTTTTTTTTTCTTTTTTTGCAGCCGGCACCCAGTGTACTGTAAAAGAATAAATACTTAGGCTTTCCATAGCTGTATCGAGACTTTCATCAAGGTGAAATAGTTGATGTNGGGGGGGCTGCGCCGCGCTCCGCCCGGGGCCGCGGGGAGGGCGATGACCGAGTACAAGCTGGTGGTGGTGGGAGCCGGCGGCGTGGGCAAGAGCGCGCTGACCATCCAGCTCATCCAGAACCACTTCGTGGACGAGTACGACCCCACCATTGANTTTTTTTTTTTTTCCCCTGCCCCCCCTCCATTTCCCCAGTCACACTTTATCAAGCAAGAAAACTGAATGATTGGTCTAAGTATTACTTTAACCAAAAAAGATCAGGAGTTACTTTCTTTGAATAGAGGGCANCGGGGCCGAGCTCCTCACACGGGGAGCTGCCCGCGAATCGAGGCGGGAGGCTGCTGCTGGTTCATTAATTTGTTGGGTTTTTTTGTTTGCTTAAAGAGCTAGGTGCGAGTTCAGAGTGCCCGGGATAAGAAATTCCCGGAAAACTCAAAAAAATCCCCGTCTGTTGGACGCCCCGCTTTGTGAGGCAGAGGGTGGGCAGCCGCCCCGGCAACAGAAAGTCACCACAGATCGACTTTGTCGGCTCTAGTGGGAGGGGGTGATGGTATTTATATGGTTTTTCTTCTGTCTGCCAACTGAGGAATTTCTTACGAATAGCAGATCTTTTAATTTATTTTTTTTTAAGAAAAGTTGAGGAGCTTAGAGTAATATTTTAAATACCGATAGTTTCAGATACTGGTATTGTTTCATTGGAAGGGGCCAGAAAAGCTCCTCTGAATCATTCTTTTTTTTTTTTTTTTTTTTTTTTTTTTGTCATTACTTTTATTTT
>VXBL01005322.1:146376-158605 GCA_013400195.1 Aramus guarauna | reverse complement strand
CTCCTCTTAATCATTCTCTTTTTCTTTTTTTTTTTTTTTTTTTTTTAATCATTACTTTTATTTTTCTGTAATAATGCCCACAGTGGAAAGTAGTAGTACAATGTTTTTCTCTAATCTAAAATTTGCTGGTGTGTTTTTGCAGGATTCGTATAGAAAGCAGGTTGTTATTGATGGAGAGACGTGCTTGTTAGACATTCTGGACACGGCGGGACAGGAAGAGTACAGTGCCATGCGTGATCAGTACATGAGAACCGGGGAAGGATTCCTCTGTGTTTTTGCCATTAACAACAGTAAATCCTTTGCTGATATTAACCTTTACAGGTATGAGCTGGGTCTTTGGCACAGGGAGGGAAGACTGGAAAAGGCATCAGACCTGGCGAAGGCTAAATAATAGACAAATGTTAAGTCCTCCACTTTTTTCAGAAAGTTTTTCAAGCTCATCTGCTTGCTGTGTCTATAGGTCATTAGTCAATCAAGAGTGGGGCAGTTACCTGGGTTGTTATGTTAATCAAATTATATTTAGAGCATAGAGAACGTGATCTCCAAGAAAATGGGTGAGACGACAAACACGCATTAGAGTGGTGGTCTACATGGATTAGAAGATGGAGTGTACGGAGTTATTAAATTTACTGCTGTAGGTTAGAACTCCTGAGGTCCTGCCCAGCTTTAATATATATTTTTGTAGCACAAGGTTGTTCGGATACTGAACTAAACCAGTTTTTATATTTAGAAAATGGCTCCTAACTTTTATTTGTCTTTTTAAAGAGAACAGATCAAGAGAGTGAAAGATTCAGATGACGTGCCAATGGTGCTAGTTGGGAATAAGTGTGATTTGCCCACAAGAACAGTAGACACGAAACAGGCTCAAGAATTAGCAAAAAGCTATGGAATCCCCTTCATAGAGACATCTGCTAAAACACGACAGGTAAGATGCTTCCATTCTTGGTCTGGCTTCTTCCTGTATGCTGAATGCAGAGTGGTCTAACCTTTTCCTGTGTACTTTTCTTCTTATCTACAGGAGTAAGCATTTTTTAATCCATTTGAAATTTTTAGCTTTTGATTTCTCCACTCACTCTTAGCCTGAAAGCGTTCTGTTTTTATCACTGGGCTAGGCCAGGACACAAATCACTTCAGACTGGTATTGACTTTCAAGTGGGTCGTGTTCGTAAGAAGAAGAGAGCTTCATCTGCTCTTGCTGAGAAGCGGTCAGACTGTGTGATTAGTTGTCCCAGACCTGTTCGGTTTTCTTGGCTTCTTAACGAAAGCCAATTATAAGGTTATGTGTACAGAAAGAATTCCCCAGACTGGACTAATAGACTTCTTCAGCACTGCATTGAATGTGTGGCTCTGTCCAGCCAGCCTCTGTTCTACCTACGTCAGTGTGGAATGAAGCAGAAAAGGTGCAGTTACTAAGCAGTAGCCAGAAAATTCTAAGAATTCTGAAACAGAGGTGGTTAGTCGAGTAGCTAGTTTCCTGCGTGGCACCCCTCTACAGTTACAATTTGCCTTGTTGCTTTTAATGGTTGTTACCCTGGATGTTTGCCTCAGAGGAAGAGTTAAGAGCGTAAGTGGAAAGTTTTGGACATAAGTGCTAGTTTCTTCCTCCTGTGAACTCTGGGATAAGTTGGTTACTATTCTTCCTGTAGAAGTATGTCTTTCAAATATGTTAAGGGATCCTGGGATGGAAAGAACAGTGATCTCAAAAGCTTCAGGAAGGAAAATACTTTACCTGGATCATTTACATTCAGGGTGTGGAAGACGCCTTTTACACACTGGTGAGAGAGATCCGGCAGTACCGGATGAAAAAGCTCAACAGCAACGAAGATGGGAATCAAGGCTGTATGGGATTGTCTTGCATTGTGATGTGATAAGGTGAGCTGTAATTGGAGTTTTTCACTGGCTTCTTGTCCGTATGTCTTTCAGTTGTTGATAAGCATGCCTTAGAAATACTAGCTGGTGGGGTTTTTCCCTATTACACAACCCATTGATACCCAGAGATTTAGATCCCACAAGTAATTACTTCTCCAAATTTTTTTTTTTTCCCCCTCTCTAAGTAAATAGCAAAACTTAAGAAATGGAAATTCTATTCACAGCAACCTTTTGGCTGTAGCCTGTGGATTTCCACTGAACTGATAATTGTGTGATTTTTGTATTATTCTTGTCAGTGTCTCCTTCCTTTGGGAAACCATTTTGACTGTTTGGAGAATGTAACTTCTGTCTTGTACACAAGAAACACCTGAACTAGAAAGAGGAGCGTACACAATTCTGCAGTCACCATTTGCTGATGATTCATTGACTTCTGTGCAGCTTATCTTGAGCTGTGTTCCTCTGGCATATACACTGTTTGAAGATTAGCCAAATAAAATAAAGCAAGTAATGAAATTTCTGAGTTCCCCAACTGAGTGAAATTCTTTTCAACAGTTACCTAAAAGATGTTGCCCATCACCGTAAGAACAGGTAGACCAGTTCAGGACTTGTACGACACTAGAGCTGCACATCCATCCCCAAGTTGGACAGCAGCTAATGAGTGATGCCTTTCTGTTGCAGATGCCAAGAATACGTGGTTCAGATGCAGCTGCTGGACGAGTCTCGATGCTACTGTATTGCGTCTCATGCTGATGCCCTGCAGTATTTTGGTGCCAGTGGCCAGAATCTTGGTACCAGTTAATTAGCACAAGGTCCTTTTCTGTGCTCCATCTGAAGAGAACATCTATGGCGTCTACCTCCTTGCTCAGCTAACAGAGCAGTCACATCTCTTGATGCACTGGGATTCTTTTCTCACTGTGTTATCTGGGTTTGTTCAAGAAGAAAACCAGTCACAAGAAAAGTGAACTATAGAGACTAAATGCTGTGAAAAAGATGACACTTTACCTCTAGAGTAAAAGCTAGAAGTGATGTTTGTCCCCTTTCTATTGGATTCTGATTTGCAGTGCTGTCAGAGGAGTGGCACTAATCATTGCTCGGCAGGTAATGTCCGAAATGGTTTTGCCACCATGAATGCTTCTGTCTCGTATCAGATTGGTATCTGCTCTTGGTGCACCCGTACAGCGTATTTGCAACATCTCCTTTGTGCCAGGAGTACCACTTAACTGATCCTTCATTTTCTGTAATAAAAAGGAGCTATCTTTCCTAAATTAAGTGCCTGTTTGCTAAGAAGATTTGAAGTTGTCCCCTATTCCTTGGGCTGAGGAAAACCCCAAGGACTGGAATTTCTTGGGAGCTCATTGTCTTATGCAGGCAAGTCTTGTGTGGGTGATCTCTTTGCCTGACAGAATACTAAACCAGGAATTTGTAGTCTGGAAGATCCAGCAGGCACTTGTAAGACTCTTGAACTAGGGAGGGGGACATACCGCATCTATTTAATTTTACTTTCTTTGTAGGTGGAACTGTTTATATCCTATATTGTTTTTCTGCAGCATTCAAATCTCTTCCAAGTTGGACCAAATTAGTCAGCTGTTCATTTTTAACATTAACTGCCAACATTTATGGGCAGCTTCTCAATAGTTAATCTTACGACTGGAGCTTAGTTAGTTTGGACAGCTGTTATTCAGCTCCGTCTGTAACTTGCAAATTATTTTATTCTGAATTATTTTCTTACCACCTGACTGTAAACATAGTCTCTTCAAATTGTCTCTCTGTAAAATGTAGTTGGAGAGTCTCCTTGTCAGGGAAGGAGCCTGGGATTTCAGGTTGATTGGATTTGGTGGAGTGGTTGTCATGAACTTCGTATGTCCAGACTGAGGGGAAAAGGCAATGAGTTATACCAGAAAACTGAGCTAGCTTCTGATTGCAGCATCCTTGCAAAATGCGGAAGGAAGTGAGTTCAGCGATGACTATGCAGAAGCCGTGTGATACACTGATGGGAATTCTGGGCTTGTTCTAACAGCCTCTAAAGTGCGAGAGAATTACTGCAGAAGCTGTGTGAGCTCTTCCTAGAACAAAACATTGTCACCTCATATAACTGGGACGTACAAATGTGGTCGCTGTTGCAAAACCTACCAGTGTTCCTTGGAATGCTGTGTCCTTCCCTAATTCTTGTGCTGCTGATACTGGATCCTGTTCTGTGTGGTCAGACGGTGTATCCCACAACAAAGCCAGAGTTCCCAGTTGCTACCTGATGGAAGAGTAAGGACCCTTCAGCCAACAGAGGGAGCGTTCAGTCAGGCTGCCAAACCAGGGTGAGCAGAGAAATTGCTAGAGGCTTAATTTCAGTTTGTTGGTGTCAGATTCATACATCTTAATTTGGAGTTCTCAATTTCAAATGGAAATGAGAAATCAGTGAATACTGAGAGAAGAAATTGTTCCTTTTAATATCACTTCCTTCACTACTTACATTCTTAATCCTCTTCTTGGAATGCAGAGGATCAATCTGCATCACATTTTCTTTACCCATGATAATCCTCATAAGTACTGTTTGCAATTTATCTTACCCTTGACTGATTTGACACTGATAAGAATTAAAAATACAATATGTTTACATCAAACATTATTTTCCAGCTGCATAGGCAGTGGTGGGCAGCATTATGGATAGCATTGGCTGTGACTTGACTTGAGTTCGTTTGAAGATGATCTCATGCCTGCAAGGTAAATGTGACAGTTACCATCACTGCAAGCTGTCATGCCTGTAACCAGCAAGCAGTGGTTTTCTTTTGTTTGGTGCAAGAAGAGAAGTTATTTCTGAAAGCATTATTTGAGCACTGTGTCACGGAGATGACTGACTGCTTCTAAAGAGGTGTGACACACTGTTGTCCACTTAATACAAGTACATGTGGAAAATTACAGCTTTTGGGATACACATCTGGTCACACAGACTCAGCATTTTGGAAAGACAGCAGCGTGGAGTTTGCAATATGTTAAAACGGTGAGATCTTGTCATCTGGGTCCATGTATGTTTTTTGATTATTTGGGAAACTTGGGAGTTTCTTTCCTGGCAAGCAGGACTGCGGAGTTCAGAGGGTGACTGCCTGCCGCCTGTGGCCGAGGGAAACCTTTTGCAGCTGGTATCTGATGTTTGAAGGTTGTGTGGTCAAATATGGAAAATTATTTCTTTTGGATGGAGGTTCATCATGATAATTCTCTACATTGCATGGCATGTTCTAGTTGTCATTAAAAATGTACTAGCTTTAACTCCAAAAGTTGTGAATTCTCAGAATTGTATGGGAACTGGTAAATGCATCTACTTTCTCTTTGGTGTTCCCTTTCTCTCGGGCTATATAAAATCTTACAAGGGAAGAAGACCTGGTAAGGACAGGTCAGTATGTGTTTCACCTTTGGAACCTTAGAGGAGGATGTACTCAGAGATGAACTACACAAAGGGTACTCCCATCTGCATTATTTTAGTTTCAAATCTAGCGAGTAATACAAAATCAGGGTGTTGTACTAGTCGTGAATATGAAGTAAATGGTTGTACTTTGTTTCCTGCTATCTATATACGAGAATCCTGATTTTGGTGGCAACTGAGAGAGAACTGTGGGAGGACAAAAACCCAAGAACTTTTGGGAGAGTTATTTAGAAGATAAGCACAGAAGTTTTTGCACAAGACAGGTCCCTGGAAAAGGTGGTTTTGTAGATTTATGTTATTCTTATTTAGAACTAACAGCACAACACCGTGTTAGTGCCAAGCTAACTTTACTATCCTGACTGGAAAGAACAGGCATAAACAACTTTGAAGTAAAACATAAAAAAAGGGTAAAGCTCTTGTTTAAAATTTACAAGTGCCAATAACTGAAAGAAAGATTTCTGTTGTTATGGACTGAGGTCAGCTGTTTAACGAGATAGCGTAACTCTGTGGCTTCTTACCGTCAGTGACCCCGCTCAATGGTCTTGTTCAAACTATGGTGCTCAAATTTTTGTTCTTACTGTCATCAGTAGGGCTTTGGATAGTAATCATGGTAATTTTTAGTACAGTTCAATGACTTAGAATTGGATTTCAAGCAACTTCAGTCTGTGGAGGGAAGGGGAGCAGTGGAAGTTCGAACTACATTCTGATCTTCTACGTGGTCCTTCGTTGCTCCCCAAGCCTTCAGTGAGTGTTTGTGTGTAACCTCCAGGACGGTAGGGAACTGTTGGGATCTGGACTTCTTATGCAAGGGCTAATTTGTTGTTACTTTGTATAATTATTTGCTTTCAGTAATGCATCTCTTTTGGTTTGAATTGAAGTAAATTATTTTGCTTCTTAAATAACTTTTTTAAAGAATAAACTTTGAATTCTTGGGTTGTTTCTTTTGTGCTAGTGATCTGGGCATGGGATCCACAACTGGGCTTATCACGATGCAATCTGCTTTCTCTCTGGGATCTAGATTTACAGAAATGGTCGCTTCTGTAATGTGGCATGAACTGCTGTATCGTGTATATTCACTATAGCACAAATAAGAAGTGAGACTGGCTTTGAGACATACCATGGGCTTATTCCAGAGTCCACTTTTAATGACTTCACCAATCTGTGCCATGTCATGCACCTTGCATTAGTGTTGAGTCTCTATATTTGCAGTGGGGTCCCTCATAATATTTTTGCTGACTTTGCCCTTTGAAAGGATGCTTGCTAAGTCAAAAAAAGGGGGAGAGGGGAACTTACTTGGTATTCCAAGAGTGAAATCGGCTATAAAGTTGTTGCTGTGTCCAAATCATGCTCTCCGTTAGGCTTTTAAGTTGCTTAATTCAGTCTTCTAAAATACTTCCCTGTTGGCTTTCCTCCTGCAGTAATGCAAATTGTGTTGAATCACACAGTGAGTGTTGTGCTTTAAGTGTGTTTCTCCTAAGACATTGTGTCAGACCTTCGGGACCCAGAGTCCAATCTGTTTTCTGTGCAAGAACCTGAAGAACAGACTCCTAGTAACAGAGGAGTTCACAATACCACAGTGCAGCTATTGTAGACCACTTCTGAGATTTAAATAAATACAGAATTGCACTTGTAAGCTTGGGATCTTCAGCTTCCTTTCTGTGTATTGGCTAATTTTGGCGTGATCAAAAGTGTTGGGATGTAGAGACGCTGCAGGGCAGGATGGAGGTGCTGCCTCCTTTCACTGTGAAGTAAGTGTTGTCCTCCAGCCTGCGTGTCAGAAATTGGAGTTGTGAAAAATGGATGTTCAGACTAGACTCCGCTGGACCTGATTTTTCCTTAGCGGTGGGTCTCCCATTTGTCTTCACTGCGGAGTATTCCAGCCATTTTTACCATCTTCAGTATGACAGAAATTGAAGCTCAGCTATGAGGTTATTTGATGTTTCCATAAATAAAGGTGAGTGGGTTTAGAACAGTCACCTTGTGCTTGACTTTTGTCTCTAACCGGAGTGGGCGTACCTAGCCAGTTGTGAGACTAACCCCAGATGATACCAGTTTGCGTGGAAAAGTTGTTGCATATCCTGGCATGGGGCTGCAGTCAGAGGAAAAGTAACTCACAGTAAAGCAACAGGTGCTGCCCTGCATAGATTAAAGCTCATTGTGTGCTAAGGGGATGGAGGTGAAGGAGCTTAGGTGAAGTTTGCCTTTGAAAGGCACTTCCATTGCCAGAAAGTTCCCCTTCCCTTGATGGGAAGAGCGTTGTTCCACGCTGGGTATAAAACTCCCTGCACTGTGTAGCTGCAGTAGTCGCTGCCGGTTCCGAAAGGAGAGATTCAGAATACGAGTACAGATGGGTGCTTAAAAGCCTTTTCTTGGCTTATTAGGGCAGTTTTCCTCCAGTACAATTGGTATCTGTAACAATCTGTTCCTAGGAACTAGTTCACACCTTACAGACTTACTGACTTTTGTTGCATACTGGAACGGAGGCTGATTTAAACGGCCCTAGAGGAGCCTGTGTAGGGAACGACTAAGACTGACGTGGGGAGAGAACTTGCTGAGGCTCTTCTTAGTGCGAGGTGCTGTTGGTCAAAGGCACAGCACATCGAGGAGCCCCCCTGTGAATTTCCACATTACCCCCTCTCTGTTAATACTTTTCTTCTCTGGAAATTGAAACCATTTTCTAGCAAAACTTTGCCCCTAGGCTTCGAGTTGGAGAGCTACCACTGTGATATGGCTGCTCTGCTAGGTGAACTAGAGGAAGATCCTGCTGAATACTCTAAACTGCCAAATTTCTGGCACGTTTGGCTATTTTTCCTTTGACTAGACCTAGGTGGAATGATGGCAGCTTAGAGATAAAAGTGTGGGGCTTTAGAGCCACTCTGAAGCCTCTGGGTGCAAATCACTCACTTTCCAGCTGAAGAAGAGTGGGAAGATGGCTTGTTGGTACTCAAGACTTCAGTTTAAAGAGGCTGTAGATCTAACTTTAGCACAGCATACCCAAGCTTTACTCATATTTCTACCATGAACCCAGCTAAGTTGACCCTGCGATTTAAAAAGCTAGGAGATCAAGGGACCTCTAGAGGAAGATGACCTCTGCATCCTAAAGGTTATTTTGGGTTTCAGATGTGAATCCCAAGATCTTGATATATCCCAAAAGGTTAGGGGCAGATATAGTCCCCGTGGGAGAGCAAACAAGCAGGAGCCAATTTTTATTGACCTTAAATAGTTAAACAGTAACATGGCGTGGGGACTCACAAACTGGGGGATGAGTAAGAACAAGAATAATTCAGGATCTGAGGACTCCTGTCAGCATGAGAGAGGAGACCAGGTATTACAGATCAAGACTGTATCGGCATCCCAGCTTTGCCCTATTGGCTGCACCTCTGCGTGTTGGGGGGAAATCAATTTATATTCTTGGGGAGTACATGGGAAGTAGGGCAAAATCTCCCTAAATTCTGGATAATTTCTTAATTGTAAGGCAGCATGATTTGAAGTTGTGCACCTCGAATAGGCATCTTTCAAAGAGAGTTTCTGGATGCTCTGGAAATTCTCTCAGTTGGAGATGCTGCACCAGGTCTCAGCTCATCTGACTTCACTCACTAGTTGTGCCACGAGCTTCTGTGCACCTATGGACAAAATCTACGACTTGTTATTTCTAGCTGTCTTGTGCAAGTAACTCACTTATTCCAGCCTTCTTCTGGGAGGAGGCCTTTTCATAGCTGTTCCTAGAAAATAGAGCACAATGCCCTTACATGCACGTATAATTCCAAACAATGTTTCTTTCCCAGGGATGCAGATTTTCTGTTTCTTTCAATGATATGACCAAAGTCACCTTTTAAATCAGCAGTAACACTGACTACAGCCTGAACGCTTTGCTTGACTTGTCCTGATTTTGGTACAGTTTTTCAACTCTGTCAAGAAGTGAAGTATTAAACAAACAGGAAAAGACTGTTTCAAATCAAAACTATTGTATCCTCCTGACCTGCTCAGGCTTACCACTTCCCACCAGGAAGCTGAGTCAGAAGCTCAGAGTTACCCTGACAACATGCAGGGCACTACAAGTTCTGGCCATTTTCTTCAGACGGGAGCTGTTCTCCAACTTCATGTGAGACATCTGAAGTAGGTTTGAGGAGACCCTAAAGGACTGGGTGTCTGTATGCTAGAAAGAAACTACTTAAAACAAGCCAGGAGATACTTCCCAAACTGATACCCTGCTCTGCCAGATCCAAACCATGATGTGTAGCTTAAGGGAGGAGTTTCTTGGATTGTACTAAGTGCCGGGTTCTGTAAGATATGCCTTGGTTATGGCTCACTGCATACAGAACTGACTGTCACCTTACTATGATGGTACAAAGTTTTATAAAGGCAGTTCCTGAAAAGCTCAGGAACAAAATAATAGCTCCTTGCACTTTCCTTTTGTTTGTTTGTTTGATTCGGCTGGGAAGATGCGAGGACATCTGTGCAACTCCTGTTGCTAAAATCCAGTCTTTCAAGTAGATCCCTCTCTGAGGAACAATCTTTGAATAGGACACGGGTTGGTGAAAGCACATCGTTTGTACCTATCCACAGGTCCTGTTCTGGTGAACACATCAGCCCTGTGTCCTGGGGGTTTCCTTTCAACCGTTGGTTCAGCACAGAAGACATCAGTTTTAGTCTGTCTTAAAACTCTGGCTACCATAGTCCATTTTAGAAAGGTGGAACTGTCCTGGGAAGTAGCCATCTGGTCAGACAACAGGTGAAACTCTACTAAATGTAAAATCAAAGCCTAACTTGAAAAAAAAAAAAAAGTTAAATCTGAGCCCTCGTTTCACCTGTTTCAGTGCAAGTGCTTGTGGTTGCACTTTAAATAGTCTTATAGTTGACCTCCCTTCTCCTTTTAGAATGGGAGAGTCTAATTACAGGGAAGGGAAAGGAGTAAAATTAGTGTTAGGCTGTTGTGCAGTCAGTCAGCTACTTGTGCTCTGTTACAGTAGGGTGTTACTTGAGGCTCCGCAAGCTTGCTGCAAAGATGTCACGGGTGAGAATTCCAGGTAGGTCTGACAGCAAGTAGTGAGACAAGGAGCCACAGGGCAGGCTCGTTAGCCCCCAGCCCCTCAGATCTTGATGGTGTGGTGTCTTTGCAGTCCAGGGGACCTCACTGGGGGCTTTGGGTGTTTTTCTTCCTGCTTGGAGTCATTTTTGGTTAGTGCAGCAAAGAAATAGTTTTATTGTTTAAATCTTGCTCTGTTCGTACTGAAGAAAAATAGCGTTCCTCCTGCAGCGTAATGTATCCTGTTAGCGTATCCTGTAATGATACCGTTAAATCACTGCGAAAGGGGGCAGAGGGATTTCAGGAGTCCCTGGTCAACCCGGTGAAGCTCAGATGTGGGGTGCTGCTGTCCCAAGGGGATAGGGAACCAAAGCTGGGCAGCAGGAGTAGGACCAGCCAGGCTTTGCAGAACAGTACAGCGAGAGATGTGACTGCCATTACAGAGCCCTGAAGAATATCAGCACCAAACAGTTCTGATAAGAGCACGTTTAGAATTGCAGTGCTGTGTGGTGTGATAGATGCTGTCCTAGTACGTGAAGCTAATATTAAAGCTTGGCTCTGCAATGTCAGTGGGAGTTTATTGACCTTCATGAATGTAATTTTCATCCGCTAAAGAGATGAAAGATCAAACTAGATATTTCTGGGGTGCTTAGTTTGCAAATGAATAAGTGAAGTACAAATGCCAGGAGAGTACGTTCTGCGGGCTGGACTTTGGGAAAGCTGGTGACTTGTGATGCAAGAGCTCTGGTCTGAATTTTCTGGGTCAGATGGAAAGGGCATGAGTTGCATCCCCAAAATGTTGATGCCACACTGTATGACCAGGACTGAAGATCTGTGGATCTGCAGTGTCTCAGCTGCCTGATCCTGTTAGTGAATAAGTGGAGATGTGACCATAGGCAGCAGGAGGATGAAACTTGGCATCTTTGAAATGACCGTCCATCCTGATCTTCACAAAGGATGGCAAGTCACGGACAAAGAATCGCAAAGCAGCCTTGGTACTCTGAGTGACTAAAATATTTGCTTTCTTGTTCAGGCAGGAGAATGCTGTTCTGTCCTCTTAAGTTGTTCCTATGCTCTTCTGCATCACTGCACCCGGACACAGGAGTAGGGAGAGACCTTCCAAGACCGCTCAGTCTTATTAGATGACGAGGTATCTGTTAGTTGCTCGTAGTGTTGACTGAGGTGATCTAGGTTCTAGAAAATGCTGTTCTCCTTGGACAGCTGCAGGGAAACCCAGAGACTGCTGTAAGGCAGAAGCTCTGCCAAAGAGCCGTGGGTTGGATGGCATCTGCAACGTGGTTCATGTATGCACACACCACCGAGGCTGTATCGTGGAACACTCAACACTGAACGTACTTCTTTATCTTGTACAAAGTGACAAGTACTGTTCTTTCTTTTGTAAGTGGAAGGCTTTGGCTAAATTTGTACTTTACTAATCCCTTTTTAATCACTGATGTGATGATTAGGCAAAAAAAGGCTTAGATTTTGAAGGGCTGATCGCATCTGTTTTTATTTTTTTTTCTGTTTCATCTCAAACAGCAGAAGACAAAGGTGAGTATTGCTAGGCTTTTTATACGCTGCGCAGTGTCACTGCCTAAACATGATCATTGGAAACAAACAGCAGTTACATGATCATGGTGATCTTTCAGCAGTTCACGGAGATGCTATTTCTCAGCAGTGCCAGCTGTGCCCCTCACTGTTCTGTGGAATGGTTCCAGTGTTTTTGTCCTTTGATATATGAAGCTGCTGTTTGTTAAATTTTGTCCTACCGCCCCTGAGCTCCTGTTTGGGAGATAACTTTTTTTTTTTTTAGTGGACTTCTTTCCTCTGTGGCAGGAAGTGAGACATTTTGCAATTTCCCTTACACCTATTCATACCTGTGTTGTTTATCTGAGGTTGTGGGGTTCTTCCCCCTCCTTTTT
>VXBL01005322.1:121840-132716 GCA_013400195.1 Aramus guarauna | reverse complement strand
GGTGTCTGCAGAGCTTCTTACATCTTCTCACTGCTCTATCTGGCTGCAAAAGGTCTCTCTAACTTGTTTTTTCCTTTCTTAAATATGTTATCCCAGAGGCGCTGATGGGCTTGGCCTTGGCCAGTGTTGGGTCCATCTTGGAGCCGGCTGGCATTGGCTCTATCAGACACAGGGGAACCTTCTAGCAGCTTCTCACAGAAGCCACCCCTGTAGCCCCCCACTACCAAAACCTCACCATGCAAACCCAATACCCTTGCTGTGTCCCTGCTGCGTTGAGAGCTCTGGTAGAGCCGTGGTGCTGCAGGGGTTTGGCTCTGTGCTGCCTGAGGTGCTCTGGGCAGTACGGAGCACCAGGAGAAACGGAGCACCAGGAGAAACGGAGCACTCCTGCCTGGCCTGCACGGGTACCAGCAGCCGAGAGCTCCGCTGCAGACAGGCCGTGCTGCTGTGTTCCTCTGCCATTAAATAATTTCCTTGAGTTTAGACCGTTGGGCTTCCTGGCTGTGTTTTGTTCCTGTGGTGGTGTTTTATTTGTTTTTTTAAGCCAGGGAGACCTCTGCGTCCTTTCGCTAGCTCTCCCAGCTGTGCGCTACAGAAACAGGCTTTGTGGGGAGCGCGCTCTGGAAGCCAGTTTTGACCATGTGATTTGGGGAGGAATGTTCTTCAGCGATTGCCAGAGTGCAGCTGAGAGTTCCTGGTGGTGGCTACGGCTGGAGCGCAGCTGATGGCTCTTTTCTTCTTTTCATCCGCAGGTCGTGATAGCAGGCAGTCCTTGCAGAGCCCAGGGGCTCTTGGACACCGCCGGGGGCTTTGGAGTCTCGTACCAGCTTGATGTGTGCAGGACACACCTGGACAAGGCTGGAGATGGGCTGTTTGTAAGCACGTTGGTACTTGCCATGCACCCAACAGGGTCAGCGGACGGTAGCTTCTCCCGCTCGGCCGTGCAGACCCTCTCCCGGAGCCACTGCCGCAACATCAAACAGAAGATCTCCCAGTGGGAGGGGAGGACACGAGGGTGCTCCAGCAAGGAGAAACAGCAGCCGAAGGACTTTGGAGTAAAGTATGATCCCAGCTGCGATGTCCTATCCGAAGTGAAGCCAGAACATCCAGAGAAGGGCGGAAAGACTGGGTCCAAAGATCCAAAGAGCCTGGGTTTGGACTTCAGGGAAGATGTCCAGAGCCGCTTGCAGGCTGGTGACTGTGGTGGCCTCCAGCCCTGTGCGTGCAGCCTATCTTCCCAAGCCAAGGAGAAAGGAGAGTGGCAAGCAGGCTGCCTGGACCCAGGGGCGGCACTGCCCCCGGGTAACTTCTATACCTCACAAGCGCTGTGGAGGAGAGTAGATCCCCTTCTGCCTGGCAAAGCCCCACCAGCTCCCTCGGACCTTCAGAGGAAGCGAGGGAGCTGTGGCTCTCCAGAAAGAGAACTCAAAGGAGTAGAGACTCTCTGCAGGGCAGAGAGGAGCTTGAAAAACATTTACTCTGAGGCTGAGGGGCATGAGGAGCCAGCTGCTGTCCCACCACCCAAGCCCCGTAGGACTTTCCGCTATCTCGCAGAAAAGGGTGCCGGTCGCTGTAGCAATGCCAGTGCCACCAGGGAAGGTCCCCTGCCAAAGCAGCCTGGAGGAAACTTGGTGTCGTCCTCCACCGATCCTGAGAAGAGAACAGCCAGCAGGAGGATCAGAGGGAGAACGCAGAGGTACATCGATTCATGTCTGAAATGTGTTTCCTTAAATTAGTTTCTAGATGGGTTTAACAGCTCACTTGCCGTGATGTCCTTGTGGAGGTGCTAGTACTGATGGGGAGAGGATATTTCTGGATGAAAGTATCCCCTTTCCAGCATCGCGTACGCGCTACTTTTGCCGCTGATAATCTTGCGAGGAAGGCTGAAAGCGCCAAAGAGATCTCAGTCCCACACCTTAAAACAGAGTTGAGTGACAGCGTGCTGGAGCGCGCTGCCTCCTGCCCGCCCCGAGCTTGTCCTCAGCCGCAATTCCTGGATTCCAGAACGGCTTCATCTCGGGGCGGCGCGGCTGCTGGATGTCCCAGCTTGCCTGTGAGCGACAGATTCTCTTGTTGCTTAACGCTGGAGGCTGTCAGCTGGGGGGACCCCTGTTGCAGTAGGTTTGGTAATTCCACTCATTTTCCCGTAGGTCCCTGTTACCGATTAAAAAAACCTCTGAGCTGGCTTGATGCTGGTTCTGCTCACGGGTGAGGTGCCTCGGGCAGCTGTGCTGGTGGCCAGCGCTCCTGAAACCTTCTTTCACGGTGGCGAAGCACGCGGAACAAAGCAAATTGTATGCTGACGGGCTAAATCCCTGCCAGCTCCTTTCTGACCTCCGTGCCATAATTTTGAAACGGAGGCCGAGCGTACGCAAATGCAACCTCGCAAACGTGCTAATACCCTTCGCAGGAGCTGTAGGAGAGGTCCGGTAGAAAGCAGTGCCCCGATTCTGAGTTCTGCTGCAAGTGCTTTAGTCTGCAAAACGTGTTTTGGGTTCTTGCCCCTGTGACGGGATGGGACTCGCCATACCTGCTTGGAGTGTGCTTGGCCACGGAGCCTCCAACTGCATTTTTAATTAAAAAAGCTCCCAGAGCGAGTGAGTAGGACTCGTTTGGTGTGCTGGTTTTGGCTGGGATAGAGTTGATTTTCTTCACAGTAGCCCGTGTGGTGCTGCGTTGTGGATTTGTGTTGAAAATAGTACTGGTAACGCACCAGGGTTTTAGTTATCGCTGACCAGTGCTTACACAGCGTCAAGGCCTTTTCTGCTTCTCCCCCGGCCCCCAGCGAGCAGACTGGGGGGGACAAGGAGCTGGGAGGGGACAGCCGACCTCAACCGACCGAAGGGATATTCCAGACCATACGATGTCGTGCTCAGCAATAAAAATTGGGGGAAGAAGGAGGAAGGGGGGGACGTGTCTTCCCAAGTCACCGTTACGTGTGATGGAGCCCTGCTTTCCCGGAGATGGCTGAACACCCGCCTGCCAAGGGGGAATAGTGAATGAATCCCTTATTTTGCTTTGCTTGCGTGCACAGCTTCTGCTTTACCTATTAAACTGTCTTTACCTCAACCCACGCATTTTTCTCACTTTTGCCCTTCTGATTCTCTGTCCCATCCCACTGGGCGGGAGCGAGCGGCTGCGTGGGGCTGAGCTGCCGGCTGGGGTTAAACCACAACGCTTGGAAATCAGAGTGTCCAGAGTGGAGCATCCATGTTCTTTGATGGCCCCAAGGAGGACCATACTCTGTGTGGACTGGAGAAGCAACTCACTGGTACACGCAGGTGCCTTTAGAAGAAGTTACACTGGTTTTCCTCTAGGAAATCTTTTGAGTTTGAGGACATCCAGGGCTTCCGCAACCGGATGGCAACAACCAACTCCCGCAGACTTCGAGAAGAGGCAAGTGGCACTACGGGATCCAGGCTCGTCTACACACAGTCAGAAGACAACATCTACGAGGACATTATCTGTATGTGCCTGTGCTTCTGGGGGATGCACTCGCTTTATTTAAGGGTAGCAAACTTGCTGGGGAGGGAGGAATGAAGATGAGAATGCACTGAGGCCCTTTCCAGCTCTGTGACTTTTAAGATCTTCCCCATCTGAGGTTCTTGATGTTAGTAACTGTCTGCATGCGAACAGCCGGATTTCAGATGTCACGGAAAGTCACTCGAATTGGCCTGTGCTAAACTGATTTCTTTATTAGCTCTTCAAATGCTTTGCTTGAGCGCTGCGCAGAGATCAGTATGAACAAAATTAGCTGCCTTGCCACAGAGCTGCTTTCTCTGCAGGGGTAGAAGTGTTTTGTTGCGCTGAGTCCGTGTACAGTTTGCCAAGTTGATGGTAGTGGGTGAGAAAGATCTTTGGGTGGTGGAAACCTAATCCATCTTAGAACGGGTCTCTCTCAGACCCTGTTAAAGCTTGGCAGACAACTGCACGCTCTCCCCGCTTACGTCCCTCGCAAGAATGCAGGACTTGATCTCCTTTCATAAATCCCCCATCCAATGCTTTTTTCCAGGTCCTCCAAAAGAGAACCCCTATGAAGATGTCGGAGCGCTGCCCTTACCCCTGTGGAAGGTCCCATCTGTCTGGAAACTCCCACCCCCCCGGGGCACCAGCAGGGCTCCCAAGGTGGGGTGAGGGGGTTAAATTGCCATGTGTTTACAGAGGGTCGTCCTCACAAGGGTCGTGTTTTGTGCTTCACCCTGCTCCCACATTCCCCGCTGCCACCTCTTTGTTTTTTCTTATTTTTTATTGTTTGTTACTAATATAAATGATAACGCACAGTCATGGCGGTGGCAGTTGATTAAGCCGCTAAGGAGCAAAAGAATAGGAACAAGAGAGTGTTGATGAGATGCTCGAGCGTGTGGGGTGGGATGGAGAACTTGGTAGAGCAGGAGGCTGCAGGTAGTTTATCATTTGTAATCTACTCCTTTGACTCTGAGCTTGGACCAAAGCTTAATGCCGTGCTTAACCATCTCTTCTGATTCTGTTTTCTAGCCTCCCCCAAAACCTCCGTTCCTCAATCGAAAGAGTCTTGAGCTAAAGCCTTCCCAGACAATTTTCCAAGGGAAAATGGTGAAGGACACAACCCTGCCTGTCACACTGACGGAGTGGAAGCTGTTCCAAGCAGTAGAAGCTGCTAGCAGGAGAAAGAACTTGCCCTGGGTGAGATTTCAGCATGAAACATTACTTCTTGCATGGCATCTCAAAGTCTTGCTGCTTTGTCTAGCACCTTTTAGGTGCTTTGTAAGTGGCCATGGAGCTGTGAATGCTGGTTAGCACCACGGTGTGCGTGGACGAGCAAGTGTTTGGGGGTCAAAAGACCAGAGTGCCAGTTCTAGCTGGGGCGGTGGTGGTTTTGTTGGCCAAGAGTCCGCAAGTGGAGTGTTAGATGTTGACCTGGAGATGAATGCTGTGTGTGAATACTGGCTCTTCCTCATCCTTTGTCATTTAAGCCTTGTTCCCAATGCTTCCATGAAGTGTAACGGTGCTGGTTTTGTGCTGACCTCGGAGCAGGGATGCGAGGAAGCTCTCTGTGAGCTCTGTACGCTCGTGTGTACGTGTCCCTTGTTCCTGCTGACTTCTCGGGCCGAGCCTCGCGTTCTCGCTGCGGGCACTGAATTGTTAGATGGCTGACGGTGTGGGGCAGCTGTGGGGACCTGGCTGGGCCCTTGCTTACTTGGCGAGTTGGCTTGGAGCTCTTGACTTGCCGTCAGGAACCTGCCCTTGCAGCGGTTTCATAGTCTAAAGGTGAAGAGCAGCTTTTTGGGATAAGAGCATCTCACAAAGCCTTCACGCAGTTCTCCCCTCTGCTGCCTCTGGCCGCTCCCTCCTGCCCGTGCGCGAAGGCGTCTGAGGCCAGAGGAGCGAGAAACGCTTTTAATCCACCTTCACGAGAGAGGACTCCGTTGTAATTCCCATTTGATGCGTTGGGAATCTTTCCAGATACCAGTATTGGTTACCAGCTCGTGTCCCTCGGTGATAAAATGCAGCACGTGCTCTGGGACAGCTGCAGCTACTGCTGTAGGGGCCCTTTGTGCGTGGGACTCAAATTCCAGTTGTGGTAGCGGCAACGACTTACTTTTTGCCGTGGTAAAATCATTTAACTTCTGCGGAGCTTTATTTCTTGTGAAAATTGGGTGTATTTGTTCAAATCGCGCAAGACTCTGAGGTAGGCTTGGACAGCTGCAAAATACTTTTCAAATATTAAGTACTTTAGAATAACAGGCAACTTCTGTACGTGTTTTCAAACAAACTGTAGGCCTGGAAAATCAGGAAGGAGATGGCAAGATTACAAAAATGCTGTGATGGAGAGTATCTTTGATTTGGAGGGGGGAAAATAAACCATTCTCCAAAAGCAAACCTGTTCCAAAAATCTGGTAACAATTTACGTGCAGGAAGCACACTTTACTCTTTTTGCTCACAAGGAATTGAGCCAAGATTGCTGGAGAGATTGAGAAAAGGACTTGAGTCTAAAAAGAAAAAAAAAAAAACCACCCCAATCTTATTGCTTAAGAAACACACAGCTGCCTTAAACACACCCAGTGTCTTTCACTGGTGACTCAACTGCACAAAAATCAGGAGAGAGATGGAAATTCTCTAGGTAGGGCTGGATGGTAGAAGGAAGAGAAGGCAGGTTCTGCAGAAGCACTGCTTTCTGCTCTGGGCTGTGTTCTTCCTTGCAGCCTCATCGTGCTCGGAGGACAGGCTGAGGCAGAAAATGGGGAGAAATAGATGTAAAAAGGAGAAGAGCCTAAGCCTAGTTTGCTGAGCTGGGGATCAAGGCTTGAGCTGAAAAACAGGTTCTCTTGCTGAGTATCTTCCTTTTTATGCAGTATTTGTGGTGACAAATGAATGGGCCCCACCCTCCTACATTCAGCGGGAGCATTTAATGAATTATTAACTTGAGACAAGAATGAACTTGACCTTCTGGCTGCATTTAGCGTAAATCCTTCTTCACGATGAAGCCGTAGCTGGCTGACGTGCCGAATCAAGGAGCCGCCTGCAGCGTTGTCTACCTGGCAGCTGAGGGGGGGACTCCAGAGAGACCCCTCACGGGAGTAACAAAAAACATTAGGACTTTGGTTTGTCTAAATGCTGACCCTTCTTTTGCATGTCTGTAGCTTAGTCTGCACTGGGCTATATTTTTTACCAATGTTTTTATTCCAGTGGACCAGGTCTGTGGTGTCCCTGCAGCACAGACCCGTTATTCTGTCCCACCGTCTGTCCTCACCTATGCAAAATGAAATAATCCTGTCATCTTAGCAAGATACCCTGTGCTTAGAGCGTGGTGCTTTGGAGAATTTACTCTAGCTGTTTGACATCTAACTACAGCAGCAAACTTAAGAAAAAAAAAAAAAAAAAAGGGGAAAAAAAGGAAAAGAAAAAAAAAAAGAAAAAAAAAAGGCCAAACAAACAACAAACCCCAAGCTCCATTGAGAGAACTCTGCTTTCTCTGGACTTGGAAAGAATTGGGATGCTTGAGAGCATGCGGAGTTCCGAGTCCTTTGTGGTGGAGGGTTTATGAGGGATTCTTGCAAGTGCCTTTGCAGTTGGCCTCTCTGATAGAAAATGGAGATCCGATGCCAGGCAGTTTGCCGCTTCCGCTCTCTGTTTGGTGAGCAAAAATATGATAACTTCCAGAATGCTTGTACGGTTTGGTGTCAGCTCTGAGTTGTGCTAACAGTAATCTCTCTCTTGTCGCAGAAATCCTGCGCTCGGTCATTATCCCGCGAGCTGTGCTCAAAGCGCTCTAGCAAGCGGTCTCCGAGGCAGGGTCCCTGGTGGGACCGGGACGGTCCTGCCCAAGGATGTGGTGCTAGATGGTCCCTGTCGGGCTTTTGGCATCTGGACCCCCACATTAACCTCTGCTTCTGCTTTGGATTTCAGCTGGTACTAAAAATACAGGAGATCTTTGATTCTAAGCGTGGAAAGAAGAGGGTGAAGTTGCTCAGTCCTGCTGGGAGAGAAGCACCTCCAATGAAAGGTATGGAGAGCTCCAGCACCATTCTGTTTGCTATAAACCTCTCGAGTGGTACGGTTCCTGTACGTCCTGGGGTACTGCTAGCAGGCTGGGCACCACCACCTCCTGCAGCTCGTGCCGTCAGCGCTGAGCCCCGTGTCTTGCAGCTGGAATCGTTGAGCTTTCAGCGCCGCTAGGATTGGGAACACTTGCCTAACCCAAGTTCACCACTGTCACAAATGGAAGGTTCCGCTATGATCTGAGCCTGAAGAGCTGGGCTACTGGTTAAAAGTGTTTTGTTTTGTTTTTTTTTTCAAAAAAGCAGAACAAACCCCAAAATTGCCCACAGAACCATTTGGCACAAGGACTACCTCTGACTACTCCACTCATGGCTTTTGTGCCTCTAAAGTGATATACTGGTGTCCTTCTGATTTTGTAGCTGAGGTATAGTCTTTATTTATAGTATATTCCATTCAGCAACTCTGTTAACTTTTATAGCAGCGTCCAATAACCACCTGGTTTCTCCTCTTTGCCTGTGTTCAGCTGACCCACAGCTGGAAACGGTGACTTGACACCAACTCCGCTTTTTCACATTTACTCTTGTGGCACATTTGCCGGTACCGGTACGGTTCTTTGCTGATGCTGTGAGCAGGATCGGTGAGCAGCCCTGAGTGGTGTTGGTTTGCTGAGTCTAAAGTTCTCTCTTTTTCCCAACTTTGGGTGTTGCCTGTCTTCCTTCTGCATGGCTAATGAGTGGAAACTATGTGTGTTTCAGGTGAAACCAGTGGGAATGAAAGTGATACGGAAAATCAGCCGAAAAGTGAGTGAATCACAGGGGCCGGTCCTGCCCCATAGCACTGTTCCTTTGGCCAAGGCTCTAACGGGACAAGCACACCGACTAGTTGTGGCTTCTGCCGAGACGGAGGAAGGGAACACCTAAGAGGCAGCATGGCCAAGGCTGGGAGCTGTTTCCGTGAAAAATCCGCCTCTATTTCTGCCACTTCTCCTGAGCCCTTGAGGTTTAATGCCATTAATCTGCCAGTCACTAAAAGTAGATTCATTTTTGGGTTGGTAGAGTCGCACTTAACTAAAATATGTCTTGCAGGAGATTGTCCCTGGATCACCTTTGCTGCTAACTCTTGAGGTTATTTTCCCCCTCCTTCCTTCCCTTGGTTCTCTTTTATATGTATAATATGGTGAGATGCCCTTTCCTCTGGGGAGAAATCGCTTGGTCATTCGTCTGGTTCCACGGTCCTGAGGTTGATCAGAGGCCTAAACTACAGACTTGAAATACCGACTAGGTTTTAGCTGGAGTGGGAAGGACCAAAGAGGTCTTAGTTTCTGTGCTGGTGAGGTTTGAATGTGAGATGGTAACGGTTGGCCAGCAGCCCTGATGAGTGACTCTGTCATGTTCCTAAGCAAGCGTCGAGCAAAAAAGGGCCAATGGAATTGTTTTAGAGGTTTCCTTTTCTTGGAGGGAAGCACACAGAAGGTCTTAACTTGGAGCAAATAGTGAAGTTCCACTTTTTTATATTAAGGAGAGTAATGGAGAGTGAAGAGTCTCTGCAGAAATACTGTGACTGAGTCACTGCCTGAGTTAAGAGTTGTTTCCAGTGTCTAGAATGTGTCATGGTGCCTGGGCCGCAGGAATTTCTTACATCAGAGTGCTGTGCCTGTGCTTGTGACTGTATTGCCTGTCAAGATGTCCCAGCCTGGAGCTTTCTTGGCCAGGAAACTGGCTCTGCCTCTCTCGAATGCCCATGCTGCTCTTTGGAGTAGCTACCTGAGACCTGGCAACTACCACCTTGGTGGAGCTGGGCTGCTTCTCGCAGCTGGGCCTCCCTGCCATGGCGCGTCGCTCAGAGGAGTGTGGAAGGGATGCCAGGAGAGTGGGAGAATGCTAGCTATCAGTCATGAGGGACCTGCAGAGCTTCGGCAAGGCTGGTGCTCCCGTACCCGGAACAGCACTGGGCTTGAGGAGCTGACGCAGGAGTCCAAGTCCCGTAGAGCGCGGCAGTGATGTTAGGAACACGCACCCCTCTCTTTTCCCCCTTCTAAAGGTGGTGACGAGTCCTCTTCTGTGACCTATAGGTGTGTGTAGGGATAGCCACAGGCTGGTTTTTGATTTGTTCCTTTTCTTCAGGTCGCCGCAGGTGCCTGCTGCAGGTGCAGTCAGCCTCCAAGAGGAACCCGCACTACCAGACTTTGGAGAGGGACTTGATAGAGCTCCAGGAGCAGCGGCTGTTTGAGCTCTTTGTGGTGGTGTCGCTGCACAAGAAGGCATCTGAGATGACTTACACACCACAAATCATACAGCAGTTTCCCAGCAAGGTAGGAGCTTGCATGGAAACCCACCTACAACAGATGCTGCGGTGGGTTAACCCAGGCTGGAGGCCAGGTGCCCCCCAGAGCCGCTCTCTCACTCCTCTCCTTCACTAGACGGGGGAGAAAAGGTATGATGGAACGCTTGTGGGTCGAGATAAGGACAGGGAGAGATCACTCACTAATTATCGTCACGAGCAAACCAGACTGAACTTAGAGAAAAATTCATCTGATTTATTACCAAGCAAAACGGAGTAGAGGAATGAGAAATAAACCCAAATCTCAAAA
The DNA here is from genome assembly GCA_013400195.1 of Aramus guarauna. Taxonomy (NCBI): domain Eukaryota; kingdom Metazoa; phylum Chordata; class Aves; order Gruiformes; family Aramidae; genus Aramus; species Aramus guarauna. Next base: position 122,647 of record VXBL01005322.1, on the reverse strand, counting down.
CACCTCCCCCCACCCCTCCCATCTTCCAGGGCTCAACTTCACTCCCGGCTTCAAACCCCCTCCCCGCCAGCGGCACAGGGGGACGGGGAACGGGGGTTGTGGTCAGTTCATCCCATGTTGTTTCTGCTGCTGCTTCATCCTTGGGGAGAGGACTCCTCACACTCCTGCTCCAGCATGGANACTCCTCTCTCCGGCTGCAAAAGCGCGCTCTAACTTTTTTCTTCTCCTTTCTTAAATATGTTATCCCAGAGGGGCTGATGGGCTTGGCCTTGGACACATTGGCTCTGTCGGACACAGGGGAAGCTTCTAGCAGCTTCTCACAGAAGCCCCCCCTGTAGCCCCCCACTAGTAAAACCTCACCCAATACACACACTCAGCAGCTCTTTCTTTCCTCTCGCAGTGCGTACCCCTTCCTAAACTCCATACTAGTAAAGCTGGCTCGCTGGCTAGGACACAGGCTTGGACTATGAAACCCCTTGCTCTGTTAGAGACCTCGTGTAGTGTTGGGCAGTTGTTGAATATCTTTCTTGATAACGAGTTTACGGTCTTTTGTTGGAACTAGGAAGGCTCCAACAATTTTAGGAAGGCTTCCAATTTTAATTGCCTGGAAGTATCCTAAAGCCGTAGCGTGTTGTGATACGCCGCTGAGGCAGCCTGCAGGAGAGGAAAGGGAGTGCAGTGCTTTGTTCCCAAAGCTGCCATCACCTCATCCTGGTAGTCTGTGATTTATAAACAAAGAGTGAAGAAATTTGACTGATGGTACACAGGGCTTTTATGTTCATTTATACTGTTTTGAGGAAATTAAAA
>VXBL01005322.1:63845-108008 GCA_013400195.1 Aramus guarauna | reverse complement strand
AAAAAAAAAAAAAAAAAAAAAAAAAAAAAAAAAAAAAAAGTCGAAGTGAGATGCGATTTACTGTTGGTACAGTATGACACGCTCGACTGGAGGTACTGCGTGCAGCGCACCTGCTCTCAGATCCGTGTTTCCTGCACACCGAGTCACATCGCAGCGCTGTTTGTCGCTTGGCTCGCGGCGCCTGTGTACTCCGCACGTACAGGACTTCGGTGCCGCGGAGCAAGTGTAGACTGCTCCTTCCAGGTGTTTTGTTGAAATCGCAGCTTAAACTCTGGTTTTTGTTTTGTAAGTCCAGGGATGGAGTGGAAAAGCTTTTGTGTTTTTAAGTTTTTAATGGAGTGACTCATGCGCTGTGGTCTGCAGACCAAACTAGGGCCCTGCTAAGTGGTTTTGCAAGTCTTAATTGGGCCCTGTGGTCTAAGGGACCTTGTTTGGTGACATCTTTCTGGTTTTAGCAAGGACTCAGGCCTTTCCTGTGTTGCATAGTAAAGGAATTAACCTGGCTTGGTAGTGGTTCTTTCATCCAGACTGTTCAGAAGCAGTTCATTTAGGATGCGGTCTTAGAAAGTCCATCATCTTTTAAAAGATGATGCATTAAATATAGTTCATAAATGCACTAACTAAAGCACTTGGTTGGTCTTGTGATCCTTCTTGTTAAATTCCAGATTCCACGTTTTGCATTATATATGCTAGTGAAAGATACAGAACTCTTATTTTACTGCAATTAGCGGGATTATCTGAATCCCGCTACATTAGGATACAAGTGTGGGAACAACACGAAGCGCAGCTTCTGAAGTATGTACAAACTGGAATATCTGTTCTTGTTATAGATGTTTTAAGAATGCTTGATTGCGCGCTTTAGCGAAGTAAGAATTAACCTTTAGATTGCTGCATCGAAACCTTTTAGATGATGTGATCAAGATGTGCAGGTAGGGTCCAGGAGAGTAGGCTGGTAAAGATGTGTATGACCCATCTGTAATGGCACATACAGGCCGGCAGGAACAAATATATCAGCCCAGCAGGTCAGGTAAGAACAAGACGTTGATCAACCAGAAGATGCAGTTTTGTGGACAGCTCTCTCTGCACATTGGAAGTGGAATCAGTTGAATGACACATGAAGTGCGTACCAGGGAATCAGGCACAAAATGGACATTCTCAACATACAGAGAAGTACCACACTGCTTAGTCATGCAGGTTCCTTCCCTGTTGGCATGGGTTATGATAGTCATGAAGTGTCACTTCCACTTCTACTGCTTCTCTAGTCTCCTTAACCGTGAGGAGGTGTTTTTTCATGAGGGAAGAATTAATGAGAAGTGGTACCCATAGTAGCTATACCTGAAGCGGGTTACGTTAAACCGCAAGCTCTCGCTGCTGGATTCCATGCTGTACTATTTTATATGCATTTAAATTTGCCTGCTATTTTTCAGTGTCTCTACACCTAGATAAGAGAATTACAAGTGCTATGGAAAAGACAGTGTAGGGTTTTCTCTTGATATTTTCCCGGTTGCTTTCTTAATTAGTTTCAGATTTTGCTCTGTAATAGTTGTCAGTACTTAAAATAGTAAATACATGCATTTATCGGGCAAGAACTGCGGAAGCTACTTACCAGGAATGTAAGGTTGGTACCTACAGAGTGGCTCTCTGAGTGACAGTACCCTTCCCTGATGAAAGCACGCTGCTGCTCTCAGAAAACAGTAAGGATGCTGGAAGGCAGTGGTTTGTGGGCTATGTCAGCATCTCTTCTTCTGCCCTGTTGCCACTCCCTTGAGAGACATTCTGAAAGAAGACAGAAGGGAAGAATGGTCTCAGTTCCTAAAAGTTTGAGAAACACTGACTAAAGTTTAAAACAATTATCTGAAGTTGTGGTTTACTGTTTTATAAAGAAGTAACTGGTAGGTTCGTACCTATTGCACTGGGGAAAGGATTTTTTTTGTTGCTGTTGTTTACATTTACGTTGGGGGAAAAATTCGAAGTTTTTTGTTTCATGTATTTAAAACATATGTATTTTTACGTCATTCATTTAATGAACATAAAAAGTATCATCTCACATTCAGTTTAATGACTTAATAGGTCACTGGAACATGTGTTTTATTTGGTGGATAGATGATTTCTTAACACCTGGTGTTTTAGCTCTCCAACTGTACTCTTCCTTTCAGATTGAATAGGTTACAAGCAAATGCCATCTTGTATTTGTATCGCAGTATTTTGAGAAACGTTCATTTCTAACTTAGAGATTTCAGATGGTTCCAAATACTGCAAAACAACTTTTTTATGCACCCGCTGCTGCTTCTGCTCCTGGGAAGATAGGTTGTTTTGAGATTTGGCTGCCTCACTGAGATATTTACAATCTCTCTTAAGAAGATTATCTCAATAGAGAGAATGTGTGGCTCTCCCAGCTCCTCGTGAATGTCACAATCTTCATTAGGCTGGAAAACTAAAAAAGAGCTGCAAGATACTTTCAGAGAGCCTAAGGGAAACATACGCAATTGGTTAATGTGCACGTACGTATAATTTGAGGAACAATACGTTTACTACCGAGTGCTATAATATATAGCATCATAAATTATTTTGGTCTAGAAAGCTGCGAATTTCTGCATCGAGTAGACTGCTTAAGCTACGTAAATGCAGGCCACCTCCGTTTTGGTGAATGTTAGTACCCATCTCCTGAACTCTCGTGATTCTTTAGCTTTCTCTTGTGTTGATGAGTGAGGGTCGTCACGATATGCTGGAGCCCTGCAAAGGCTGAGTCCTGAGAAATGTTCAGTTCATATTCTGGACTTACTAAAAATCTTGGTCTGAAACTTAAATTTCAGTCTAAATTAATAGCATATTTTAAAATAATGTCTTTGTCTAAGAACATTCTAGACATGTTATTTTTATAAGAATTGATGTCTGACTGCTATAAATTGATTTTCCTTATTAAATATGTGTTGTCTGTTAAATGCATGACAGTTGTGATATAAGCAAGGATTGTTTGTCAAAAAAAAAAAAAAGCTGAGTTAGGAGTGGACCTTGAAAGCAGCTTTTTTTGTTTTAATGTATTTGTATTCTGATAGATTTCAGTCTGATTGTGTCACTCACTTGACCTGCGAAGGCTGATTTGAAGGTCTAATCACTGAAACTGGAACAGAATTTTTGATGTACAGCTATGCAGAAACATATTTGGACCCTTACACTTCTGAGAGAAATAAATATTATGCACATGCAGTAACTACTATTGGTGTTCTCAGCCAATAAATGAAACCTGGCAGAGATTCATTCCTTAGAGGACTGTGTACATGCCAAGTTTGAACTTAAAACGGAAGTTTGAGTTATTAGATTGCATGAGTGCTTGCAAATATTTCCTGAACTGTGACGCTTTATCATCATTATAACAATGTAAACAGCTGAAAGGATTTTGCATTTTCTTATATTCACTTAGGACTTTTGTCTTGGGAATCAGGCTGACACATTTCAACCCAACACAAACATGTGTGTTTAAAACCAGATGTCTAAAATGATGCTGTTCATTCAACCGCAATTAGGATTGTAGAAGGTTGATGACTTGATTGTCAGCGGATGATGTGGTAGAGTTTTCGGCTGGTGTTAATTGATGTCTCATAAGTATCAACAGAAAACCTAAGCCATTTCAACAAAATGAATGTTCTTGAAGGAGCGCAGCATCGCGTAGGTTGGCAGGGACTTGCAGGTGTGTCTAGCTCGACCTCTTGCTCAAAGCGGGTCTGGTTAGAGGAGGGTCTTCAGGGCCTTGTCCAGTTGTGTGGCGACTCTCTTCTGAGATGGCAACTTCACGGCTTCTCTGAGCCTTTCTTGCAGCGTTCGACCATCCTCGTTGTAAATATGTAAAATATATGAGACGTTAAAGCAAATTTTGCCTTGCTCCAGCTTGTATGTGTTATAATTGTCCTTTTACCGCGCGTCTCTGGGAAGAGCCTGGCTGTGCCCCCCTGCCCCGACGCATTGGCAGGCGGCGGTGGGTCCCCCGGCGCAGTCTGAGCGGTGCGGCCTCCCCTCACGCGTTGGGTGTTCCAGCCCTGATTGTCCTGCTGGGCTTGCCCCCGTTTGTCAGTCTGTCCTGTACTGGGGGGGTCCCAGACTGGGCCCAGTATCCAGGTGAGATCTCCCAGGGTGCCGGACAGGGGGAAGGATCGCTGCCCTGGACCTGCCAATGCAGCCTGGGACACGTCGGCCATTTCTGCTGAAGGACGTGCTGTTGGGTCCTCTTCAACTTCTTGTCTGTAAGGAACTTGACACATTGTATTTTAGGGTATTAAAGTGAGGTCAAAGTCGCTTTTTTTATACTTGTGTTTTAGGGTTTTAGTGCTCTTGAATGTCATAAAGTGACTAAAGATAAAGTTTTTTGTATTACAGACCAGAGCTTATGTTTAAGGAGTTGGATCTTATGAAAATATCAATTTTAGCATGTAAGTAGGGATATTCAGGAATGCAAGTGTTTGGCTTCAATATTTGAATAAACTTTGAGAGATATTTGGAATTTCTAATTCTGAACTGCTGGGAAGACTCCCCACGTTAGCCCAGGGATGGAGGGGATCCAGCGGTGAACGGTGCTACTGAAGTGCAAATTGCTTTTTGTAACGTCTTATCCCTCGATCACGTACATCGTGTGTGTGCCGTGCCCTCCTCTCTTCGGATCGATGATCTCACCCTCAGCAATACCCTTGATTTTGTTGCCAAAGGCTCTCTTGGAGCTAGAACTTCAGTGACTTCACTTTCCATTATTGCTTTTTGTTCTCTGTAAGGTTTAAAAGTGTTTGGTTAGGCCGTGATGCGTTCACTTTGACTGAAGTCCACTTGAACTTGAAGTTGACAAGAGAATGTATGGATCTTTTAATATGAAAGCTTCTTATAAAAGTTATCTGTTTTGCTTTAGTTAGTGTAATGTTTGTAGCAAGTAGGTAGGCTTCCATGGCTGCTCGTAACTGTGTTCCCTTTCCCTTCCTCACCACTTCCACATTTCTCTAACCCCAGGGCTGGAGGCTCCCAGCCAGCTTCTCTCTAGTGTTTATAAACAAAAACTAGAAAACCAGATCAAGAGGATGGTAGTACGTGAGTCTGGCTAGGAAACAGGTCCGTTCTTACTAGCTCAGGAAGCCTTGTTCTTCTACAGATGGTCTCTGAAACATCTGATGGAATTCTGGAAGAGCGGGGAGTGGAGGATAAGAATCAGAAAATTCCGGGGTTTTTCTTCTTGTGCAAAAGTAGTAGGTATGAGTTGAACACGTACTGTCTTGCTGGGCAGAATGTGTCTCACCTAGCAGAGATGTACTGGGGCCAGATCAATCGATTTCAACTTATGTTAAAAGTGTCGAGAGTCTCAATTCCTTGATATCAAGCTGACGTGGGTATAGTAGCCGAAGACTTGACACAAGCTTTCTCTGGAGACAATTTCTCTGGTTTGACCCTACAAGACTGGCAGTCTAGAGAATGAAGCCTTTCCCCTTCCGTCTCTGTGGCTCTCGAGCATTTTTAAAATTTGGAAGAGTACTTTAGTGTTGTCAGGATTAGGATGTCAGGCTGGAGAAATGAATTCTAAGCAGGTTTTGAATGAAATGTCCTGTTGAAACTAGATCACATAAAGGCTTTCGTAGTTACGTGAACCTGCTGAAAAATTTGCCTGTTTTGAGATGCATGCAAATGGCCCTCAGGAATGTCGTTACCCTTGGGAAATGTCAAACATAAATATTTACAAGGTATTCTCATAGTTCAGAGTTACAATTAAGAAAAATACTTTTGTTGTAGCCTTAGGTGTTAGTTGGCAATGGTAGATTAGAAGCATCTTCTATTTGCAATCTTAAATTCTTTGAAATGTTCTATTGTGATTTGGTGCTGGATTATGCTGCGGATTTTTTTAGCAGTCTTTATTTTATGAAAATGAAATTACTTTTTCTCCTCAATTTACTTCAGTTTTGCGCTTTCTGACATCCTTTGATGTCTGTGGTCTAGCTTAGTGTGCTTTGTCTAAATCATAAGCAGTTAAAAGGATTACATAGATGCTACTCTCATTAGCATTCTTAATACAGTCTTTGACAAATAAGAACGTCTAACGTGCAATGTAAGGAAGATGCGACTTCTAGCAATTGTATAACTGATGATTCAACAGGTGGTGTCTAGTAAAATTTATGCTACTTGCCCCTCTTTGCTCTGATAAAACTCTTCCCCTGAGTATTCTGTGTTCTGCTTGGGTTAGAAGTGTAGGTGATAACCTCGGCAGAAGTTGCCATGAGAGTCGGAGCCGTACCAAAACGTTCTTGTACGGCTTTTCCTTGGTCACGGTCGTGATCCACACAGCCCGCTTTGCAGAGGCGTGGGTTCCTGAGCGGGGCAGGGGCAGCGACCGTTCTCGGGACACGGCCGGTATGCCTGTTTCCATCCGCCGCGGGCTCTGCCTCGCGTCCCCTCGGGGTGCTGGAGAGAGCCGGGGTGCAGGGCGGCTCGGGCAGCTCCCCAGGACTAATTCCTGCTGTCGTTCCTACGCATCCATCCCCAGCTACGTTCTTGCGGGGATGTGCTCCGCCAGCTCTCCTTTGCAGTTTTCTTCAGCTCAGAGTAGTGTCTCAGGCAGATCGCTCTGTCTGACCGCGCCAGGAGACTCCTCAGGAGCGTGTCGCAAGGAATCTGGGAGTTTCTTTTCTCCCTCTGTTGCAGGCTGTGGAAACTCTGGTAGGGAGGAATGGCTCATGGTGTGAGAAGATGGCAAGTGAAGCCTGTCTCCCTTTGAGTGGGGTTGACCATGCAAGGCAGGCTTTTCCTACCTGCTGGATTGGTGACTCAAACCAAATTTCCAGGTAAGAAATTATTCCCGCTTCTCACTTAAATCAGCCTTAGGTAGGGTAAAAGGAGAGAAAGAAAACTCAGTTTAGGCTCCGTGTTGTGTCTAGCAGCAGATGGGGGACGGTAAAGGTGTATGATTGGAAATATTTTTGCTGTTCCGGGTAATGTTTGGAGAAGTGTGTGAGGAAAAAGTAGAATCTGATCTGAACTGCACAATTAATCGGGAATAGGATGGCATTCATTTCACCACAGCGCTACTGGAAATGGCAGGGAAGGGAAAGTTTGGTACATATAGCTGTGTGTATCAAGTACTGTGGAAGTTACAGGTCTTACACACCATGGTGAGGTTTGTGATATAAACCCATGATGTCAGTCCTCTGAAGTGCAGCGTAAGAAGCTTGGGAGCTCGCTCCCGTTACCTGCAGCTCTTGTAAAATAGTTCATCGTTTTCCTTGGCCTTTTAGGTCCAAAGTTCTTGGATTTTTTTATGAAAGTACTGATATTCACAGGAGCATCTGTGGATGGCTGGTGAAGTTTGTGGAGTGCTTTGGTGTTTGGTGTTTTTTTTGTTTTGTTTTGTTGAGTGGGTTTTGGTTTTTTTTTTGTACCTGAAGTATAACTGTGTTCCTGTGGTTAATGCTGATGACGCTATTTTGATGCTATTGTACTGTAAGTCGGAAAGGAACTGCGGTTCAAAGTGGTTTAGACCCTCAGTGTGGACTTTCACATAATGCAGTCAATACTTATTATTTCTTCTAATATTTTTGCCAGGGAAGAAGCATTTCTGGCTTATGGTTAGGTGAAACTGAGCTATATGGGATTTGAAATGTGAAGTCTGAAAGAAATTTCCTGATTCTCAACTCTTCGCTTTAGTGCTGCTGTCAACCTCTGGAGTATCGATTTATGGCTTCAAAGTAATGCAAAGCCATTTTGAGAACATAGGAAGTCTTCATGGTAATAATTAGGATTGGGGGGAGATTATAAACCAGTCTGACCATAATTTCTACGAATGTGTCTAATTCTAATTCAACTGGCATTTAGAAAAACAAAATTGATCTTTAAACCACAGTTTTTGTTGTGTGCTATCTGATAATGTTCCTTGGAAGTAGTTACATGCCTTTTTTTGAAAGCAGAGTTACAAATGTGTGTACTGGGACTGGTGTGTTTGGCTTTGGTTTTTAAATGGTATCGAGCTTCTCGTTTAAAGTGATGCAGAAGAACAATGAACTTCTGCTGGAGTGTAACTAGGATGATATTTTTCCTTCATTTTAATTTTCTTGTGTAAGAATTTTTTTGGACTGAAAGTAGCAGTTAGTAGGTTATATAAACATTTGAGCTTTAGTTTATCCTAAAATACATCCTCCATTTTTATCATAAACTTTGTTAGCTTGCAAACCATCTCAAGTTTTGATAGGGAAGGATTTCTTTCTGTTTTTCTTCTATGTGGATGCTATTTCAGTGTGACTTTTCTCTGTTTTTCTCCCTTCCTTCACAAAATCAGCCACGTCTGTATGTTTTTAGTAATGCAGTTTGGTTTCTAGTTCAAATGATGCTGCCTTAATTTGTTTTATATTAGATTAAAAGACGAGGATGTGAGCAAGCATGAGATATATAGTGGCTCATATAAGACTGGAAAGTTACTGTTGGAAATAATGAGCATTGAGATGTGAAAATAAAGTGTAATATGCTGAATGAGAATTGTCTTAGGATTGTGATCTATCGAGATGTGCAGAACGCTGGCGGTACCGTGTGTGCAAAGTGTATTTAAACGTGGAGGTGCAAAAAGCTGGTGTTTGGCTGTGAGAGCAGTGTTTGTGGAATACCCGTTCCTTGTGTCCAAGAAGCAATGGGCAAAGCGGAATTACTGGTCAGAATCCAGCCCGTGGAATGTCGCTCTTTTGACGGCAAAAGGCTTGATTTTATTCAAGCTTTCAGTGAATTGTCTAGTTCAAAAACAAAATAAAACCTGCCTTACCAGAAGTGGTTTGCATCTGTGAAATTTGACTTTGCGTTCTGTAAAGATTATAGATCTTGGGCTTTTTTTTTCCCTGCAATATTTTGTGTGATTACCCCAAGACAGCACTAAAAATCAGGTTTAGCTGTGGTCTGATTTGGATGGAGTAGTTTTAATGGTAAATGTTTGAAATTTTTGTTCAGTAAGTATACATACACATCAGCTGATAGATGTCTTACAGTATTTCCTAAAGAATTTCATCTTTCAGTAGTAAGGAAATCTCAAGTTTCTGCATATGGAGGAGGCTTCATTGTGTATACGAAAGCTCTTGTACTTGTAGGTACTGAAATACTGGTTATTTTTTATATCCTGCTCTTGAAGCATGTTTGGGTTGATGAGACAAGGAATTTTTAGTTGGATTATTGTTGTTGCTCTGCAGTGAATCTTCTGTGTTCTGAAGCCATTGTTAATTTTAGCACTTGAAAAAAATTAATGCTAATTTACTACTAATGTAATTAATCTCTCTGAAATAAGTCCTGCTGTTCTAACTGAACATCCACAAAGGAGTTGAGCATCACTTAATTACACTTACTTTTCAAAGTTGTTTCAGGTATAAAAGTGTGTAAGTATCCAATAGCTTTCAAAACTTCTCCTTGAAAATGATACTCACAATAAAATTGTATAGGAACTTGATTTAAGACTAGATGACGCTTCTGGGAAGAAAGTGTTAACCACTACCTTAGTGGGAAATAAGTTTTCAAACCTTTAGCGTAGGTTGTTCATGGAACATCTTTAAATGTCAATCTGGTTCATGTAATAACTTCTTTGCAGCTCCGCCGAGGACTTAAAGCTCTAATTTAGCAATTACAGAGGATAACAAAGCAGGATACTGGAAAGGAACTAATCTAATTGATATCCAGTGTTAAAGCTATGCGTGTACACGTATACGTGCAAAGTTTTGTATGTGCTGCAGAAAGGCAGGCGTAGTTAGAATCATAGAATCATAGAATCATCTCGGTTGGAAAAGACCTTTAAGATCATCAAGTCCAACCACTAACCTAACCTTGCCATCCCATAACCACTAAACCATGTCCTCAAGTACCTCATCTATCCTTCTTTTAAATACGTCCAGGGACAGGGACTCAACCACCTCCCTGGGCAGCCCATTCCAGTGCCTGACAACCCTTTCTGTGAAGAAACAACCCTTTCTGTGAAGAAGAAGTTGGCACAAGAGGATTTTTTTTGCTATCAACGCGTGGTTTTTGGTATCAGCCTATTTGAAAAAAAAACTCCAAAGCCTTCAGATAGTTCATATTACTGCACCTGCCTCCCTGACTTCTTTGAAATAGGTTATGTTAGAAAACGTCCTCTGTTGTATCTGGGAGAATACTGTGACACACTACTACTTCGACACTTCCATGAGCATCACTAAAGTTACACCTCACTATCCAGGCACACTTCTCTGAACGCTTGTCTGGAAACAGACTGGACAATAGACTGTTATAAAAAGTAATTAATAGGTGTCTTGCATTTAACAGGCTAAAATGGGGGGGGGGAAAGACAGTATTTGCTTGGGGGCAACAAATGACTTGGCTAAAAATATGGATTTTTTGGGGAAGAAATCAGTAGGGAAAACTGAGTAAGATGCAGAAATTATCACAAGTTCGTTCTGGGTAAGGGATTCTTTTCTGAAGAGGTCTGTGTGGTTTGTGGGGTTTTTTCTTGTTTGGGGTTTTTTTGGTTGTTGTTGCAGTGGTTTTTTGGGGGAAACCTGTTACACATGGGTAACGGCTGGTTTTTAAGGGTGATGTCAATTGTGGAATTTGATCATTTACCCAAGTGAAATGAGCAATCTGAGGATTTCGCGTTCATACCTATCACCTTTTGATTCTGGGCATGTTGGTTTTCATGTTCCTTTTCTTAGAACTGGGAAACTTTTTCTGTTTTGCAGTTGGTGTAATCAGATGTCCGATATGCCGCCAAGAATGCAGACAGATAGATCTGGTGGATAACTACTTTGTAAAAGACACCTCAGAAACACCAAGCAGCTCCGACGAGAAGTCAGAACAGGTGTGGCACTTTCCTGCTTGCCGGAATTCATGAGCTGGGTTTGTTCCTGTAGATGGTAATACTTTCCAGGAAAATGATGGTAACCGACTGTTTCCGTTTGCAGGTGTGTACAAGCTGTGAAGATAATGCCAGCGCTGTTGGATTTTGTGTGGAGTGTGGGGAATGGTTGTGCAAAACTTGCATAGAAGCTCATCAGCGAGTCAAATTTACTAAAGACCATATGATCAGAAAAAAAGAGGATGTGTCTTCAGGTGAGTGTTCGGATATCATTTGGTCCCGCCGGTAGTGAAAACGTTTTTCTCTTTGGCAGACGTGAAAAGAGAGAGGGAGGATTATTTAGGTAACAACCAGCTGTATGGCTTTCCCTAAAGATTGGGGCAAACTTTAGTAAGAAGCAACCAGTGCAAAACTGGTAGCTTTAAAAATAGAGGAAAAATTAAATTGTAAACTAAAATGGGTTATTTGCTAATACTTTGTATGGTTTGATGTCCAATATCAAAATCCATCAAAAATTGATTTAGTCCATCAAAAATATCTTAAGCACAGAAGCAGCAGAATGAGACTGCAGTCTTTGGAAAGGATTTAGGTCCATTCTTAATAATCCTTTTATTTAGTAGAATAACTAACTAAACAGGGGGTTGAAATCTGGAGAGCACTGACATATTGGTAATCTTATCTATAGGCCAAGGGAATTAAATTATACATTTTGCTGTACTCGGTTGTAAGGAGCAATTATAGCTCTCCCAGTAGAGAAGTATATCAGATAAGCTTATAGTCGTATTCAATATGATGTTACTGTTGCATTGATATTGCTCAGGAAATGTGGAATTTTAATTTGTTAGGTTTAATATATCTTTCAGTTAGCAAAATTTTAATGTGTGAAGTGTGTGTACAGTTTGTTTAGACATATAGCTTTATTAGAAGTTAATTCTTAACCTATTGTTTGACCACATATCCTTTGTAACCTACTGAGGTAATGTGGAAAACATTCTCAAAACAGGTAAAAGGTAACTGGATTTTATCTTAAAAGATTTTATTTGTAAATGGGATAAAAGTTCTAATTTAAAGACCCATAAGTTCTACACAGTCTGGTTGTAGGTAGAGACTGATCATATCAAAGAAGAGAGATCTCGACATTTTGTGCTCACTCTCTGCATTTAAAATAATTAAGATTTTCATGATTGTTTCATTGTGCCATTGCAAAGGAGTTACGCCGCTTTGTTTTCTGCCAACTCTATCAAATAAACCACATTTTCGGAGAGGTTTCCCTGTTTGTCTTAATAGGTATTATTTAAGAAGAACTATTACCTATTTAAGTTTAAACATATTAATCCCAGTAGACGAGAAACCCTTACGGTGAAATCAAATTGCAGGGCCCTACAAAGAATTACTAATGTTTTTCATTAGGAGTGCTATATTGTGACTGCCGAAGTGATACTATAGTTCCACTTCCCCTCCGGTAACCTGAGTGGGGAGGTGCCGAAAAGTGGCTGTTCCAGTAAAGAAAACTTTCTATCAGAAATTCAGGTTGGTGTTTATGAAGATGGAAGCCCATGAGTTGTCGATACGCTGGCATACGGCGAGAACGTCGCCTGCCTTTGACCTGACGTACAGCGATCTTTAGTGACTCTCTTGATCATGGGGAATGCTATCCGTTATTTTCTCAGAGGAACTTGTTCCCTTCTTCCTTGTTAGACTCTAAGATATGCCCTGTAGACTTTAAACTTCTATGAATGAGTGTCAGCTGTAGATTCACGAGCGCTCTTTCTTTACAATAACGTGCATGATATAACAAGCTTCAGAAATGTTGGAGACTGAGGAAGACATTCACGTCTTATACCTTACCTGCTGTATCTTCCAAAGGCTGCTTTCCTCTGTGCTAAGCTCAAAATATCTTTAGAAGACCATGCAGCACTCTTTAGTAAACTCAGAACTATTTTTTGACATTATCCGTTACTTGCCTAAGTGGAAAAGTTAAGCAATTTAGCTGGTGTTTAAGTAACTCTTAACATGGGCAATGTTTGCTTTTCATTTACTACTTCAGTTGCATATCACTTAATGAGGTTTATAAAGATTTTTTGAATTGATAATTTAGAAAACCTCTGGGCATTTGACAGTATAAAAGCACGCGAGGTTTGATCTTGAGCGTGTCAGAGGTGAAATTGTATGCAATTTAATCTTTAAACACGTGTACATGATCCTGGAGTTTGTGTACAGTTTTTACATTCTTACAGGTGCCAGTGTCTTTTGAGTCTTTGTGATAAGAGAGGATTTCCTCCTTCTCTTTAAATACAATAAAGCGGAAGCAGCTTTAAACTACTGGCACTGTAAATATCTCAGAACGTATTCACAGTAACTTTAGGGTGAGAACAGGTCTGTAGTCGTCTTTGTCCAAACTCTTCTCTGTTACTTAGTTTGGAAGTTAGTCGTTTTGCTCTTCAGATTGTCTAAATTTTATTTTAAAATGCAAAAATGGTTTATTTTTAAAAACAGAGGCCGTGGGAGCATCTGGTCAACGTCCTGTTTTCTGTCCTGTCCACAAACAAGAGCAGTTAAAACTTTTCTGTGAAACATGTGACAGGCTGACATGCAGAGACTGTCAGTTACTGGAACACAAAGAACACAGGTACAAATATTACCATGTCTTAATTCCTGTGGGGCACTTTCTCAGAGGATGAAATGGCATTGATTTAAACCAGTTGTGTCATTGAATACTGTTGTATTTACTCTTTGTTGGACTGAAATGATCCCTTGCAAAGGAGAACCTGTGCGCAGTGCTGAAAACTTCTAAGTGATCAGTTGGTTGAGCTTTCTCAAATATCTTAAGAGCAGATTCAGAGCAATGTGACCCGAGGTGATTGGTGCGATTAAGGTGTTAACTTGCCTGGCATTTACCAGTGCTGTCACCATTCAGGACCTGAATAAAAATTCCTACAGCCCTGAACACCTGGTGCTGTAAAGAAGCAAAAGTGATATAGTGAGTCATGGAAGAGGTAATTTTGTGAAAGGGCATATTTTATTACGCAACAGTCTTTCAATTTAGGGTAATTTTGGAAGGGAAGGTATGAATTTTGCCTCATACATTAATAGATTTTTCTAGTACAGAGGGAAAAATGTTGGGTTTAGTTGGTTTGAAAGGTGCCTCCTTCCAAGTAAAAAGAAACTACAGGTTTTGTCTCGAGCTTGCCTTTCCCTTGGCTGCTAGAAAAAAGTTGGAACCTCTTAAGGTACTCTAAAACTTCCTGCTCTTTAGCAGCTCTGTTATACAGTTGTTAGAATGCTTGAAAAAGTATTTTGCAGTGTCATAATAGAGGATCTGGGGATAAATACGTATTTATCAGCCACTACAGCACAGCTTTTCCTAGTCAGTCTACAAGTAACACTTCTCTGTAAAGGTGCTTGACAGTACGTTGCAATATTGAATTTAGTGTGGGTTTTTTTTTTCCAGAGCAGTGATTATTCTCATAGACTGCTACAGCAGCCTAATGGAGAACTTCTACTTTGAAATTAGTACTTTTAAAATATTAACAACCTCGAACATTCCTGCTCTATTCTTTCATAGGCTTGATGATAAATATCCTGAAGGACACACTAGTCCAGAAAGCGTGGTCTCCTAGGATATGTTAACTAACTTTTTCTCATCGATTCCTTTGCATCTATTTTGTGCATGATGCTAACTGATTAACAGATGTATCTTGTTCTACTTAACCTGTTCGCTTCCAGGAAGAGAGGAGAATACTTTGCTATTAACACACTTTGTTGAAGAATATTCTTTTAAAAATTGTTCTGCCTGCAGGTGTGCATTACAGATGATCGTTTCATCTGCCATGAAGTAGAACTGAGATTTTTATGAAGCTCACTAAATCACTGAAGCAAAATCATGCTCAGTGGAAACAAGAATTGATTCTAATCTCCTGTTTAATTCTTACCTGAAATTCTAATAGTTTGTGCCAAAGGAGGATGAATCGCCATTGCAGTTGCAACATGGTTCAGTGTTCAGTTCACAATTTTGAGTGAAAGAATTGCTGGTGATTCTGTAGAAAGCTGACATTCTTTTAGCAGCCGAATGGTGTGCGGTTCCTCGAGTTTAGGTAGTTTTCAGTCCACACACTTTATTTTAGCAGTACTAGGTAAATGTAGATCTTTCTTTTTTTGTTGTTTTTCCTTAAAGTGGAAATCTGATTTTCAACTTAATGAAAATAGTTTCAGAAATTCTGCAGATCTCCAAACATTTCAAATTTTGTGGCCTTTAGTATTGCTAGTTTTCATATTATGGTACCTAAAATCTTATGATGCTGTCTGTCTGCAAGAACTTTAGATTGTTCTTAGAAAAAGCAGCTTTCTAACATTGAGACTGAGGAGTCTGAACTCTTGTAGCTGAAAGTTTTCTATTACTGGTACAAACTGAATGACAGGAGCAGAGACGTTACTGTTGTGAATAGTGTTTTCTTTACCTAAATCTCTGTTGTTAAAATTGTAAGCAGAGTCATAGAATGGTTTGGGTTGGAAGGGACCTCAAAGCCCATCTAGTTCCAACCCCCTGCCNAATCACCTCCCTTGACCTGCTGCTCACACTGCTTTTGATGCAGCCCAGGACATATGAATCAAAAAACAGTGTCACTGTAAATTTGATCATATATCCAAGCAGTCTTCCCCTGTTAGATTAGATTGTAATGTTCTTCTGGATTTTGACAAAAGAAGACAGCACTTTCTTTTCAGCCGTGGTTGGGAGATAGTATCGGTTGCTTCTAATGCAGCTTACAAGATGCTTCACTTGAATTGTAGGAGTTTTCTGCCACTTGGAATGTTGAGATTTAGTGTAATGAAGAAGGGAAGGCATTCTGGGAACCTAAGTTTTCCCTGTTGTTTAACAAATTATTTTTCAGAAGCATGAAGTTTACCTGTTGCAAAGACAAGAAGTGGCAAGTGACTGATAGGAATCCTGGGTTTTGGAGGGGATCTTCTGATAGTTGAGTAGTGAAGTCAGAAAAGATCAAAACTCTTGGAGCTGCTTAATTCCCCTTGCCATTTTCCACATAGACTTTGCTTCTGTTGCATTGTTAATTCCTCTTGTGATGCATCGTATGTTAGGAAAGTGCAACTAATTTCATTGGTTTCCTTTGATGTAGCTACTTGCACTCTTTTCTGATGAAGTAATGGAAGGTGCTTTTGGTACAGTAGCTGTTTGGTTGAACAACTTGGAAGGGAATATGTTCTTCACTTGGAAGTACCAAAAAAAAAGAAGTGTTTGGGGTTTTTTTTTAATATTTTCTTAAAGTTTAATTCAGTCAAATGTGAGCAGTATGATCTCAGCTGAAAAACTTTTTTTCAGGGATAGTTTTTTTGGTATTTTTTTAATGCGTGTTTAACCTATTAGTGCATTTTCGTTATCTAATGTTAACAAAATGATTTGTCAAACTCTGAAGTTTCTGATACGTCCTTTAGCTGGAGTTCCGTAGCTTGTTATCTTGTGAAACGATGCAGTACATTGTGTCCCTATGGAGTTGGAATTAATAAGTGACCCATAGAGGTTCAGTCTTCTGGACACTTACAAAGGATTTTATCAGTACTGAAACATTTTTCACACTTATCAGCATACATACAGTTTGATTTTTCTGCATGGTTTGTCATATTGTTTTCAAAATTGTATAGCTTTACATCTAAATTGGGAACGCTTAGTTTCAGCACATTGCTCCTTGGTAATTGATATCTTCTTTTGCGTGCTGAAAAGGTATCAGTTTCTGGAAGAAGCTTTTCAGAACCAGAAGGGTGCAATTGAGAACCTATTGGCCAAACTTCTTGAGAAGAAGAATTATGTGAATTTTGCAGCTACCCAAGTTCAGAATAGGTAAGTACCCCAAAATGATTAACTGTTACTATTGCATTGTCTTTTTAATGAATCACAGTAAGGTGAATGATGGGACTACAATAATACTTAAATTTTAGTTGATTCTCTGTCTTTAGTTGTATTGGACTGAATTGCTTTTCACAATGTTTTCTTCTCTGCATCTGTTGGAAGTTGTTCCAAGAAACAAATGTCAAAGATGATGTCTTTTACGGCAACTTTGTGTAGAACCAAAGATGTGACACATTTATTGCGCACGTTTATTATAAAAAAGGCAAGGCAGACCCATCGTATGGTTTCTGCTAAGTTCAGCTCTAGGTGACAGAGGTGTTGGCTGTAGTATAAACAAATTTTTCTTGAAGTATTTTTGTTTCATATGAATGCTTCTTTGATAACTATGTAAGAAAACTTGTTTTGAAAATGAATTAGTGTAATTACCTGAAAGGAATCCAAGCTTTTCCTTAGGTAATTTACCTTAAGAATTCCAGGGTTAGCTTAAATTCAATGTCATACAGAATGTTAAATATAGAGACAGAATGAGCACGTGATCGCTGCTGGCTTTTCACTGACTTGTGGTGACTGGTGTGCTGGAGGTCTGGGAGTTCCACTGTGATTCTCGGGGGTTTTGTGAGCTTTCTGCAACTTTTAAGTCATTTGCAAAATGACAGATCATCTGGAGATGGGAAGTACAAGGGTAGAAGGAAGCGTACCAAAGATAGAAGGAGAAGTTCTGCAAATTTAAGACTCCTAGCAGTACCACGTACATTAAAAAAAAAAAGTTATAAGGGAAGGAGAACATACAACATGAGAGGCAAGTGTGTGAAGATGGAAGCAATGAAAATGGAAATTTTTATGTGCTGATTTGGCATGTAACCCTTTGAAGGGACCCAAAAAAGAACACCATTGTGAAGCAGGAGGACAAGCTGTAGAATTGGTACATGCTTGGAGACAGAAACTCAGTTATATGGAAAATATTAAACTGAAAGCTCAAGAAATGTCACAAAAGGTTCTCTGATAAGAATTCAAGGCCAATAATGTGTGATGCATATATGAGTAACACATTGTAATGTTTTTTTTGCCTAAGAGTTTCTGACTTCACTGAAAATTCAATGAATTTCTGCAGCATGTGATTGTGTAAAGATCATGATTATCTGCTGAGCCAAATAAGTAGTGTGAGAGACTTGTTTACTTTGACATGCCGTTCAGTTGCTTTGAAGTGTAGGGCACAAATGCTATTATCCTAAAAACTTCAGGAATGGAGGAAAAAAAAGTATTACAATAATGTTGTCAGTGTTAGCAGATGGTGCGACATTGCCATCATATGTGATTGTGAAGCCTAAAACGGTGTTGAAGGAATAGCTACCTGCTGGAATAACTATTAGGTGCCAAAGCCAAGGATGGGTGCCTTCTGACGTAATGAAGGGTTGGTTGAATGTTTTTTGGAGTAGAAGACCAGGTTGTGCTGCCATGAAAAAGCATGTGTGTCCAAGGTGCCTTAAAGGGCATTTGACACCAACAGTGAAGATCATCGTCAGACAAATGAGTATTGGTGTTGTCATTCATCCTGATATGATCCCATCATAAGTTCAGATGCTTGATCTAGTAGGGAAAAAGCCCCTTAAAAAAGGACAATTTAAGTCTTCGTGCTCAGACTGGCTCATGGCAAAGTATTGTGCTCTGACTCCTCTACAAGCAAAGA
Source organism: Aramus guarauna (assembly GCA_013400195.1). Classification (NCBI taxonomy): domain Eukaryota; kingdom Metazoa; phylum Chordata; class Aves; order Gruiformes; family Aramidae; genus Aramus; species Aramus guarauna. The sequence continues at coordinate 89,648 of VXBL01005322.1, read as the reverse complement.
AAAGAATCCTGCTGTGACGCTATGTTGTCATGAGATTAAGGCAGCATAGGATCAAATAAATCCAGAATTTGCAATGGAGTTTAAAAAATGCTTTATTTCAAATTCTGTGGACAGAACTCAAGATAATTTGCTTGAGGCTGAAGATGTTGAGAATAGTGAAGACACTAAAAGTGAGGAAGAATGACAGTGATGGAAATAATAGAGGTGTGAGGTACGAAAAACTGAAAGGCAGTAGTAGTAGAGTACTAGAGGATAATGTAGACTAATGTCAGGCAAATAATTAGTGGAACATTTATATCATTATTGTGTTTTGATTACAGGTATGTAACAACCTTTTTGTTACAAGGGTTTTTTGGGGGAGGTGGAGGGTTCCATCTGAAATTCAGGATTGACTTCCTTTCTAGTTAACATACAATAGCATAAAAGTTTTAAGCGTCATATATAAATATGTCATAGTGAAAGAGACTTGATTCGGAGATAAATATTTATGTGTACGTACACACAGGTTTGATCTTGGCTGGGTATGTCTCTGTGTCTAAACATATAAATAAAGTGTATAAACCACAAGGACTGTTTCCTATTATTTTAAGTAGAACACAGGTTGTTCATTGAGATACCATCTTGATCTTGGACTGTTTAATTTTTTTTCCAAAAGGGAAATTTTAGATGGCTTCTTTAAAAAAGTTGATCAATGATGATTTCTCTGTTAGAAATCAAACAAGCTGTAAATTTTGCACTTATCGGAACTTCTTCAATACAGAAATTGCTCCTTCACTCTTGAAGGATGGGAAGAGGCCGGTGGTGTTTAGTCTTTGGTGGCATAGTATAAAGTGACTGCTTGACAATACGTTTCTCTTTTTTTAGGATAAAAGAAGTAAATGAAACTAACAAACGAGTAGAACAGGAAATCAAAGTGGCTATATTCACCCTCATCAATGAAATCAATAAAAAGGGAAAATCTCTCTTACAGCACCTCGAGGTACAGTTAAGAGAAGAAGTAAAATGTTGTTCCCTCTTTCCAATCCCTTACTGAGAACTCGCATTCCATGTTTGAAAACAGTTTGGTGTGACTGCAGGTGTTGCAATACTAATATTACCTGTGAATAGCATGGTGGAGTTAAATCTCTTGTTTATCCTTTCACTAAGTCAGAGCCTATGGCTCCTTTAGTTTGATGTTTATGCCTCAGACTCATTTAAAATCAGGCTCATTGTAAAGAAGTGTCTGAAAATCTCCTTTCGATGTTCTGTTTGCCATATTTCTATATTAAAACATAACTCTAAGGCATGTATAATCTCATCTTTGCCTTAAACAGCTTTTTAAGGTTCATGTAAATATATTAGCACTGTTACAGTTGAGTTGCTTCTTTTTGTCTTCTACTGATACCTCATCAAGAAGTTTGTCTTCAGAGTTGTAAGCTCCTAGAGACAGGTCTGGGCGCTTTGTCTTGAGCACATAACAAAGTGATGCAATGTGTTTGATGCAACTTTACATCAGTCTTCGCTCTGTTGGTTGTGCTAGGTCGTCGTTAAAATGGATTTCCCTCCATTTACTTGTATAGGGTGGTGGCAGCAGGGGAAAGGGGCAGGGAAGCGGACAGGCTAGTATTAATTTTCACTCCTAGTGTTGCATTGACTGCTTTGCTGTGCAGACAGCGGTGGTCCTAATGGCAGTTGTATTTGTTTCCTTAGTAATTTTCACAACTGGTGTTGTCTCCTAACAAATCCTAACCCTTTTAAGTACACCTAGGTTGTGAAAAACCTAAGACATGGTAGTCTTGTGTCTTTGTACGTGAAGGTGTAATGCTGGTATTTTAAGGTATATAGATTGACATCGTAAAGGAGGCAATGACTTTAAACATACTTTCCAGCTAGCACATTCTGAATAAGAATTATATTCTGACTCTTACGCAAATCTATGAAAATTTAACTCTTTATCTGAAGAGAGGAAATCCATGGTAAGAAGTTAGTTCATAGCATATTGCCAGTCTGCCATGACGTGACTGAAAAATTTAAGATTCAGTTAATTACAATAGACTTCTCCTGCTTAAGGAACAGTTATTTTGCAATGAAATGGAGTATTCCTGGAAGAAAAGAGTATTTGATCAGGAGTGAAATAAATAATTTAAAATTACATGAGTAACTGAATTGTGGCTTTTCTTGTTTACTTAGCATTTGTTACAAGCTAGAAAAACTCCACTGGAAACGTTCCTTTTTTGTGAGGTTGTAGCAGTGACCCAATCACGCCTCTGTTGTTAAATTTCCATCCTGAAGATTCAGTACTGCAACCCAGATTTTTAACATCAGGTTTACAGCTGTCGGGTTATCAAAGGCTGAAGGTTTCTCAGAGATGGGGCTGCAGTACTCAGGAGGTGTTTAGAGACAGTTTCTGGTTGGTACAGGAGCTGATGTTCGGGGTACCTGGGCCACTGCTGCTCTGCAGCTCCTGTGGTGGCAGTTGCAGGAATGCCAGGAATTCCCTGCGGGAATGCCAGGCCACCATCCAGGATGGAGCTGGCAGTTTCGCTGGGCCGCAGTCTGGGTTGCTCCCCCAGTTCTCGGTCGTGCTGCTGTGCCTCTGACAACACGAGGAAAGAATTGGTCTTGTTTTAGTAGCTGATATTTTCCTGGGATAAAGCAGAGGCTCTTCTCTGAGCTGGCTGTTTTCCCTGCGCTTTGATACCTCTGGGAAGAATGGTAGAGTGGAATAATAGAGAATTATTACTTGATGGTTCTAGCCACTCTGAATATGAGCATTAGTATAAGCTGCTTTGCTTGTGACATTTTTCTTTTGCTCTAAGAACTGTGATAGCAGTTTACATTCTCCTCATAAATCTGAAGCCCCCATTGTAATAAAGGTTTTTTGTTTCTTTGTAGAATGTAACAAAGGAGAGACAGATGAAGTTAATACAACAGCAAAATGACATCACTGGTCTTTCGCGACAAGTGAAGCATGTGATGAACTTTACAAATTGGGCTATTGCAAGTGGCAGCAGTACTGCTTTGCTATACAGTAAACGGCTGGTAAGGAAGCATCCTCTAACTTGTCTGGACAGTACAGAGAATGTTTAGTCAAAAGAATTTTCTAAGTATCACGTAGCTTCACTAGATTATATGCAAGGAAGAGACAAGGAGTTGTTCATGCTTTGTTTAAAAAAAAATCAAACAAAAAACCCCGGCCTTCTGTAATAGTGGGATAAATTTCCCAACTTGTACACCAGTTTTCATTCATAAATTAAGGACTTGACAGTATTATCATAGAAGGAATGGGATCAAGCTATGTGAAGGCACCTCCGTGTTTCACTTGAGTCATTGCAGCAGTAGTTCTCCTGGATAACAGTACTTCTTTGTAATCCTCTGAGTTGAGTAAGAAATTAATTGTATGGTAGATGATTTTCCTGGTGAATCGAGTACTTTCCAGGCCGCCAAACTTGCTATTGGCAGTTTTTATTGGTGGTCTGACAGTCTAAACTTGCTGGGCAAATGTACAGTTCTTAACGTTCTCATTCTTTATTTTGTTGTCATCAACAGTCTTGTTTTTGCTTTCCATTAGATAACATTCCAGTTACGTCATATTTTAAAGGCACGTTGTGATCCTGTCCCAGCTGCCAATGGAGCAATACGCTTCCATTGTGACCCTACATTCTGGGCAAAGAACGTCGTCAATTTAGGTGAGAAACTGTGTTTGTTTATTCTGTGTTACTTGAAAAACTAGATTGAGTTGGGGATGTTCGTCTAACATGAGTGAGTTGGATTGCAGCATATCTCCTAATGCTGAAGACCAAAACTCTCCTGATGTAACCCATCCAGCCCTGATTACTCTCTTTACCTGCTCTGTTCTTGCTATTAGCAAAGCTTTCTCCGCAGTTTTTGGTTTTCAGTGGGAATCGTTCTAGGAATGGCCCTCTTTAGCTCCTGTTAAAGTGATTCTGATAGTTAGACTATGACAAACTACTGCTAAATGGGTGCTTCAGTCTCTGGAATAAGCTTTTTTGGCCAGTAAACAGCATCAGTTTTGCTTATCTGAACTTCCTATTTAGCTGCCTATGGAGTAATTCTAGATTGTCTTAATGTACTGGAAGTTGCACGAACGAGCATAATTAGGAAGACTGTTGATACGAGCCAAGTTCATGGTTACGTACCAACCAATCCATGTGATTGCTGGAAAGGTAAGTGACTTAAGAAGCAATGGTTAGCTAGTTTTGTATTCTAAGATGGTTGACACATTTTTAAAGGTAAAGAAAAACAGAGTCTCATAATGGGAGATACGCTGCTGTTCCTGCATGTGTGTTGCTTGCAACTGCCACGCGGTAGGTTACGGCACCATAGCTGTAACTTTTTACATCTTAAGCAGTTTTTCTCAGTGCAGCTGTTTATTCCTTCTTTGCCCTAAAGCATTAGCTGCCGTGGGAGTTTGTGATAGTCTTGGTGAGATAGGAGCTTGGAGCTTGATGAGGAAGGAGCTTGGAGCGCTGATACTCTGCACGAGTGCTTAGTCACAGCTGGGATCGCTGGACGTTTGCACTTAGAATTACTGCACAGTGCTGGCTGTTGTCAGATGCAGAAATAACGTGCTCTCTTAAGGATGTAACCTGTTTAAAATCTTAGCCTCTTTATTATTGCTTTATTCTGCAGTAGCGTAGTGTCACAGTTTTTCTTCCATATTAATCTTAATCACTTACACTTTTCAAAAACCAGGTTTTGAATGAGAAAAGAGAGGAGGTGAGCTAGAGTGGGGAGAGCAGAGTCAGACAGAGGTATCCGTTAGCACCTGATTGTGAACTTTTCTGTTGGATAAAAATATAATAGAAAACCTGATAAAAATATCAGCTCTTCCTGATGCTTTTGTGTGGACTCTTCTTGCTCTCAGTCCACTAGCCAGGTTTTGGTGCTCCTGTCTGTAGTCACGGAGGTTTGTGCACAGTAAATAAACTTTTCATTGTGTAAGTAATGGTTTAAAATGGGCACTATTCCTTCGTGAGCAGTTCCTCAAGCAATTTTTGAGTGCTATTACTCTTGGAGATTGGTCAAGAAGGAAAAAACAAGACTTTCCAGAAGAGAGCTTCAAACCTTGTTTGACTAGGAACTCGGGGCAGGCAGGGGAAGCTATACGGGAAACAGAACAGAAACCGTCAACCTCAATAAAAAGTGACACGCTGTTGTGGACAGTTATGCATTTCACTTGTAAGAGAGAAGCAACAATGCACTTTATTGATAAAAAATACTGAGTTAGTAAAGTTCAACCATAAATGTGACAGTGGTTTAACAAGACTCAGTGGCAGGGTACGCTGGATTATTTACTGCGCAGAGGACAGGGCCAGACCATACCGTCAGGGAGACCCTCCCGTGGAGTCAGGAGGTTCAGAAAAGACCCCCTCGCTTTCTGAACCCCCCCTCAGAGAGGGGTCTGGGTGCGGCTGGATCCATCCTAGTCCCAGACTTGGTCAGTGGTTTATGTCTAAAGGACTGTATATGCACAATCAATCCTTTATATCACTAGCTAAGATTTCCAAGTTTAGCGTGCTGTTAGTCGCTTACCGAGGATCTGTTCCAGCAAGGAATCACTCAGCCTCGAGGAGTAACCTGAGGGGTGTCCCTACCCAAGGGGAGATCCCGGCGTGCTGCCGGGCAGGAGATCTCACCGTGCCCGGGGCTGGCCACTAGCTACAGGGTGAGACGATTGACTTAGCCTCGCATTTGCACACCAGCAAGACACCTGGGTCACTGTTCCCGACAGCCCTTACTACGGGGTGGCCATCTGCCCCCACTAAGTCCAACTTAGGCTGGATGCAGTCATCACAACCCTGCTGGCACTTATTGTGGAACCGGGAGGCTGTGGGGTGGGAAGAAGCACACGGCCACAAATGCAGATTCCAATGGGGATGTGTTCAAAGTCAGAAATCAACATTTTGCCTTTTCCCATTAAAAACAGGACTGGAGATAGCTAGAGCGGCAATATGGCCCATCACATTGTAGCAAGGCAACACTCGCTTGGAGAGATGTTTTGTCGTGCTTGTGTAACCTGTTCTTAGTCATTCAGTGATGGGAGACTCTCCACCAAATATCTTTTCCTGGGTTTTGCTTCCTTAGGTATAGAAACTTTATGCTCAACATATTTTTTCCTTTTTTATTTCTCATCTTGTCCATTTGTTGTGAACATGGAGAACAGTCATCTCTGTCTTGTCTTGTAGGCTGTGCAGTTCCAGTGCTTTCACTCTTTCCTCACCGATCATGTTTTTAGTTCTGCAGTTTCTTCTTGTCTGAGTTTTCTTTTTGCTTCTCATGAATGGTTATGGAGACTTAAAAAGAGAAGTTCAGACTTAAATTGCTTTGTTACTGCCCCATAGGAAACTGAATTAGAAACATCTGAATATTCTGCATTTATCAGCCTTTGGGTGATGATGGAGATTTAGCTGTTTAGTAGTTCGTTTTTCTTTTCTTTTCATTTTGTTTAGGTAACCTTGTCATTGAAAATAAACCCACTCCTAGTTACACTCCTAATGTAGTGGTTGGACAAACTCCTCCAGGAACAAACCACATCAACAAAGCTCCAGGACAAATCAATCTAGCGCAGCTTCGACTTCAACACATGCAGCAGCAGGTGTACGCACAAAAGCATCAGCAACTGCAGCAGATGAGGATGGGACAGCCAGCCGGGTCAGTTCCCAGGCAGACAAGTCCACAAATCTTACAGCAGCAGGTAAGTATCTTGTATGTTCTTATTTCACCTCTTGCCATAACACCGAGCCTTAAAATTGCCCTATCAAATATAAACTTAGAAAGCAGTTTATAGACGTGAAAATATTTTGAAATTTGACATGCTTTAAATGTGACAGCTATTGGCTTTTCTTGATGTTATGTAAATAGTAAACCTACTACTGTGGAAAGAGATTGGCTTCTTTTTTCCATGTTAAAAGCAAAAATTTTAAAAAACAAAAACCCTTGCAGCCTCCCAGGTTGATCAGCATGCAGACCATGCAGAGGGGTAACATGAACTGTGGGGCTTTCCAAGCACATCAGATGAGAATGGCTCAGAATGCTGCTCGTATACCAGGAATACCACGCCACAATGGACCACAATACTCCATGATGCAACCTCACCTTCAAAGACAAGTATATCCTGTGTACACGCTTCATTTGTGCCATTGTGCCAAACTTTCATTACAATAGATGATACCTCCAGCTGTAAATGTGTTTATCTGTAACACTCGTAACTCACAGCTACACACATTTATATGCTTTTTCATGTTGCATACTGTACTGTGACATTTTTGCTGAATATGAGAAAACTCAAACCGTAAGAATGAAAATGAATTTTAATGCTGGTATTGCATTTTAGTTCTGGGAAACAAAACATTTTGTTTTTCAGTGGCATTCAGCTTTTGGGTTTCTTAGAGATTAGTCAGGAATAGTGAAGTTCAAAGTGAGGTAGTTGAAGTTTTTTAATGAAACCAAATTCTAAAGTGTTTTTAAATTCAAACCTGAAGCATGATGCAGAGCTCTGCCATTAAAATACCATAAAAAAATAAAAATTCTTGACAATGAAGGTTAATGTGACTGGAAAACCCAAAATGACTTTATAATACTTGAAACAGTTACTCTCTTCTTTAAAAAAAAAAAAAAAAAGGTTTGTAGACAGACATACGGACTCTAAAGGTGTCTTTGGAGGAAGTAATTGCTTTAAGAAAGTACAACTATATATGAAAATGATTTGGCAGAAGATGTTTAAGTATCTAGCCACATAAAGTGGTTTTTTTTTCTTTCCAAGTAAATAAAAATAGCAGTTGCTTTGCATTCAGTGCTATCAGGTTATGTTGATAGAAGTGTGAGTTTGTGTTCTTCCCCCCCCAATTTTTTGTTGAGTACTATTATATAATGCACGTGTTGCAATTTTGCATGCAGCGGCTGTCTGATTTGTCTGTAATGCAGCCACGGTCTCTTCTCTTTTCCTGCAGCATTCTAACCCTGGGCACGCGGGGCCTTTTCCAGTTGTTTCTGTGCACAACACCACCATTAATCCAACTAGTCCTACTACAGCAACAATGGCGAGTGCAAACCGTGGTCCAACAAGTCCGTCCGTTACAGCAATCGAACTCATTCCTTCTGTAACAAACCCAGAGAATTTACCTTCCCTGCCGGATATCCCACCCATCCAGGTCAGTGGAGAAGGTCAGAGACTTATGCTGGGGGTGAAGTAAAGATCTGCTTTCCTTTCTGTATCTTTTTTTTTAATTTGGATACCAGTATTTGTCTATGGAATGGTATAGTTAGTTATGATTTAAAGTTGAAGAATTAAATTCTTCAGCCCTTGACTTGGGCATGCAGCTATTTTCACTATATAGGGCTGTCCTGCTCAACCTGCATTAACCTTTAAATTAATCAGTGTTTAATGGCTCTCCTATACTAAAACTGATACTTCGATTACTTAATCCCAAGTACTGTGTTCACTTCCTTTCTTCCACAAGACTATCGTATGGGAACATACCACTAGAATAGTTGAACAGTTACATATGTCGAATGCCCTGAATGGTGATTTATTCAGAATTAAAGTTGCCTGGCATTTCTCCGCGATGTTCCTAAACGTAACAATCAAATGCAGGAAGTACAGAGAAAAGGTATCCCACTGCCCTGCTTTTCTCTCTCCTCACATTTCCTCTGTACCCCAGTAGCGTGGCTGTAATCGTTGTATGCAAGAGGCCAGCTTTTACGTTAGCGTTGGATCCTGGAAGGTGCTGCAGAACGCTTAAGCTGGCCTCTGTGATGAAACTTGGGCTGTGGTGGTGGTGTCTGCCTGGAAATTCTCGCTTGCACAGTGTGACTGTTGCTGCTTTTGTAGTTTTCACTTCATCTGCACGCCGTTGGTACTCGCTGACTTGGAACGGCAGAGCGTGCCCCGTATTCTTTGCGCAGAGAGGCAGCGATAGTCTGCACGTGAGCTGAGGTAGATTTTGATGCAATCCAGCGAATCTGGAAAGGTCAGAAGCGCAATTTAAACTACGAGTGGAGGCAAAGAAAGTAAAAGGAATATGCTTTCTGCAGGAGTTTTTGGGAGGCCAGGGAGGGGAGAATGATGGCTTCATCTTGAGAAAAGGATGCTTAGAATCAAAACTTAAATTTCATCCAAGCAGATGGTCTGCTGTGTAACACCAATAGCAATTTTTGAACTCTTAATCTATAGAGAGTCATGTTCAAGGGTTGTACGTTCAATTTTCTCGTGAGGCTGCAGGTAATTTGCTAATGTAAGAATAATGGAGAAAAAAGGAACACATGTCCAAATGTGATCGATCTGCAGTGCTGAAGCTTTGTTTAGTCATTAGAACAAAACACGAGTATAACTGGTTCTGCCTGGTTCAGCTCTATGTGTCTAAAGTTCATGATACACAGAGTTAGAAATAGCTGTTAGGATAGTCTAAAACATAAACACACAACTTCTAGGTGCACTGAAAATGCAGAATTCTGTTAAGATGCTCTTTTTTTTATACCTGCTCGTGTAATAGCTGTTCGGGATTTTAGTTGATGAAAGAGTTGGATAGGAAGCTATTAGTCTTTCAAGTTGCTCGCACAGTTGCTTTGAACACAATGTGTTTCAAACGCATTATTTGTAATTATGCTGTCTTGCAGTTGACAGGTACCTTATTACTTTAACTGCTTAAATCTGTTTCCTTGTTTTTAATAGATACTAAAATCTGTGTAAAAAGTGAATGGGAGGGAGGGAGATTTCACATCATGCTAAAGAAAAACAAGTTCATGTTTTCCTTTAATATCTTAATTGTGGAGTAACTGTTGCAACTTTAGTAATCTGGTACTTCTTGTGACTAACACCATTTGTATGACTAACACACTGAACATCTGGGAACCAAAAAGTTTGGAATGACTTAGAGTTAAGTACAGCCTTCCATGCTGGAAGAACTCAGATATTTAGGAGATTCTGAAAAAATCTTACTTTAAATTTCCGGCTATGGGTTTCTGTTTTGAATGACTGAACTCTGTATGAAACTGATAAAAAAAATGTTTGCTGATGTCCTGAATCCTTGAAGGGATAGTGAACAATTCTGGTAAAGATATTGATCGCAGTTTGAAGACATAGAATTATTAAGAAACTTTAATTAGGCCTCTCTGATTCAGACTTTTGTTTTTGCTTCATAGCTTGAAGATGCTGGCTCAAGTAATTTAGATAACCTCCTAAGTAGATACATTACAGGCAGCCACCTACCCCCACAACCTACAAGTACCATGAATCCCTCCCCAGGACCTTCAGCTCTATCTCCAGGGTCATCAGGTAAATGCGATGGGTATTTCTGGTATTTAAGTTGAAAACAATTACCTACCATTTCCTGCCAAAAGGGAAGTTTCGCAAAACTTGCATGCAAAACACACGGAGTATGCTTTTCTTGAATTTATCAGTGGATGTCAGTGGATAAAATTTGAGGACTTAATGGGCTGAGGGCTATAGCACTGTTTGGACTAGGTGAAATAATTATTGGGACTCTAGCAACAGTGTGTTGTCTGTGTTTTTTTTATTTAACATGGTGTGCTAGATCTTTGTTCTGATCAAACAACTGAGAGGGAAGCTGACATATGAATTATTAATTTAGGATATTTTAGCAGCACTTCTGGCATTACTCAACACTAGTAATTTATTTTACTGCAGAATGTAAATTTGTGCCAAGTCAACATGAACGCTGCTTCTTTGCAGGTTTATCCAACTCCCACACTCCTGTGAGACCACCTAGTACCTCCAGCACGGGTAGCAGAGGAAGGTGAGTATGTTACATTAACAATGCCAGGTTGAAAAATCAGATACGCAGAATTAAAAAAATGAATTGGCAATGGGTCAGTAGGGCTTTGATATAACTGTGACCCAGTAATGGAAGAATGCTTACATGAAGAAGGTTTTTTTCTTATTTTGTGTTGTTTTTTTTTTTTTTCTCTCCTTCATTATGATTCTCTGCTGTCTTGTAAACTTGAGCTATCGTGTAAACGTTGTGATATGCTTTGCCTTTGAAATTGTTCAGGAAACAGTCACTTAAATTTCTCTGTTCTGATGAGTTTTCCTCTTATTTATGTGCTGGTATCTTTCTAGCTGTGGCTCCTCGGGCAGAACTGCTGAGAAAACTGGCGTTAACTTCAAGTCTGACCAAGTGAAAGTCAAGCAAGAGCCAGGGACAGAGGAAGAGATATGCAGTTTCTCAGGAACAGTAAAACAGGAGAAGACAGAGGATGGCAGAAGGAGTGCTTGCATGGTAAAGTTAGTTTGTGCAACAGTATGTTACCATTTTCCTAGCATCGTGGTTAAGAATTTTGAAATAATAAAGCAATTTTACTCTTAAGCCTCATATTCTGTTCACAGCCCTGAAGATAGAGAGGTATTTTGCTCCCTGGCAGTATGTCTGAACTCTTAAGTGTGGGCCAGCTCGAGCGTTGAGCTGTCTGTTTTCCTAGTACTGCTAAATACTGGGGAGTTGTGACATAATGAGCTGCAGCTTGCTGGCTTATGTTGAACAAATAAACATTAACTGATGGCAGACGTTTCCCTTCCTGATTTGGACAGGGCTTGACCTAGTGATGTGGATGCAAAACACACCCAGTCCTTGTCAGTTTTACGCGTTACGACAGGTAGTTGTGCAATGAAAGTAGTCCGACAGAAAACAATAATCTCGGTTTGGTCCATGTTGAGGACTTTATTACATCCTTTAATACTATGCTCTGCCAGACACAGGATAGTCTGTTGTATAAATTTTATCTTTAGCTGTTAAAATTAAATACCCCCAGCAATGTAGTGTGTCTGCTGCTTTTAATCCTTAACTACTGAAATCTGCAAGTCACCCATTGTTAGTAGTTCCTGAACATTCATACGATGGAATTACACTGAGAAATCTTCCAATCAGTCCTAAGTTCTTATGCCAGAGCATAAATAAAATCTTTATGCAAGTGAATATTTTTCAGTGTTTCCCAGCTATACTTGATTTAATAGAGTTTTGTACTGGGAGCGGAGTGATGGATTTGAGGATTTTTCCTAATGAGAGTGAAGGTATATTTTTAACAATTTATCAGTGTGTTTGGCTTGAAAGTTTATCGTGTTATATATCAGTAGAAATTAGTGTGTTCTTGAAAGGATGGAGTTGCAAAAAAGTAGGTTTCAATACTGTATACAACTTGGGTGTGCATAAGGATTTGCCACTTACTTTGGGAAATGAGTATAGTGCCTTTAAATGGCGTATGGCTTTTGACTTCCAACATAGGAAGAAAGATGCCCTTGTAAAATTGACTCTCTCTGATTTTCATGTGCTACTTTCATTTCAGCTTAGCAGTCCTGAGAGCAGCTTGACGCCACCACTGTCCACGAACTTGCATCTGGAAAGTGAATTAGAAGCATTAGGAAGTCTTGAAAATCATGTAAAAACTGAACCAGCAGATTTAAGTGAAAGCTGCAAACAGTCTGGACATAGCCTCGTAAACGGAAAATCCCCAGTGCGCAGTCTAATGCATCGATCAGCGAGAATTGGAGGAGAAGGCAATAATAAAGATGATGATCCAAATGAAGACTGGTGTGCTGTTTGCCAAAATGGAGGGGATCTATTATGTTGTGAAAAGTGCCCCAAGGTGTTTCACCTGACTTGTCACGTACCAACACTCCTCAGCTTTCCAAGGTACCAGAAACAGTGTCATGCTTCCTGAGAACAGCTCTGTGGTCTACAAAAACTGTGCCAAAACTGGTGTTTCATTCTCAACATCAGCTAGTTCTGGTAGATTTCTTGTCAGTAAAAAAAAATAAAAAAAAAAATCAGAGTTTCAAAGGCCTGCCTGCGTTGTGACTGGTCAGTATTTATCTGATAAACGTACTGTCTCCTAAAGTGTCATTCTGTTACATAAAGTTCATTTTAAAGTCTTGGTGAGAAAGGTGTTGTAAAGTATTAGAACATACTTGTGAGGGCAGGAAAAATGGCCTTGACTGGCAGAATTATCGTAGGCATTAAGAGATACTCCTCATCTTTGGATATCTAAGTCTTTACTACCGTACAATGTAAATCTGTAAGAGCTAATGAAAAAAATCATGGTAGTCATCACTGATGAGACTTTGTCCCTGGATATCTGGAATAATTGTGTTTATTTCTGTTTAGTGGAGAGTGGATATGTACATTCTGCAGAGATCTGAGCAAACCTGAAGTAGAATATGATTGTGACAATTCACAACACAGCAAGAAAGGGAAAACGGCACAAGGCCTGAGTCCTGTGGACCAAAGGGTATGTCTCAAATCTGTAGGAATCTGTTTCCTAGAAAATAAAGTGCTCACATTAGCTATTCCCCACTGTTTCTTGAAGATGTTTTTGCTGTGGCTGCAGCAAATTAAATATAGTTGTGGCTTTTGTAAAACAAAACCCAAAACAAAACAAAAAAACCCAACAAACAAACAAACAAACAAAAAAAAACACCAAACAAAAACCAACGCAACCCTCAGAATGAGTCATGAGATTTCCTTGCTGTGACCACACATCCAGGTGTCGGTGACTATGTGGGAGTGCTCCATTACAGTGGGTCTGTAATCATCTAGTAGCTAAAACTTGCACGTAAACACATATTCGGTATTTAAATGCATCCTTTAACATGCATTAATCTCTTCAGTGTTCTTAATTAGAAGTTCTTTGCATTTAACATTGATATAACCTTCATAAAAATAGTTACAGAAGTTTGGTGTGTTAAGTTCATGCTGTGAGAGGTGCCACAAGTATTTAGGTGCGTTCTTGTGGAAGGTGTAATGACCTTGACAGAATTATTTTTTAACGTTATCAATCGGCCTGTGCATAAAGTGTTGGACTGTTATCAATCAAATTCCTCCAAAGGAATTACAAGCAAAGGAAAGAAAAATATTTCAATGGGGAATTCATAGAAACACTCCGGCTTTGGTTTCAAATTGTTTAGTATTTGTCTTGTGGGGGAAAAAGAATAAAAGTCCACAACTCAGTCCTTCAGCCATAACTGCACGTAATAAGGGACAAAAGCATTTGTAGTTTGTTTTTTGTTTTTTTTTTAAATAATTTGACTGTATATATCAGCATGCCTCTTCATGTTTGACTTTAGCCCTAGCTCTTTGTTTAGAAAGAAGAAAGCAAAAAGGGAGTGTATTTCTGCTATGTGCACAGTGAGGTGTTCCACCCTCTCAACAATGCCCTCCTAAGAACTTTACATTTTATAATTAAGCTTGTAGGGATTGCATTTAAGTTTTCTAGTACTAAGCTACTACAATACAAACCTATTTCAAGTAGGGAGGTATGAACTTCTGGGCTGAGGATAAATTAAGGATATTAATGTGAAACTGTTTATTTCTTTGTAAGAAATGTGAACGTCTCCTGCTTTACCTGTATTGTCACGAGCTGAGCATTGAATTTCAAGAGCCAGTCCCAGCCTCGGTGAGTCTCCTGAAAAATAATTTGTGATTTATTTTTGGCATAACATCTCTAAAAGTCTAGAGTTGAGTTTGGGAAAGAACTGACTGCTGTAACTCGAAGCCTGTCCCCTTGATCAATCTAAAATTTCTGGTGGTTGTCCAGTATTTAATGATTCTGAGAGAAAAGCTGATTCAGTAGCTTCTCGGTGCAGAGACTCTACTCTTAGTCTCAAGCCCAGATATTTAAAAATACTTTCAATTAGTAGTAGGATATCCATGAAATTCAAAATGCTTTAGGAGAGCTTTATTTTTTGGACAATCTTTTAAAGGAAAGGAGGAAAGAAACTGCTTTGACTTTTCTGTTTTCAGCTGTAAAAGAAGTAACTATCATGAAAAGCATTGCTGTGCTATGATAGACACTGAAGGTTAGAAAGAACTTCTTAAACAGTTTGAGGAAAGGAAATTTTTCTCACTTGCCCAACATGCATACAGTGCATAATGAGATTAGCTGATTGATATTTTGATAAGTGAAGAAATGCAGCTGCTTCTGTGAACTAAGTAGTCATTGTAGTGATAAATCACTGTTTTTTACAGATACCAAACTACTATAAAATTATAAAGAAACCAATGGATTTATCTACGGTGAAAAAGAAACTGCAAAAGAAGCATTCCCAACACTATCAGACTCCTGAGGATTTTGTGGCAGATGTCCGGTTGATCTTCAAGAACTGTGAAAGGTTTAATGAAGTATGTTAACTTCCAATCTGTATACTTTTTTTTTTTTTTTTTTAGATTAAGATTCATTTCAACATGGTCATGCAGCTTCTTCAATTAAAAGCTCTGCTTCCAGTTGTAACTTCTGCTTGTGGAGCAGATGCTGTATCAGACACTTAAAAGACAAGCAAAACAAATGCAATTACAGAACTGCCTCTCGATTTTAGCTAAATGGGAGATCAAGCTTTAACAGAGGGAACTTTTAAGTGCATTCACTGGCATGACTGAGGAGCAGAGTGACCTTGTTACTGTACATTGAATAGATTGTAGAAGTGCTTAGGAAACGTGGTAATAAAGACAATCAAGCAGTCCTTAAAACTGTCTCAAGCTATACAGATGATTGTTCTAATGAAACATGGTAGACCTCTGCTGAGGAAACTTCCTCTACTGAGGACAAGTGCCTTTCTGAGGAATGTTCTAGTGGTTCTAGTACCTCATGCAGGCTGATCCAGAACAGCATTGTGCTTGTTATGGCTGGTATTAAGCTCAGTGCTTTAGCTCGTGGGTCATTGGGCTCTCACAAAAATCAGTTTTCAGTAGATAACTTCTGTATGGAGTCATACTTTTGATGAATGTGGAAAGTTGACTTACTTTGCAATGAACCCATCTGATAATGAAATATTTGCACTTACATGTGAAACGTGACTTGGGGAGATAAATTACCTAGGTGTTATTACTAGGTGAAACTTGGAAATTGAATATAAAAAAAAAAATCTGATATTGTGCTGAAATGAGTAGGAGCTAAGAGGGTATCCTCATTTCTGAGGTGCCTTAAAGCAAGGATGACAAAAAGCCCTGGGGAGCAGGCATCGCAGGGAATGGCTTTCTTCTCGCTTTAGAAATTCGTAAAACAACCAGCATTTTTCTGTAAAAACATAATCTGAGTTTTGCAGTGTCTGGGCTGCATTTCTGGCTCTGTGCAGAAGTGAAGGAAGTATGCAAGCCTACAATTAAAATCTCAGCTGTTTCACAAGTACACTAGTAAAAATCAAGGTTAATGATGTAATGCTGTAAATGCTCACAAGCATTTGGGACTTTGACACCCCCGACTCCCTTATGTCTCTGTATTAGGTGGAGGTTAATGAGCACTGTGGAAGAAGTTGCAATTATGTGAACTTCTCAATCAAGGGAATTAATGAAGCATCTACTGTAGAGGAAAAACATGCTGCAGCTCTTAGGGATGAGCGTAAAAGAAAGGAGCAAGGACTGATGGATGTGTTTTGGTTTTTTTTTTTAAAAATATTAAAAAAAAAAAAAAAAGGTGTTTCAGACTTGTCTTGCTGTTTGAAATCCTGGCTCATGGCAAAAGATGAGTCGCCCTGACCTCTTGTAATAGCATCGTGTGTAGTGCCTCTAAGCCATGTGCTTTTAAAAAAAAGAAATCAAAGTGGGGTAAGACCCCCAAGACAGTAGTCTCATGGAGCGCTTCTCTCTAAAGTGAGCCTTTTCCACAATAATGTCCAGGCAACTAAAATTTATAATGCAGCAAGCAGTCATGAGCACAGTTTTGAAAATGACTGGGAGACACTTATTTATACAAAAGTTGTGTGGTTTGTTGAAGGTTTATTTGCCTCATGTCACCTTCCTAAGACTGTTTTAAACCTGCTTCCGCTAAGTTTGAGAAGTAAAGAGGTGTAGCCCATAACAAACTGTTTTGTTGTTATGGCTGACTTGTCATCCAATCCTATGCAATCTCATAACTTTAGAAAGGATTATAATTTCATTTTTTTTGACTCTGGTATCCTTTTTAGATGATGAAAGTTGTTCAAGTTTATGCAGAAACACAAGAGATTAATTTGAAGGTAAGCGTTTCAGACCATGCACACTTGGTGAAGGGATGTGCATTTCCAACAGGTGAATATTCCTGTCTTCTTTTATTTACAGGCTGATTCAGAAGTAGCGCAGGCAGGGAAGGCAGTTGCATTGTACTTTGAAGATAAACTTACAGAGATCTACCCAGACAGGACCTTCCAGCCTTTGCCTGAATTTGAGCAGGAAGAGGATGATGGTGAAATAACTGAGGACTCCGATGAAGATTTTATACAACCACGTAGAAAACGCCTAAAATCAGATGAGAGACCAGTGCATATAAAGTAATCTAATGATATGGACCTAAAATTTATTGTAAAAACTGTTATTTAAGTGTTCCTGGAATATTATCATGCCTACAGTGGCCATCTTGAAGAAGCTGATAGCTTTTTAAACAGTATTAGATTACAAAAAAAACCCACTTGTACAGAAAAGCATTCTCATCAAAAGGGGAAAAACTGTATTGTAAATTTTTGGTGTTTGTTTTTTTTTTTTCCTTGATTATTTGCTATATTCTTTCTTTTCCTGATGGAGGGGACACACTCATCCTGGTCTCACCGATAGAGGTGGATGAATGTTGAAGAGAAGCAGATTTCATAAGAGATGTTCCGTGTACAGATGAGACTGCTTAGTAAAATGTTCCGCAGGACTGGACAGATACAGTTACTGTATCTTGCGTTCATGCTGGACCGCAGTGTAAACTGTAAGCAATGTTCCTGAAATCCCCTCTTTGTGTGAACTTAAGTGCGTGTTGGTCATTGCTTTTATCATCTCATTTAAGCGGTATTGTGAATAACTGATCTTCTGTGTTGATCCAATTATCTAAATTTGACTTTCTTTACTACGTTTTATGTATAGCAAAAGGAAGAAAAAAAAAAATCATTAAACTGTTCTGAATTGGCAAGTGCAGGAGTGTGAGTTCTTGACAGATGGAAGACTGAACTGGTGGCAACAATCTCTTTTCAGTAGGGCTAGGTATATTTGTTTTGAATCCTGTACACAGAACATTTTAATGGCGTTCATGGCAGAAGTCTTAGCACTGTGTCATCTGTCCCTGATCCCCCTAATGAGGCAGAATGTTATCTCCAGTATTCATTGTCTAATTTTCTGTACTTCAAATATAGACTGAAGAGGTAAAAACTGGTTGGGGTGTTTTTCCAGTCTTCCTAAATATCAGTTTCTAATAGACCACTCGGCAAACAATAACCTATTAACTACCAAATGTGTAAAATTTCCTGTATTCACTTTGTCTTATTTGTAAATAGTGAATTGAGATTTCTTGCAGATCAGCAACATTTGCTGAACTGTTTTTAAGCTAATATGTATTCTTATTAATTGTTCCTATCAAGAAAAGATTTGTAATATATGCTATTTCTAACATTGCATTCATTTTGAGCTTCTGTCTTATTTTTATTAGAGTACTACTCAGAACTTTCTTCAGAAGCAGCTTATGAGCGAAATGTCTAGAAAGATTGGAATAAATCTGTTGAGATTGGGTTACTTGTCCATCCATTGAACAAAGCACTTGCACAGACCAGGATTTGGCTTTGAGTGGTTTCTGGTCAAATATTGAAAACAGAACAATTTCCCTATTTCCCTAAACCCTGTGGCAGGCATCTCTGCAGTGCCTTCCCGTTGCACTCTGCCTTCATTCCAGCATTTCTGGTTAGAAGTGAGGTCATCACAAAGTAATTACAGTTTGAGCAGTTGTTTCCTTTACAGAAATCAATCCTAGAAATAAGAAATGTAATTTCTGGCCCTCATGTAGATCTTGTTAAAGTAAGATGAAGAAATTATGTAATCGGATGAGGTCAAGTTGACGGAGTATAAATTTGCCGTAAGATTTTGTGCGAATACAGCAATTCCGTGGTAAATCACGGGGGGTTTGGTATACTCAGCACGAGCAATTCCTGTGACATTGTATACGCTTTACCATAGTGGTAAAGATGAATATTTTAGCACAATGTATGAAATTGAGATATGGTCTCAGCAATTTTTATGCAAATCACTTAAGATTTGATTTCTTTTTATAAGAACAAAGTACATGTACATTGTGACTGTACCTCTCAAAATAAATAAGGGGACTGAAGGTATTTGTAACTTCAAGCTCACTTCTTTAGATTACACAACTGTGTAACATTAATGTAAACTCAAACTGGTGGTGTTTTTTTTTTTTATTTCTCAGATATTAACATAGTGCCAGTTTAAATTTATTTTTTACCAGTTTGTCTGTGAAAGGAAGAGTAATTCTACTTAAACATATTAAATTGACAAATAGCAAAAACTTTGCCCGTAGAAAGGATGACGTGTGTGAATAGGACACTAATAGTAACAAGGGATCATTTAATGGCTCTGTGTATTGCCTATTTATGCATTTCTAGTTTCTCAGCTTCATTTTGCAAAGGAATATTATTAAAATTATCATGAAAATAAGATTTTTTGT
The DNA here is from genome assembly GCA_013400195.1 of Aramus guarauna. NCBI lineage: Eukaryota > Metazoa > Chordata > Aves > Gruiformes > Aramidae > Aramus > Aramus guarauna. Next base: position 70,238 of record VXBL01005322.1, on the reverse strand, counting down.
GAATTCTCTTCAATTGGGGTTACTATTTTTACGGCACTTAAGCACTCTAGGTGCCGTACCTTCAGGCCTCAGCTTTTTAACTCTTCACCTTGTAAGGCACCAGTCGCGGATTCAAGTACTCCAGATACCCGCTGCCCGACCTGGAGCGTAGGACGAGCGTGGTGGCATCCAGACTGGGCGAAGGACCAGACTCCAGAGCTGCGGTTCAGGGGCAGCGCCTGCTCCCTCGCCGCTGCAGGAACGGTGCCATCTCTTTCCCACCCGAGCCCCAGGTACCAGACCCCAGAGCAGATGTCTCAGTGTTTTGAGATGGCCTCTCCGTATGGTTCGCTCCCTACGACAAGGTAGAAAAATTGCCAAACTTTGTAGGCTAGCGACTTGGCCTGTTTTCCGCTGGTTCACCTGCACACCAGAAGTGATGCTGAGCTTTGATGTGATGAGGGTTGAAGCTCTCCTCTCGCACGTGACCCACTGAACTCCTGGAGCTGGTCCTTCCGTTCAGCTCATCAGTGCTCAGTAGCAGCACGTGGAATTTTGATTTGTGTGCAAGAAGTAAGCGTTTCTTTTGTATGCAAAAAGAAACAAAACCGTCTCTTTTTTTTTTTTCCCTCTTTCATTTTGGAACTCCCAATACAATTCAATGATTGTTTTGAAATTAGCTAAATTATATTAAAAAATACTTGCAAGGATAGATAAACTCTGCTAATACACTTCCTGATCCTGTAGTCTGCAAAGTTCATCCTAGATCTGGTAGGGGTTTGCTCGATCCAAACAACTTGCTGGTGCCATGCTGTATGTAACTTGTTCACGAGCAAATTAATGGGGTTTGTGTTAACGCCCGCTGCGATTCTCTGAGCATCTTCTCTGTGCCGTGGGTGCAATATGTGCAAGTGACCCGGAGCGTAGCTTACGTCAGTAAAACTTGGGGCAGATGAAGGATGCGGTGGACGCGCTCAGCGTGCCGGCTCCTTTGCACGATCGCAGTGTTGCAACGTGACAGCAAGAAGGTAGCCTGGCGCTTGGTGTAACTATATGCTCTCACTTAAGACACTTGTAAAAAAAATAATTCACCTCTCAGTTTTTTTTGGTTTTTTGTTGTTGTAAATGACCCTGAAGTTTAAGTTAATCCAAAGAAGTAAAAGGCAACTTGCTTTTGAAATAAGAGTGAAAAGTGTACAGTATGCTACTTGTGGACTTCTCAATTACCTCAGCAGGTATCCTGCCATGTCAGTACTAGTGATTAGTGATAACTTAACCAGCTAAATAGGTTCAGGTCTTTTCTTTAGCTGTGCCCTGGAATTAAGTGGCCTATAGTATAGTAAGGCAGAGTTACTATCCAAAAAAAGGATGTTCCCCAAACTTTCGAAAATAGAAGCGCACTGTCAGAAGCCGAGAGGTTGGTTGGTGTGGGGGATGTCACCGCTGGTATCGCTCGTGACGTTGGACCCTGTCGGCACGCTTAGCACTGGATCGTGGGAATGTTTCGTAAACATTTCTGCAAGCCGCTGGAACACAAGTCCTTAAAATTAGCCCGAATTCATCGTTGTGTTGTATAACCTAGTTTATTGGCTGACCTCTAAAAGTTTAGGTAATGGCAGCAGTATTTGAAAGCTGTGTGTATGGTGTACTGGAAGTTGGCTTTTTCTTGTTTCTCTTACTCTCTTCCTTGGAAAAAGCAATAAAACTGCTTTGTCTGTTGCCTATTAGCATGACAGGAATCCTTCCCTTTGGAGAGTGATTTTATAGGAAAGTTTGTATGCATATCACCAAGTCTAGCTTTTAAAAACAAAGTGTGCGGGAGTTATTGACAATATAGTGTGGCATTTTATTTTAAAAAATTGGGGAAAGTTACATATTTTTTTAAAAAGTAGGTGTTTGAGTAAATAATGGAGGTACTTTTTTAAAAAAAAAAAGAAAAAAAAGAATTATATGCCACAGTTTACATAGACGTATTTCAGACTGAACATAGGCGTTGTATCTTCAGATAGGGCAATTTCTTTTATTTTCTCAAAGTGCGTGTACAGTAACTCTTCCATCTAGTTCCTGTGTTTGCTTATGGGGATCCTACTTTATATGCTTTCTAACGTATCGGAATTGAATTAGTTTTCAACAATTGCCGTTAATTTGGGTATCTTTATTGTAAGTGAACTATTAAATATACGAAATGCAGTTTTGGCCTTTTCTATTGGGTGATCTTTCAGCTCAAGGCTGCTTTCTTTAGAATTTATTGAATTTCTACCAGGAGAAGTACTAAAATATTTGATAAGTTCGACTTGTTGCAGCATTCACTCGAGAGTGTGAGCTACGTTTAAAAAAAATATATGTGCATGTCTGCTAATGGCCTGCAAATGGGGGTATTTCTTAGGTTCAGAACACCATGAAACATGTATATAAGCCTATAAAGATTTGTGCGGTTGGAAGCCTGTTTTACATGTAAATGTTCTCATGGAAGGGTTAAATTCATGGCATTCTTTGATTACTTCTTGCTTCCACTAATTGAACTGGTTCTTTTTTCACGCCTAGTAAACTTTGCTCATCTTTTAATATGATTCTTCAAAAAAGTGCTGTTTCTGTGGTATTGTATTCTCTGATTAATCAGATTTAACTTTTTTTTTTAAACAAGGTTACCGTTTCTAATTGTTCTGTTCCTGTGGGTTTTGCTGGTGTGTAATAAAAAATAAGTTTTTCTTTACATGGTTATTTAATACATTAGCTGCCTGTAAATATTTCTTGTTAAGTGCTCTGGAATGTGCTGTAGAAGTTGTATTAGATCAGTTTAAAGCATTGCTTGAAAACCATTTTGTTTTGGTTATTTCTATTAAATTAGAAAAATTACTTTCAATGGGAGTTTCTTTTTTGCACATCTACGTTAGGTCAGTAGATACCAGGTCACGTCCGGCAAAAGACTTTTCTGATACTTGCAGGGTGGAAGCACTTTGATGAAATGAAACTGCAGCAGTTAAAGTGTGACCACCCGAGGCTGCATCATCTGCAGCGATCAGCAGTTCCAAGACAGAAAATACTGACGTCTGAACTCGATCCGTAGTTTGCCTTGGAGACGCTGCGATTTCACCACTCTGCGCTTTTCCGTAAAATGATTTGTCGCGTTTTATCTACAGCTAGTACGTGAAATACAAGGGGGTTTTAAGGTTTTCGCTATGGTTTTTTTGGTGCTGCTGTCATCCTGAAGTTTGGTGAGGCCGTGGAGGAGACGGTCCCGAGGTGTGCGGCTCACGCGTGTCCGGTTCCCGGAGCTGGGATGCTTCCCAAAGCCCGACAGACCCACCAGCGGGCTGCAGGGGGATGGCTCTGCCGCAGCCTTCCCCGTGCCCCGTCCCCAGTAAGCGCTGGAAGAATAAAAAGGGAGCTGAACTTGATTGCTCTGGGACTTGTTGTCGTTGAACCCATAGCTGTGTGACGCTCATCCATCTGCCTGCCATGCTCTGCGCGGCGTGGAGCGTATTTTACCTGTTGGAAATGAGTCAGTACCGACTGCGTGGTGCCAGCGTGTTCCTTTCCTTAATGAATGTGTATTTTGGTACGTCAGGGACCAGATCCGTGCAGTACCGTGGGGTGCGGCCCTGCACTGGGGTGCAAGGTGTGAGTCGAAATCCGGGGAGCGATGCCAGGGGAAGGAGTCCGGTCGGCTGGCCAGTCACCTCTCGGGGCTTCGCTAGTGCTGCCATCCGGGAAGTAAGGGTCCGTAGTCTGCGTAAGGGGAGAGGAGGAGGTGGCTCCTTCGTCATCGGTGCTTTTTGCATGCAGTGAAAAAGCTGTGCCTGTGCAATGCTGTTGTGTTCGTTCATCTTTTCCCGTGGTTTAGCGTATATGCCTTGAGCTGCTCCCTCCTGCTGATAAATCCGTTTTTTGGGGGCTGATGTTGCTACTGGAGCAGTCTCATGACTTACCGGATCAGACCTAAAGGCAGAATAGAGCGTACGTATTTTGGGATATGGCCCAGTTCAACTACAGCTGTACAATTTGAAGTAGGAACTAGTCTGGTTTGTTTTAACAGGAGCCAGATGAAATGATTGCAGGGCCTTCCAGGCGTCACCACCAATTGTACGCTAGCCGACCGCGCAGACGCACAAGAAGAAAGTAACGTGAGCATGCACATGAGCTAAAATCCCCTCTGAATAATTTTTCTGCAAGCGATGAGAGAAGCCTAGCAGCCTGGAATGCCAACCGTCTTGCAGGTACGTTTGTACGTTCGTAACCTTTGCAGCTGGTGAGGGCTCTGATCCAAGCATGTCTGTTGTTTGCTATCGGAGAACTAACTTCAGGCTGTAGCTCATAAAGAAGTTGGATTTTTCTTTTACTGATTGTTTATTCTCTAAGTGCTTGTGGTGGCTTAGTATCACAGAAGCTCCAAGAGAGCTGTCTTCTAGAAAAAAGATTTAGTTGACTTCACTGAAGTACACGTTTATTCTTGCTAAGGTTTGAGAACACCTGCATTTACAATGAGCGCTTGAACGCGCTTGCCTGCCTTCGCAACCCGCAGCAAGGGACCAGATGGTTTGAACCTAAACCGTTGCACTTCAGAAGGATTTTGCTGCTAAACCAAATACTGCCTGCGTGAGGTGATGCTTGCTCTGCACGCGCTTGACACGAATGGATGGCTGGATGCTCTGCTGACCCTTCCAGTTCCTCTAGAGCTGGAGTTTGCTGCTCTGCTGGCAGAGGAACAATTCGGAGTTCTCTGGACGGACGTTTCGTTTCTCTTTGCCGGGTGCTGCAGCTCTTGCCTCGCTGTGTCCAGAGTGCTCTCGGCCTTGCCAGCCCATCTGCTCCAGCTTCTGACAGCCCATCTGCTCCATCTCCTTCGGTGGCATCTGCGTTGGCTGCCTTTGCGGCTGGACTGTGATCTGTCGTTATCAGCACCTCTGCTTGACTTCTCTCAATCCCCTGGCTTGTTTTTTTCCCCCTTTGTGTCCTAGCTAAACTTCTCCTGGCTCGCTCCAATGACTCTGAGCTCTTCGCCGCATCAGCATGTGCTGCCATTCATTTGCCAACTTTTTATTCCCCCTCCCGCCCCGGGAGGCGTATCTTAACCTCCTCTCTCCATCCTGAACTTCTACCAAGAGTGAGAAACTGCGCTGCTAGGCTGTTGCCGCCACGGCAGAATTCACATCTATATCTCTGTAGGCAAGTCTGTGATTTTTGGAATTATTGCCATCGTTCTGTGAGGGTTGCGATGATAACCCTGTATTTTCAGAGCACTGGCCTTTCGCCTTATTGTGAATCTGCTTTGCCGTGCGAGTTCTTTGGATCACTTGAGCACCTGAATACACGTACAGGGGCTGAACTGCGTTTCGTACCGTTCTTGTGTGCTTCGCTCCGTGTTGGTGGGGCAAAGCATGCAGAACTAAGCACTTAACGCTGAGTAGAATTGCTCTTTGTGAAATTACCTTCCAATGCATTCCATGGGCTGCCCATCGCTGCCAAGTGCTTGGTGATCTTCACGTGATTTAATGCTTAGGAGCTAGGATAACGGTTGCTAAATTAGCAGGGATTAAAACTGGGGATATGAATTCCTGCTCCTTTCATTAACGCATCAGAGATGAGCATATTTAGCGTATCACTTTAATTAGCAGATGACGCAAGACTCACAAAAGGTGGTGGTGGGTCCCATCAGCTAAGGTTGATGGGTGCCTGGTGAAGGTTCCTCACCAAGGAACATTTGGTGCGCGTGGCGGACGGGGCAGTCAGCGGGGAATCTGTTGCTTCATCCTGACAGTGATGTTCTTCGTCTTGGGTGACTTCAACAAGACCCATAGCGTTGATCGCAGGAAGACCTTGCTGCTGTCACGTGCAGCTCAGCCCCTGCGTTCCCCTGGGGGAACCAGATCCACCCGCGCTGCAGAGGCCAGCCAGGTCAGGATTGCTCTGAGGCTCATCTGGATGCAGTCAGCTCCTTAACTAAACCCATCCAGCAACGGGCTTCTTGAGAGTATCTTTATTTTTTTATCTCCTATGTCATATCAGAGATAAACGCCAAAGCTTCTCCTGGTAGAAGTTACTCAGCAAACGTTACGGAGCTGGTGGGTGACAAGCCATCCTGTCTGTCACTGCTCTGGCAACCAGAAGTGTTTGGAAATCACGTCTTTTGAAGAGTTCCACCGCTGCAGGGAATACGGGGCTGGCATATGCCATCAGGGCGTGCTGAAGCTGTGAACCTGATGCCGGGATCGGCATGGCAGCGTGTATCTGTTCCAGGTGACTTTCCTCGCTTGGGAAGTGGCTGAAAGCCCCGCTCATTTGAAATTGCGTTTGGAGACTGTCGTGGTTTAACCCCGCTGGCGGCTAAAGCCACCGCACAGCTGTTTGCTCACACACCCCCCCACCCCCCCGCAGTGGGATGGGGGAGAGAATTGAAAAAGGTAAAACTTGTGG
>VXBL01005322.1:5301-61459 GCA_013400195.1 Aramus guarauna | reverse complement strand
CCCCCCCGCAGTGCTGCGTCCAGCTCGGGGGCCCCGGGACAAGAGGGACACGGAGCTGTTTGCCAGGCTGAGAGAGTCGGGATTGCTCAGCCTGGAGAAAAGCAGGCGGGTTTGCAGTTGACTGCAGGACAAGATGCAAAATGCCAAACTGAACTCTGTTTTCCTCTCAGAGGTCATCTGCATCTCCAGGCAATCCCAAATGTGAGTCATTTATCTGCTCTATTGGCCCACCTAGTATGTTTTCAAAGAAAGGGGATGTCGCAGCAACAAGTCCTGACAGTGTGCTGTAGGGACCACGCTCAACAATGAATTCTGCTTTCTAAATGAAGACCCGAGGTTTAATCAGCTCAGCAGACGCGGGAAGGTGCGTGTAATTCAGAGAACTGCCCCAACCGTGTTAGGAAGCGCGGAGTGGTCTGCGAGTCATCGGCCTTCCGTGGGCAGACGCACACCCTGCCTGAAAGCAGAGATCAGGGGCCGTAAGGTACGCATCGTTCCGCTAAGAATTTGTAAATTAACCGTTCATTCTTTAAAATCTCTTAACGGAATGTGTCACCAGATGGTGCTCTCACACAGCCATCTACCTGCTGGTCTCTGAGCGAGCAAATCGTTTTGGTTTTGGGGAGAAATTCTCAGGCGAGAGGCCGGTTTTGATTCCTGCAGGTCCGAGAGGTACCAGCTGAGGACACATCGTTTGCTGGGAGCGAGGACCGGGTGGTGTGCGTTGCCTTACAGCCCAGGGTTGGTGGTTAAGTGGAACGCGGTAACCGGGGGACTTTGAGCTCATTGATTTCTTTCTCCACCTTAGCCTTAACAGAGTGCTGTGCTTGCTGCCCGGGCGCGCGAGCTGAGAGCGGACGGTGATGCTGCCACGATACGCGGGGAAAGTTGGAAATTACTTTGCCGGGCGAAGCGGCAATTGTCTTGCCGTGGGAAAACCCTGTGAAACACGTCTGCTGGGGAGGAGGTGCGTCAGAACAGCCTCGGCTGGCAGCCTTCCTCCTCTGCCTCCTCTTCATCTCTGTGACCGCGAGGCTTTCAGCAAGCAGGAGGTACCATGATGGTAATCGGGTTTGTTCCCCTGTCTTTGGCAAGCACTTTGAGCACTGCTGGTGCCAACCACAAAGAGCGGTGGGCTTTTTGTTTGAATCAGGCACATACCATAGGCTCTGGGTGCTCTCTGTCCTGCTGAAACCTGTCCAGGAAGGAGATGCTCCTCAGTCACTTTTTGTTCCTAAAACTTGCATCTCGGGGTCCTTTTCATGAGCACAGCGAGTAACCACTGCTGCCACCAAAGGCTTACTGTGTGCTCAGACCCGTCGAGCATCACCGGTAGGCAGGAGCCCCGTGCTCTGGCCCCGCACCCGATGCTGGCTCTTGGGTTTCCGTGTTCTCGGTGCTGAGCAACAAGTTGAGACTCGGTGAGATCTGAGCCTGCCATTCATCCTAGCCTTGGATTTTTGTGCTGAATCAGACCATGCAGCGGGTGCTGGATACGTTCAGCGTGCTTTCAGCTCAGGCACAGCCGTACGGGAACACTGACTGTTAATAATGGCCATGGCGTGGACCGGATTTTCACCGTTGTCATCTCTTTTCCTGCTGTCTGGCACCTAATGGAACGGAAGGGCTGTAACGACCCTGAAGGAGCTAAGGAACAGTATTTAGTGCTGGAAAGACCGGCAGTGCCAAGGTTGGTAATACGGAGGCATTTGAGTTACTCCTTCAGTAGGCAATTGGAGGAGCTGACTGGGGCTGCAGCTGCGCGTGGTCCGTGTCTCCTGCTGAAACTGCAGCATGTCCCTGGCTTTACCACCCTTGTGCAATGCTCTCCTTCCCTCTGGAAAACACGATTATTAGCATGTGTTGTCAGCGTTCAATACTCCGCTTTGTTATTTCGGAGTTTTCTTTCCCTAGCTTGCCGTCCCGAGCTACAGGACGATCTTTGACAACTCTGCAGTTTCTCAGTTCCCTTTCACAGCTCAGCGTGCTGCTGGCTCTTGGGGTGACTGTGGGCACGTCAAATTTAATCTTCTGCCCAATTATAATCAATTTAATTATCTTCCAGATCCACGCAGACCCGTTATCCTTGTAGTGTCTGAGCAGAACAGAAACGCGTCAGCCCACCTTATTTGCTGCTGGCCGTTGAAAACTAAATTCTGGAGAAAGCGATTGAATAATGCAGTTGTTGGGCCTGGGGACTCTCTCCTCCCCGGTGCTTCCAAGGGGCCCGCTCTCTTCCTTGCCTTTCCTGTACGATGAGCACGGCCACTGCCTTCACAGAGGCTTTCTGGACGCGCGTGCCTGAGACGTGAGTTACGGGGGTCACGTCCGTAGGTGGTGTAAGTGGACAGAGCTTCACCAAAGTCAGCAGAAGACCTATACCCGCGTTTACTTGCTGAGTTACCTCTTTCTTTAAACTAAACGATGTTCTTTCTTGTTTGTTCCTGACTTGTAGTAATACTGTGCCTAGAGGTGACTTTTGCAGCGTGACCCTGGCCAGGAGCGCTCTGGCAGGGCAGTCGTGAGGGTCTGGATGACGCCTGCGGCACCCCGGGAGCACGTGCGTCTGCGGGACAGGGTGCTGCAGGCTTTGGGTCTGTCGCTCTCCGTGCGTCTGGGCTGCCCGTGCCCGGGGTTACGGCCTCGGACATCGCTGTGCTGTGCTGATGGAGGGCACTCCACTGGCTGAGAGCAGTGCGGGGAGGATGTTTGACTCTTATCTAACCAGACCTACTGAGTAAACAACTTCTTGTCAGTGCTAATGGAGCTGTGTCCTTGCCTCGTCATTTTAGAGCCTTGGGAAATAATGATATCAGTAGGTAAATAGATTAAAAAAAAAAAAACAAAACCCAAGAACGCAGTGAAATCTTTTGGCCCTGAGATTCGATGCCGGCAGGAGCAGCGATGAGGCAGACACGATCGTTTTTCCTCGCTGTCCTGGCCGTTCCCCCAGGTGAGACCTCGGGCACCGGTGGTGGGCTACGGACCCTTGTGCCTGATGAGAGCAGCCTGTTGCTTTTCTTCTGTTGCGTGGCCCTCCTGCTCTTCCCATTTCCAGCTGGCAAGGACACCCTCATTCCAAACTGGAGGTCCTGGTGCTCCTCTTCCCGGGGGCCGTGAAGCTGTGGGAAAGTAGACGCAACAGAAACCAGCAGCTTGGGAGCGTCCTGTATGTTGCACGGCTAATAGATGAAGCCGGTCACGTTTCTCTGTGAGGACCCTTCCTCGGGAACTGAGATGAATGCCAACACATCTGGCATTTAGGATTAACTCTTCTGTCCGCTTTCACCTGTAGAAGGAGATTATTAGGTAGTGAAGTGATTGGCAAGGGGTTTCTTTCGTCTGTTTTTACTAATAGGAGTATTGCAGATGCTGCTTTGGGCTCCCAGGAGAGATCCTTGCAGAGGATGCCCTGAGGGTAAGCTGTACATAGAACAGAGATCCTCGAACCAGATCTGTATGTCTCCAGCCAGAAAACTCACTCGCTTTGCTGGCGGTGGGACTTGTGACGGAGGTTTGGCATCGTTGTCCAGGATGCGCTGGGACTGCCTGGGCTGCAGCAGGACCCCCACCCCGCCTCGGGGTCCCGGAGGGCAGGGGAGCACCTGGGGCAGTAGGAGAGACCAGGGGGGAGCCAGTGGCCAAAGACCTGACGCTAGGCTGGGTTCAGATGGGCTGCGCGCCGCAGAGCACTCTGCATGACAGGCAGTCAGTCCCTGCGGGGCGATGATGCGGGTTGATGCGGGGCAATGATGCGGGTTGATGCAGGGTGATGATGCGGGGTGATGCGGGGCGGCAGCGCTCCAGGAGCGGGGGCTGCGTCCGTCTGCAAAGCGCTCGTGTCCTTTGGGGTGCTGGCCGGGAAGCGTCGGCGTGGGGGGAAGCAGATCCTGCGGTTCTGTGGTGCTCTCTGGAGGCTGATCCAGCAGCAGGTTAATCAAAGAGCTCTCAGGTTTCTTTTTGCATGTAAAATTTCTCCTGAAATAAAAACACTACAGCATTTTTTCTCTCCGAGGCACAGTTGTGCACCATTGTTTTTGTTTTCTGTTATAGAAATACTGCTATTTTTATTACTTGTAGTTCCACAGAGAGGGATAAAAATAACTAGAATACGGCAAATACTTTGTAAGCACGCTGGGGGGGAAAAAACAGCTTATAGCTCTTCATTTTCTATTACAGATATCAACTTAGCTTGCTTCTTCCTGAAGGTTGAGACTGGATATATTCTGCTTTGCTTTTTGGTTTCCATGAAAACTATTGTGCTTTAAAACCCGGGCTAATTCCAAGGAGATTTGGGCTCGCAACCTCCCGCGCTCTGCTGGGTGTTACTGGTGGTCACGGATGGATGTGCTGAGTCTCTTACGGTGCTGTGCAGACACACGGGATCTTTCCAGCTGCTTTTATCCAACTCTCTTCTGCGTCTAGCTCTCTTCTTTCCCGCTAGAAACTGAGATAAAGCCATATGCCGTGCGGTCCAGGGCTGTTTCAAATCTAAAGACCTGGTGGCTGCCAGAGCTGTGCGCGTACGTGGGCTTGAAAGCGCCACGTAAAAGTGGAAATCACCCACCAAACCCTCGGTCTGCTCTGGAAACACTTCGTGCCACCAAGGGAAGACCTGAAGACCACCGCAATTCGGCTTAAAAGGGCCTCCCCCCCCCCCTTTCCTGCCTTACAGGTGCTGAGGGGTGTACGAGAGCAACGGCTTGGTGGGAATCGCGAGCACTTCATTACCGAAGACAAATTTGAATCTGTCTTCTGAGTTCTGACACCAGCGTTTTACTTGCCTTCGAGGAAAGTGCAGTCTTTTTAAAATAAATTATGCAGTGATAGCGGTAAGAGCGTCTGCGGCACGGAGGGTTGAAGTGAGACCCTGAAAGCAGCAGTTTTTCATCTGTTTGCAGAAAAAGGACGTGTTAACATCTGTCATGAACATTGATGCAAAGACCAGCTTCATCCTTCTAATAGCTCCTTACCAGACAACAGCCACATTTCAGGTTTTCGCAGCATCGCAGAAACATGCTTTTGACCCGAGGGGCGGCAGTGACTAACTTTATAACTCAGCTTGAGGAAGTGATTAAATGGGTTTAATCCCAGCCTAACGCACATTCCTGCGAGGTGCTACCACGTTTGGGTAACAGGATTTGCCGCCATAATCTTCTTGAAATGTAGGTCCTACGTGACCCCAGGCTGTCGCGCTGACACAGTGCTGACAGTCCTTCGCCGCAGCGTGTGTCACCGCGACCGCGCGCACGAGGCTTGTGCCTCGCACGGCCGCCTTGGCCGGGATGCAACCAGGGTGCCAAGTCCTCGGGCAGGTACCCCAGCGTGGGCCCTGAGCTTCGTTAATTTGAGATTGTGCCGTGTGTTAAATGCAGATGCTCGGAGGACGGCAGGTCAGAGTTCCCCGAGCTATTTAGCTAATGGCTTTTGGGCACGGCCGATAGCTGCAGCCCTCCCAACCACATCTCTGATACCATCGCATCTGATGTCTCTCAGCCCTCTGAAGCTGCTGGAGCAGAAATGGCTTTTTAGAGCTTGCAGCCCTGCCAAATCATTCTGTGGCTGTTCACCTTGAGGATATGCAAAGATTCCGGGTCAATAAAATATATTTCAGAAGTCCCATCACCAGAAAACAATTTTTGATGATAGTCCTGCCCCTAGAAAGCGTCTTGACTGGATGCACTCAGCTTCAAAGGAGTCTGCCTTCAGCATCCGTTTATTTGTGCAATAAGCTGCGGTGCCTCTCGCAATCCGTGCTTCTCAGGACACCGAGCCCCGTTTTCTCGCCGTTAATCCAACGGCACTGGCACTGCGCAGCAATACCTCGCCGACGCTGTCGGACAGGAGCGTGCAGCGGGTCCTGCTGACCCCTTGCCACGGCCGCCACTTTGCTGTGCAGCTCCATCGCGTGCTGAGGAAGTGAACGAGTTATTGATGTGTTAAACTTCACACCTCAGAGTTCCCTTGCCGTACAGGCCAGAGACCGCCCCGTTAGGCTACAAATTCAGGATTATTTTCCCTTCCTCCTTCCTTGTGTTGCCAGGATATTCAAGGAGAAGAGCGTCTAGAATTGAATAACTGCTCCCAGGAAAGCTCGTACGGGGAACGAGCAGCCACGCTGCAGCCAGGAGAGACTTGGTGCACGCGCGTGAGGAACCAGCATTTCCTTTATGTGCCTGGTATTGCTCTGTGCAATAACCAGAGCCTCGGGAAGTTTTATTGCTCAGCAGTACGAGGGACCAGGGTCCTGGAGACCTTTGCGTTAGTGAATGTTTCTGCTGGAGATGACCAGAGGAGCCATCTGCGCTTTTTGCGCCAAAAAAAAGTGTAAATCGTTGCTCTTTGGGGAGAAGGCAGCTCCACCAAACTACCCTCTCCGCCGTGGGAGGTGCTGGGGGTTTTTTGCTGCACCGGTGCCAGCAGAAATGGGAACTCCGGCTGCTCCACGCGTTCGGGGCAGGGGGGCAGAGGCAGGAGACCGCTGCAGCCTTGGCAGCTCCGTACCGCACACAGCCCAGCCCAGATTGAATACCCAGAGCACAGGTTGCTCAAGTATTTTTTTATAAAGTTACTTTGCGCTCAATTCCTCCCACTGGTATTGGATTTCAACTAATTCTTCAGTTCTCTGTCTCCATTCCGCCAGGCAGGGTAATCTCCTCTCTGTGCACACAGGGATTAGGTGGGGATGTGGGTTTTGCTCGCTGCTTGCACGCTGGCAGCCACCACAGAAGATCTGCGTGTCAAAGCGGTGCGTGAAGGTGCACAGCAATGTGCGTTACGTTTACACACGGACGGCACGTTGACGTTGCCGCAGGATCCAGATCAGCATCGTTTTTTTTCTGGCAAGAAGCTCTGAATGATTTTTGAGCTGTTCCCTATTACCGTATTAACTGGGAGAGTAAACAATACCATACTGTTAGTTAAAACTGGCAAAAATAAATGCGGCTGCTCCCTCTCCAGACTTGTTATTAAAAGAAAAACCAACAAAATCAGCTTCAAATAGATCCTAATCCAAATTAAATGAATGGCATGTTCTGTCTCAGCTGGACAAATATATTTGTGATTCCACCTTAGCAGCACACGCTCCCATAGGTGTGACCAGAAATGTTGAGCAGAAAAAAAATAAATGTACATATGGTTGGCAATATTTGGACTCCAAAGTTAAATAGCCTACAGTTAGATAAGTATTGAACATACTCTCATTAATCCAATTGCAGCATGATACAAAACTTCCAGGTTCCTCAAACGTTAGTGGTGAAATTGTCTTTGGTGCTTGTTTTCTGCTTTACTGGAGGGAAAATTATCATCCTTTCTCAATCTGCTCACTCTCAGGTTATTATGAATTTTACTGCTTTCACTCTTGGTTACCGAGCAGTACGTGCAGCCTCTAACCCATGCAAATCATAGCCAGTATTTTCATTCATTTTGTGCTCTTGTCTGAAGTGATTATTTCAAAGGTAACTCAAGAGCCGCATTGATGCATGTGATGCTTTGCTCTGCGTAATCCAAGTCTAACATTTATTCAAGTCTAAACCCTTCTGGACTAGCTACAGATGTGGCCTTTCCGATTTAACTCTTAGCTCTGCCTCTCTAAATGTGACATCAGACCGCTGGACGGAGAGAAGATAAATGCTACCATGTGAGAGGACGGCGTGCCACGCTTTCCTAAATGCCATGTGAACGCAGCTGCAGGGAAAAGCTTGCCAGACACGGGAAGTTCGAAATGCCAGGGTGGATGTAAGTGAGACAAAGCTGCTGAACCCCTTCAGAGATCATCAGCTCTGCCCAGGTCCCTGGGAGCGCCGGGGCGGGGGGCACTTGCTGCTGCTGTTCATACCGGGAGGTGGAAACATGATTTAGGGGAGCAATTTGGCCTCCGAGTGCAAATTCAGTCGGCAAAAAGGATGCTCTGCAGCGGGCTAGGAGCCGTGCTCGTGCATCTGATCCGGGTTTGGGCCCCTCCACCCTTTGAGTCTGCGGCGTGGCCGGGGAGGGGGCGGTGGGAGCTGCAGAGCCTGGGGTGAGGGCTCGGGCTCCTCTGGAGCTTCCCCGGTGCGGCTCCGCGTGGCAAAGTGGGAGCTTCCCAGCGGGAGATGAGAGGCACAACCTCGTATCCCAGTAGCTGTATGTATGCGTATACAGGAGGTGAGAACTAGGAGAGAGAATCCTTGCTTGGGAAGAGCAGTGGTTGGACAATAAATGGTGCATATGGCACAAATTCAGAGTTACATGGTGCAAAAAAAGTGTGGTTTTTGTGTTCTGAAGGAAAATTTGCTGAGAGTATGGATGCTGATACCAAAGTCTCCTGTTATTGTTACCCAGCAAGCCTGGAATCCTCTGATAAGTAAATGAAGGTGAGTAATAGACCCAAGGTGACTTTTCATTTAAAAGTAAAAAGTTCTTGGTATTGCCTTTGAAATAAAATTAGATTTTTTCCAAATAGTTTAATTTCATTATTGATTTCTGTGTTACAAGGTCTCAGTTGGACATTAATCTTTTTCTAAGGATTTGGTGGTTGGTTTGGGTTTTTTTTTTGTGTGTGTGTGTGTCTGTTGAAATCTCTTTAAGGTAAATTCAAATTTCAGATGCAATACTTGACGGATGTATTCCAGGAATTCCTCTCTTGGTGCCAGTTTTGGTGGCTCAGGCATAAACTGTTGCTGTGCCGGGGAGACGTGATGATGGCATCATTAGCCAGGGGCTCACTTGCATCCCCTTGGGTCTCCCCGTACTTTGGGTTTGGGAGTCTGGGCCACAGGTGCCCCGGAGGAGGCAATGAAAGGAGGAACAGAGAAGAGGTGCTGCTCCTTCACCAGGACCAGTAGTGCTGGCAGGCACAGGCTGATGGCCAGTGGCTCTTGTGGAACGTTATCTGAGATGCCTGTTCACGTGCCGAGGCTGGCCACATCTATAACTTACGGCTTTCGGTGATGCAGGGGGCAAAACTGCTCCATTTAGGAAAACCTTGGGGGGCTGTGATGAGCGTTGATGTACTTATTCCTTGCTTCTTACTGTCGTTAGCTCATATTTTGGAGCTGGCTCCCAAGCCTGGGGCTCTTTGTTGCTTGTGAACTGTAGGTGGTCGCTCAGCAGAGGAGTTTATCACTAAATCCCGATGTACATGACCTCCACCGAGCCATCAGCACGTGGTGTGTGCAAACCATAGCCACTTGGTCCACTGCTTCAAATTTTTTTTATTTTTCATTGCATGAAATTTTGGGGGAGGGTGATGTCACAGTGACAAACGTAAACTTGATTACTACTTGGGGATGCTTCAGCACTCTGCTAGAAACTCTGTGATCCTAGTTTGGGATGGTCTGGTGCTCTGTATGCATTTCCCACACCTTTTATTAAGTACAGATAGCTTCTAGAATATTTGGCGTTTCATGGGGCTGCAGAAGCTATAAGGCTGGATTTGCGGTGCTGTAAAATTTAGCGTGGCTTACTTACATCCCGACTTCCAGAACAGTCTTCCCTAGCACTGAGAAACCAACTGCTGATGTTCATATTCTACCCTACGGTGGCCTCCTGGACACTGTGTGTATCTGAATTTTCCCAGAAGAGGGTAATGTTGTCCTGAAAGGTTGGGGGTTGTTTTGCTAATCTGTCTCTAATCACTTCTGCTAATCTGGTTCTGCAACTGCTGCCATTAATGGTGCTTTCAAGCAGTGGGCAGCAGATCAGATGTTTGGGATCCAGTCACCCCGAGGAAGACTCTAATAGGGAAGCAGCAGCACCAGCACAAGGTGGTTGTAACTTAACCTAAGTCATCTCTTGGCTTTTTGTTTTTTCCTTTGTGTGCTGAATGGGGTGTTATTAATTTGCCCAGGTCAGCTGCACACTCACCAGTCAAGCTTTGTCACAGTTTCCAACTAAACATCATCTCTGGTCCCTCCAGCCTCCCCATGGAGGTCTCAGACCCCAGCTAGGGTCTTCCTTTGTGAGGGCTCTTGCAACCTGCTCGCGGGACTGCAAATCCCTGCGCTGCATCGTTGACTGCATCTGCAGGGTGGACTGAGCACCGTGCGTGCCACATTCCTCCTGTGTCTTCTCAGTCACAACTGGAAAAAATATTCTATCGGACCTTCTGCAGTGGCACTAAGTTTATTCGCATACATGAGTGTACGTATACAAGTTTTTCTTCCAGAGCAGGTGGCAGAAGTAACCCAAATGTTCCGCTTTGGAAAAGGTCCTGGGTTGAACTTGTGTTGAAGCAAATCTATAATTAACTCCCTCACACTTCAGCACACCTAAGAGGCCATAGCAGGGTAGGGTCCAGCCCCTGGTAGATGTTGGATGGACCCAAACCAGGGAGAGAAAGGCCCTTCTGTAAGGGCAGTACAGCCTAAGGAAAAATTATGTGTGATGAATAAAGGCAGACAGAGGCTGGGGGTGTCAGTGATGGGAAGGATTGGTTCTAAAGACAGGTTTTGGGCGTAATTTGAGTTTCAAGTGTCTTAAAAAGATAAATAGGTTGGTGGGTTTAGTGAGTTTGTCATATAAATATAATGCAAACTCTACCTGAGCAAATCACCTGGCAAATCACTGGTTTAGCTTCCAGCCTTGCAAAGCCTGGAATGTCCAGTAAATATTTGCAGGCTGTGGTACTGCCAGCAAGCAGCTGGTGATGGTGGTGTTTGCACGTGGTAACCACTTTCCGAAATAATCTGCAGGTATGCCTCACACTGTTTGCAGCAGAAGGTTATACAGCACTGACCGGGAGGTGGTAGTATCTAATTAAAAGTGTCTCTTTGCGACCAATGGTAGGATATTGCTGTCTTAATAAAAGATTTCACTCCTGTTGTCAAGGCAACAGAAGTTTTTGGAAGGAGAAGTGCTTAGAAGGTAAGTTGCTCTTGCCAGGCAGAGGTTGCCGTGCTGGATAAAGTGCTGTGGCCGCAGCCTGTGCTCAGCTAGCGATGTTAAGGTGTCCAAAACCCACTGGTCTGGGCAAGGAGGCAAGGACCAGCATGACTGGGGGGAGGGTCCTGTTTGCACAGGGATGTTGGAGCCGTGCCTTCAACTCTGTGGCACACGTACCTCAGCTGCGGCACAGGCCAGTTGTGTTGGGAGCCGGCCGCTAACCCAACGGCTGGAGAGTTTACGGTGGTGTTGAGAAATTCTTTTGCGAAACAATGATTAGCTTTGAATTTAACAAGGCCTATGAGTGATTAATGTGTACGGAAAAGATATCCTAACCTTGACAATAGAAACATCCTGGCAGGATTGCCCAAACAGGGTTAATCATAGAATCATAGGATATCCTGAGTTGGAAGGGACCCATAAGGATCATCAGCTCCTACTCCTGGCTCTGCACAGGACCAGCCGAATCAGAGCATATGACAGAGAGCGTCATCCAGATGCTTCTTGAACTCAGTCAAGCTCGGTGCTGTGACCACTTCCCTGGGCAGCCTGTTCCAGTGCCTGACCANTAAGGGTTGATAAGGAAGAACAGGTTGGCCGGACAACAGAGTTGGGAAACATCCAAGGAGAAGAACTTGTCCTCAAGACCATAAAAGGGAAAAAGGAGTGGGGGGGCTAACTCCCCAAAGGATCACCAATGACCACCCCGTGCACGCGTAGTGTAGTTTTGCAACGCCAACATTATGTAAATACAGTGGATAGGTGGAGACTTCTTGGAAAACGTATGAATATTCAAGTCTTTAAGGTATATAAAGGATGACCTTTTGTTTTAGGTATGTTTTAGGTTTTTAGGTATGTTTTAGGTATGCACCACAGGCAGAGCTACCTCCCCCCCCTCCCCTGCATCCAAGAATGCCTGTTCTTTAATACCACATTAGTGTTAAGGAGTTCTTTTCCGGTTTTTTGGTAACAGCGTGTTTTATCCAGCGTGGAGGCAGCCCCAGCGGAGCTGCAGCCAGGTGGAAGGGCACCTTGGTGGTGCTGAGCTGTGGGAGAGGCGTGGGGCAGCGCTGGGACAACACCGGTTCCCCCATGCCCATTCCCTGTCACCTCCAGAACTGGGCAGGGACCAGGCAGGAGGAGGGAGCACAAGAGGAACCTGGGGTAGATCCTGGAATTCCCAGCCTGGGAATTCAGATACGGAGCTTCTGGGAGGTTTGCTGCCTGGGCTGGATGGTTGTTAGAGGAGCTGTGCTCCAGGGGAGCCCGGTGCTGCATCGGGTGCTCGTGTAGCTCCTGGGACTCGTGTGGTGTGATAGCTCCGAGTGCTTCAGCAAGTAATTAACAGAGAAAATAAACACAGTGGCGTGAAGCTAACCACACTCCGTTGCGATGTGGGGCTGAGGGAGCTGTGCAGCTTTAGCCTTGGCTCTCTGTTATGCTCTTTATATTTGTACTAGCTTCCCTGCTCCAGAAGCTGCACAAAATCATTCTGCTGTATATAATTTTAATTGCCTGTTACACAATTGCTTCTTTTCCCATGCCTGTCAAATATATTCTCTGTTCAAAAGTGTAGCTCTGTCATGTGGCATGACCTGTCTGCTAAATTACAATAGGAATAAAAAAATACTGCAGAAAATTTAAAAAAAAAAAAAAATCCAATTATGAAATACAATGGCATTCTCAATCTCTGTTGCCATCTGCAGCGTGTTGTGTTAGGACCAGTAAAACCAAATCAATAAAACCTGCTGCTTTTCTTCTGTCGCCTTTGGCAGTTGTAAGTAGTTTGTGCAGCGTTCGTGGGAGCACTCTTATTTCTCCGGTCTGACGATGTGCTGTCCTGAGCCAGAAGATTTCAGCCTTCACTTTTTTTGCAGAGCTGCTCACGGGCTGGGATTTGAAACTCTGCACCTGGAGAACGGAGAAAGGGGCAGCAAGGAAAGGGTTAAAAAGAATTATCTGGGCTGCGGCTTTAACAACATCGTGTGGAGGGCACGAAACTGAATTTGGTAGGAGGTTCTTTGTCTGGAACACGCCTTGGCAGTAAACAGCTATCTGATCTCAGAGGCAAGGAGGCATCGGGAGCGCTGGCAGGACTGCAGTGGGCTGTGGTTCCCGGCGGCTGACCGCCCTGCTCTGGATGCTGAGGAGGGTTTGTAGAGCTGGGGCACTGCCCGGCACAGGGTGTCCCTTAGGGTGCTGCCATGCCAAAGGGTGGCCCTGGCGTGACCGTCTTTGTGTGATTAAAAGTCAAGAAACCCTCTTTTTCCTAGTTTGACTTTCTTAGACAGCAGAGGGGGGATAGCAGAGGATGCGGTGTGGGAGATGAGTGGTACCAAGGATGACAGCCGTTGTCAGAAGGCAGTCCGCATTGTCACCGAGCTGTGCCGGAAGAAAACCCTGCCTAGCTTGGACCTGGACATTTGCAGGGAATTCCTCCTGCTGCCTTCCGACCAGAGCCTGATCATCTCCGAGCCAGGTACAGTACTCTGGTCCTGTCTGCTCCAGCCCTGCTTGTGACTGACAACCGGAGGAAGGCAGGAGGACTCCGGCAAGGGGAGGGAAATGTTTGCAAGTCCCGTGGTAGAGTTTGGGGAGGGGGGGGGATTGGTCTCGGCACGCATCTCTGTGTAGTTATGTTCCTTTACATGTATTCCACGGTGAAGTTTTGGGTGCAAGTGCTACCTCACCTGTTGATGCGAAACGGCGTTGCCCGATGGGGGTAGAGCTGCACAGAGGGGACAGACGGGGTGTTACGTGCTGGTGAGGAGGTGGTTAACGAGGTACGGTTTAAAAACATAGACCCCTGTCATGTATAAAGCAAAAAAAAGCAGTAAAAAAGCCTATTTAAGTTACTGAGATGACAGGAACCAATTGCTGATATCCCAGTTTGAGAAAAGGGAGGACTTGGGTGGATTTTTGTTCACCGGTAAGGGATCTTAATGTACTGCCATGTATTTGCTTGACTTTCCCAAAGAACTGCCTGAAGTTGTTCCTTGTTGGCTTGCAGAGCCAGGAAGACACGCTGGCGTGTCAGCGATGAATCAAGAGCGAGCATAGAGCTGGAAGAGCAAAGGGGCATTTCTTTATTGGAAAGCGGTTAATTGTCTGTACACTTCCGCTCACAGCTCCAGAGAGGTCGTCTTCTGCTGTAACTTCAGAAGACATTGGCAGGAGGAGCTCACATCCCAGGCTCACAGGCTGAGGGGCAAAAACCATCATCCCATGCTTTTTAGCATTATTGATAACACGCCTTAAGTTGTTTGTGTATTAAAACGTTTGCATAGAGTGGGGTTTTTTTTAAGGTTTCTGTAGATGATCTACCAACCCAGCCTGATTTCACAGCACAAGTTTTCAGCAACTTTTCTTCTCTCCTCCTGAGGACACCTGTGCAGAGCCAGGCACGACACGGTAGCCTCTCAGTCCCTGTCCAAGGCTTCCTGCCCCATCCCGCTTCGGTTCCTCCAGCCCCTCTCTCTGCCGGGATGCGACTGGCACGCGGGACGTGCTTGCGGCTCTCTGGTTTCTCTGGGCTCCTGCCACCCGTTTGCTTGCAGTGGTGCTTCCACCGTTTTGCCGGTACATCCAGCCTAACGCCTTCATTTCACATCACGCTCTGCTTGTAACTTTATTGTCACCTTACAGCGCCTTTGCTTTGTACCCGCTTGTTCTGAAGGCCTCTCACCACCGGCTGCATTGCACCCAGTGCAGCTGGTTTCTGTGTTGCAAATAACTTACTGCCTTGCTTCATAATTTTCTACCTTAGCACCAAAATTAACATTTTTCTGACTGTGTGCAGCAGAAATACCTGTACTGGTCTTGTTCTGTCCGCGCTGTTAGGACTGAGAGTTGCCTGGCGTTTGTGCAGCCTGCTCAGGACCTTGCTTTCAGGTGGCGATCGCATCGTCATACGCCTTTAACATCTCAACGGGTTGTCTGCTCTGCTCTCCGGTGTAAGTGTCAGCCCCTACCCCAGTGCCCCGGGCAAGCCGTGCTGGGCTGGCCCCACTCACAGCCATTGCTGCTGTCTCTGCTCTGCAGGACCGGCCCCATTTTTACATCTAGACAAGCACTGAGGACACCGTTTGGGCCCAACGGGTACTGATATTTCTCAAATGCCTGGATGTAAAACTGCTCCAGCAAGGGAAACACATCCATTTACATTAAGTGTTGACTAATGTAACAGTTGGGGTGATAAGATACCTTTTCCATTAGTGTCTGGATGTTTATCTCATTATCTGCATTTGTGCTTTGGCCATTTTACACTGAAGACTTATGCTAAGCAAATTTGCCATCGGCTACCTGGAGTCCTGTGTTCAGATCCGTCGAGTCCTTCCTCGTAAAGATATGTAAATAAAAAGTGAGGTTGTGCAAAGATGAGCGGTGACACGGCTTTGAGCCAGGGTGCCGTGTCAGAGCAGCCGTGCAGCGTGAGTACTGGGTGCTGCCCGTGCTGGATGGCACAGCCTGGGATGCAAAGCTTGCCGGAGTAAAATTGACCCTATTTGTCATCATCATACGAAGTCAGCGGCTTCTCCGTCAGTTTGTGACCTTCTGGATAAATCTGTTAGCTAACAGCTAAATGATGAAGTTCGCATCGTTTGTGAGCGGGCAGATGAAGGCACTCCAGTGCTGCCAAAGCCGGGAGCCAGCGCTGCTTCCGCACAGCTCTGCTTCCCGTTAGACCCAGAGAGGCCGTTTGCTGTTTTCCGATGTTTCACCTATCGATGGAGAGCTGTATCTTCTGGGGATGCTGTGGGGTTGCGAGGAAATCAGCCAGGTAGCGCTCGCCTTCCTGAACTGCATCTGACAGTGGAAAAAACCCCTGTGAATATAAAAATATTACTGAGTAGTTTATGTAAGGAAATGCCAGAATACGGTTTTGTGCAGTCATTACTATTTTTCAAACCATTTTGTACCGAATGTGGAAAGTGCTCCTGTGTATGAAGTAGATGCTCCTCTGCTCTCTGTACTCCGGGTTATGTAACAGCTGATTCTTCTACTTAAAGTCAAAAAGAGAAATATAGCTGCAGTGCTTCTCCAGCACGCCGTACGTTACTGTACAGCCAACAAAGGAGCATTGCGGGCGGCTGCTGCTGGCTAGTAATCCAGCAGCTAAGTATGTCAGAAAAATAAGGTATTTGGATGAGGAAGGTTTTGGTATGGATGCGTCAGTGGATATGCGAGGGTGAGCGCTTGCCTGCAGTTTGGCCCGTGGCGGTGCCAGGAATAGAACGGATCTCTTGGCTGTGGGCCCTGAGATCGAGCAAGATGCAGCATCCTTTTGTTGTGCCTATCTAAAATCCTCCCCCGTAGCTCCCTCCATCTGATAGCTCTCTTCCCTGCCAGTCCTCAGCTGTTGTGCGGCGATGCTGGGAGTGTGACACACGCATGAGCTGTAGACAGTGGAAATGCCTGTGATACAGGGACAACATTTACCACTGCGGTGACGTGCCTTAAATAAATGGATACATCACTTCTCTGCCCCGGAGGCGCAGCGAATGCTCTAGGACATCGCTCTCTCAGGAAATTTGTGGACGAGTCCTGCTGAAGTGCAAAGTACTTGGCTGAGGGTGCAGGGGAGCCGACGCTGCCAGGATCCCACGGGAGCCGCGCTGGGCACGGCGAGCCGCCCCGCGTCGCCGGTCCCTCTGCCCGTGGGAGTGGAGCTGCTTGTTGGAGAGCAAAAAGCTCCAGGGTCTTTGGGAAACAGGGGGCTAAATCCTGCTCTCTGGGGCTGCTCGGAGCTCCTGCGGTGGAGTGAGCTTTCCCCTGGCTGCTCCTGCCCAGAGCGGCTCCCAGGGGTGCGAAGCCCATGGTCCTTCCTGCGGGCAGCTTGGCTCCCGCCCGCCAGCATCCCTGGGTACCGGGCATCGCGTTATGCCCTGCACAGCTCCCGCCACCATGAACCGTGTTTGTCTGCACGGTCAGGTTGTCGCTCGGTTTGGACTGAATTGCATTGCAGCTCACTCCCAACGTTTCCCTGCACCAGGTCGCGCTCCCCGTGGGTGCGCAGTGCCGGGTCTGGCTGCCAGCCCGTGCTGGGAGGTCGTGCCGAGCACAGAAGATGGGAACGTGCCTCCTCAGATTTAAAAACAAAATGACCCTTCTGAAATCAAGGTGCAGAACTGGTGGAGTGCAAGTGGAGCCTGCGGCTTGTGATGCTTGCCGACTTTAAAGGACGGTGCATGTGGAAAAAACGGAATTTACAGCAGGATCAGAGCACATCTGGGAGCAAACCCCTGGGTTTGATTTCTAGCTCCAGAACTGTGGTGTTGCGACGGTCTTTAAGCAACGTGCTGAGGGTTTTGCCTCAGTGTATCCATTCGTGAAAAGCTTCAGGGCCCTGTAAAGTACAGGACAAACAGGTGATGTGCAGAGGTGTTGCAGGTTTTACCCAAAGTCACCCCAGGATTGTGTACACAGCGGTCCCCGTTGGTCTCGGTACAGCGTGTGCACCCTCAAACCCTCCCGCGTGCACTGATTCACGCCAGCAAAATGCTCCAGTGCTTTCCTAGTGCAGGGTGTGAAAGCTGAAGTGTGAGGAAGAAGACGGACAGCTGGGGAAAACGCAAAACCAGAAGAGTCTTTACAATAATTTCTGTTTCCTAGCACGCTTTGTCAGCTGTCCTTCTGTGCTCTAGTCCCACAGTAATTCAGAGCACATTTAGTGTTGTGCCCTTTGTGTGAACTGTTCTTTTTAAACTTCATGATGCAGGCAGTACATCTTGTACAGCGCTGAACGTCCTCCTGGCACTTCGCAAATACTATTAAAATGTTAAACCCACAAGTACGTAAGCGTTCTTGCTGCAGGCAGAAAAAAGGGGTGAATTTTTGTGCAAAAGGGTGTTTGGGTTTTTTTCCGTTGCAGGAATGTCAATGCAGAAAGATGGCTTTTATACGGAGAAATTGTTTCTGGAGTATTTTTCTTGGAAAACAATTATCCCTTGATAGGATAGTTTGACTAATGGGAAAATTGATGACCTGCCCATTCACTGATACAGAATACCACTACCTGTGAAATATGGGCAAGTCTTGAATTTACTTACCAGCTGTCATACCACGCTTTTCTGAATCACTATTCAAGTGTATTTTCACTAAATATAACAGTAAACATGTTCAAGCCACCCAGGCGAAGCTAATATTAATCACTGAAGCTTGTATTTCCAGAGGCCAGGCACGTGAGGAGTAGCACCTTGGGGCAATGATCTTTCTCATCACAGAGCAATGCACTTGCAAAATGGATCTTGCCTTCCTCTGCGAGCGGCTGGTCCACCAGCAGGAAAAGAGCCAGCGAGAGCGACGCGCAGCAGATTTGCTCTTTAGCTCAAGTAAACCAGGTTTGTGCTCTGATCCTGAAGGTGTCAGGTTCAAACCTTGCTACCAGAGGAGGGTTTGCAAAACTATGGTGAAATAAGGTTGAAACCAGCTGCATAAATCTAGGAAAAAAAACGGATTATACGGTCTGTCTATGCACACGTGTCTCTGCTTACGCTTTGTGTGGATCTGTGACTCTCCAGCTGCCTCTGGCTGTGCACTGTGATGGTCCCGGTAAATAAAACGCACCTCCGGAGCTGTGCGGAGCGGGGACGTTTAGGAGCTTTCTAAGTACCTCTCCGCATAGACGCAGGTTTGCATCTGCCTAATTGCTGTTGGTTGACTCATTCCTGAAGCAGTACGGGGAGGCTGGTGATGTTTGGAGGGGTTTTTTTGCGGACCTCGGAGCCTATTCCAGTGCAGCTGCAGTAGCCTCATGCATAGTCAGGGATCAGCATCTAAAACTCCATAGAAACAGGCAGCCAGATTGCTGCTGGTGTTAATTGAGTGTGGGAGCAGGCTGAGGACAGTGACCAGGGACTGAGCCGAGGAGCAGACACCTCTTTGGTAAGTCCACCCTTTCTGAAGTCACTTTGTTAATTTTTTGCCTTTTTTTTTTTTTTTTTCCTAATACGGAGCCTCTTTTCCCTAGCAAACATTTCGCTTCAGCAGTTTCTGTCTGTGCTGTTGAAACGTTTTCTTCGGATTTCAGTATTCTCCCTGCGTTTCACCGAAACCGAGCATGTGCTTTCAGCTAGTTCAAATCAGGGCATAGCCTGACTCTCATCTTCGCCGCTGTTTTGCGGGCTGCCTCGGAGAAGCTGGTATTTCTGTGTTTGCAGGTGTTTGTTGCTTGACATCTTTGCTTTGCTGAAGTCGTACCAGTGCGGTGTGCACAGCCTGCTGCACGCACCGTGTATTCCCCCACAGTCAGACAGTCTCCCATGTGGATGTTCATTGTTCACAGATAAAAACAGAACCGTAACTGGATCTCATGTCTGATACAATTTTTCATTTAACTACACTTTCAGCTATCCTTGTTTTTCTTACCCATTGCTTCTGACCGTTCACGTTTCCAGGTACAATCACTTGTTCTTCCTTAGGACCCCATCTCTTGTTGGTTAGGCAGCTGTTTCTAGCTTTAATATTTATTGTTTCTTTTTCAAAGATGCTAACATATATTTTTCCTCCCTATCTGTACATTGGAAAAATCAGGAAGCTTGGCTGTAGCAGCCCTTATTGTTTCAATCCAGCAGACTCCCTCGCCTAGCAGTCCCTCACCCTGGCAGTTGTTTGGGAGAGATGGTTTTTGTCTCTCTGCCACGCATTGTCTTTAATTACTTGTACACTGCAAAATGGCATCCTAGAGGGATGGAGAAGGGGTATGTCAAGTGATCGTACGTTAACTGCACATTTTCCATGTTTATGGAAAAAAGAAAGTTATCCTGTGGGGTGTCTTGTACGTAGCGAAACCGCAGCTGCTATTAAGGCCGCCTGTATATTGAGTTCAGTTTGTTGCGCTGTAGCAGGTTAGTGTTTGACAGCATGACAGCAAACTGGGCAGGGAAGGCTGAGGGCAGGATACCAGCAGCTCAGTTCATTACAAGCCCTTTCAAAACCAGCCTTAAGACATACAGTCCTAGAGTATTTGCTTCCATGGATTAATAATTGCCCAGAAATTCTAGCACACCAGTGTCTCTGGTAACGTAGGTATTACTCTGATTTTCTGTGCATGTTTTCTGTAGGTAATGTAGGCGTTACTCTGTTTTCTATGCATGTAAGTGCTGCAAAGAAATGCATGTGCTCTTGTAACATCGCAGTGTTAGGTGAGTACAGCGAGCACCTCCTTCAGTGCATCCCTGCCACACGCAGTACTACATCTCCTGGCTGGCTGCGAGCATTTGCTCAGAGTTATTTGAGCTCCGTTCCGAATCTGGTCAAGATGTTCACGGTAAAAGGATTCTCAGCTGCGCGGCACGGAGCGATACGAGTCATTGGAAAAGGGAAGAAGGAATCTCAGAATGCGTTTAATAGATCTGTAGGATCGGGCAGCCCAGCCTGCGTGCGTGACTGCTGTATAGTAGATTTTAGGGGTTAAAGATCTCTGTCTTTGTTACAAGCTAATGGAAGCAGCAGCAGCAGCTAATGACAGGAGCGGAGCCGTTCAGGGAGGAAGTTCCCTGAGCATTCAGCGGAGCTTGAACAAAGAAATGCTCTTTCCATAACCGCTGCATTGCCGGCTGGGCAGCGCGGGGTCTCTGAGCCACGCAGTGGGTCCTGTGCAGGTACGGGGGTGGGATCCTTCCCGGCTGCGCTGCATCCTGCACAGAGCCTGCTTCCAACCAGGCGGTCCCGTTTTGCCGTGCGGACCAGACTGTCTTTTGTGTGCCGGGTATTATAAGCGTGACAAGTTGAGAGAAAGAGGGCACGGGCTTATGTGGTCGTACTGGGTCTAGATGGTTTTAATTCGC
This sequence comes from Aramus guarauna, assembly GCA_013400195.1. Classification (NCBI taxonomy): domain Eukaryota; kingdom Metazoa; phylum Chordata; class Aves; order Gruiformes; family Aramidae; genus Aramus; species Aramus guarauna. The sequence continues at coordinate 40,808 of VXBL01005322.1, read as the reverse complement.
AACCTGACCTCTTGAGGACACGGATCTGCGCAGCACCCAGACACAGCATCTGCACCAGGGCAGTTCCGGATGAACCCTGCAGCTCTTGCTTTGGGTTTGCTGTGGGGCAGGTCCAGGCAATAAAACTCTTCCAGCAATGCCTTCCTGTGGTCAGGGATCCTCCTTGCACTTGGCAGGGCTCTGCGTCCCTGGAGGGGGGCACTCGGCTGAAGGAAAGCCTGCGGAGAGCCTTCGGGCTGCCTTGTCCCACGCTTGGGGCCTTCTGCCCTCTCTGGCTGAGCTCTGCTTTTTTGGGTTCTCAGGCTGGGTCCTCTCACGCCAGCCCGCACGCAGGGTTGGAGATGCCCGGCACCCGTGCTGGGATGAAGATCAGCTTCGCCCTCAGGGACTGCAGGCTGGGATGGGAAGAGACCCTGATTCTGCTCTCAGTGAAGCCTGGTCCTGAGATTTTTTTCAAGGCAGCCTGATTTTTTGAGCCAAAATGGAGTCAAAGAGTCTCAGGGCAGCATTTCCCCAACCCCAAATCTCGCTGTAGAAAGTGAAGGGCAGAGAGATGGCAGCTCCGGCGCAGCGAGCCTGGACACTGAAGCGCTGCCGACCCTGGCCTCTCCGACGTCTCACAACAGTCACGGCTTTCAGCAAGGTTTTGACGGGAAATTTTAAGGTCCAGGGTCTTTGATCACTTAATGGAGACAGAGCGACAGTGAAAAGCTGTTGCTTGTTGCGATTGCATCGCGTCTTGAAACGCAGTTGTATTTCTGCATCCCGGAAGGGTCTGTATTATGGGATTTTGCTCTCTGCCCGGCTCTGCTCAGCTTCAGCAGGTCTGGACTGAGACTTGCCCCATGTTGAACAGCCCTGGCACGTCTTCAGTGCTCAGCTCAGGTCCTGGATGTCTGGGGTCACATCATGGGAGGAAGACGATGCTCAGGGGCAGGTATTTAACCTCAGCCCAGGGACACCGGGTGTGTTCAGCACTGCCGAGTCATTTACCGATGTTGCTACAGCATATTGTGATAAGATGTCATGGGTTTAGCACACAGCTATGTACTATAATTATATGCAGTGTGGCTTATAATAGTTCATTAGATCGTCATCAGTTAGGCATAAAGCAATGACAACTCTTACTATCTCATTTATAATACTCTAGAGAACAGCTGATTAAGACACAAAGCGACCTAAATCGCTGGGGAATGTTTCCTTTGGTTTGGAACATTATGTTTTTTTCCTTTTTTTGTCACTTTTGATAACAGAAATGCTGCATTGCTGACAGCTCAAAGTTCCCCTTCTTCTTGCACATGCCAGCAAAAGTTTGAGTAACAAATGTGCCATTGCTGCAGCCTGGAGGGAAAGCCCAAATCAGCAGGCGGGTCAATAACCGCTGAATACCAACGTATTTGGTCTTCAGAAGCCTTTGAGCAATCTTCTCCCGTCCATCCATCCCACTGGGGCACGGCCATTTTAAGGTGTATCAGTTATTTTCTCTGGGTATCGATACGGGCCTCTCAGCCTTGTGTTTGAAGCCCGTAGTCACTAGCGGGCAAGGCGATGGCGGAAGAAGGGAGTTTCACCTCCCAGTCCCGGCTGGGAAGCCCAGGCTGAGGACAGGTCAGGGACTGTCCATCGGCAGAACCAGCTTCCGAGCGGGAGGCTGGGACAGCACCGCTGAGGATGTCCGTGTGATCGCCTGCTGCTGCTTTGGCCGCCCGCTCGGCTCTGCCTGGCATGAGCTCTGCTGCCGTGTCGGCTCCGCGGCGTGAACAACCCTTGCTCGGCGTCACCGAGTGCGTCTGCACGGTGTCCCCAGCAGCGTGCCGGCACTGCGCCCGTCTCGGCACGTCTGGTTTGGGCATGGGTGCTACCAGCGAGGAGAGAGCTGCGGCAGCCCCCCAGCCCCGGGGACCTCCTCTGCCGCAGACGTTTGTCCCGGGCGTCCTCTGCAGCCGTGTCGGGCTTGGCGTCCCTCCCGCGCAGGGGGACGTAAAGAGGAGGGAGCGGGGCTCTGCCAGCTGTGCCGAGACCCTTGTGCGAAGAGCTGTTCCAGATGTTACCGTGACTTGTGCTGCACAGCAAGTGCGACTGCTGTGCCTGTCGCTTTTCTAAAAGCCTGGCAGCCAAGGTGATAGGTGCCATGTTAACCTTGTCTCCAGTACTGACCTTGGTGGTTTAATACATTTTGGACAGACCTTCCTACCCACACAGATTTGAGATTTCTTTTCTGTTTCTAATCTATTTTGACCATGATCCGATCTGGGTTTTCAAAGACGTTCGGCTTATGTGGGCTTTCACTGAGCTACCCATCACCTTCACTCTGGAGGAAAGGAAACGGTCTGTCTTTTTCTAAGCTCGAACATCTGATGCCCTTCTCTCTGTAGAAGATGGCCTTGGATCCAAAATGTCCTGTGGATGGGGAAGAACTTTTATTTTTTTGCCTGTCTCTAATAAATACACCAGGAGAAGGATGTAGGCATAGGAGTGCCTGACTTGCGGTGGTCAGCAAGCAAAGGTCTCTTTGGGGAAGGTGGTGCAGCCCTTTCAGGGGGGACGGTCACAGCACCCCGCGAGTTCCGTGCACGCGAGGCGCAGACTCTTCTGCCTACTGATGTGGTCTGAACCACGGCGGATTGCGGACCACCGAAGATTGTTTCAACTTGCTTGACATTCTGGTTGCCAGAGTCTTAATGAACGATGAACCGAGTCTATTTTACCACGAAAATTCAGCAATTCCAGCGGCAATCCCTCTGTCACTCATACTCGGTATTACTGCCTAGCAGAGATTTCGCTGAGCTCTCATTACGGGTATTTTGTAGTTGGGTTTTGGCTGACCAGAACGGGAGAGGGTGGAGGCTTCTCCTGTATGCAGCAGGCATGCGGATGGCTTTTCTTGTCAGCTATTCATGAATGCGCTTTTCTTGGCAATTAAATCTTTCTCCATTCTGTTTCAGTGAGCGAAGCACAAGCTCCAGGCAGCTCGGATCTCCTCTTACGTTGCATTCCTTTGTTTGGTGTATTACACATTTTCGTATGTATGTGTTTATTTTTTTTTATCATCTACACATATGTGTGTAAAGCACCTCATTGTCGACTCTGCACTTGAAAAATCACCTTTGGTATTTCCCTCTGAATTACTCTGTTCAGATTTTCTTCTGCTTTTTTGAACTCAGCCTGGGGGACCGGCGCACCTCCCTCCCCTGTATCTGAGTGCATTTACCGTCTGCTCCCTGGGCGAGCAAAGTACCAAACCGTAACCTGCAAAACACCAACCAGCGAAGGTTATGCTAGCCTCTATTTTCCCCACCTTTTCTCTGTTTAATGCACTTTAATCAGCTCGCTCAGACCATCCGGTCTGAAGGTCCATCCCAGCACCGGGGTGCGGCAAGGACAAGGACAGCACACGCGTTGCCCTCCCCGAGGGAGCGAGCAGCTCGCAGCCCTCCCACCCGCGCGCCGGCTTCCTCCAAGCCAAGACATAGCAGGAGCTTCAGCTGTAGCCTGGCTACGCAAGCGAAAATAAACCCGACTCTCTTTTCTCCTTGCAGGCAGCACACAATGCAGGTGACTGCTCGGGGGGTGTCCCAGCACCCCGTCTTCTTGCAGCGATGAGCTGCCGCAGTCTCCATCGCAGCACGGGGAAACCAAGTCGTGTTTCCCGGCTGCACCCACACGCAGGCTGCTTGCTGCGGCTGGCGTTGCTGGAATAGTACTTTATTCCATGTGCAAATTTATTGTTTAAGTGTTTTCTCCTTAATTATAATTTGAACTGGAGTTTGGAAAATTTGGGAGTTTGCAAGTACTGTCACTAACAAGCTGATAGCTGGTTTCCAGAGCAACAAATTAGACAACTGTTGAAGGAACAAAACTTTGCATGAAGTTGTCCGCGTCTCATGTTCTAGTTATTCTCCCAGCTATAGAACCGCATCCCCTAAAGAATTACTTGAGATGGTGAAAAAAAGCCCTGGCATTGCTCAATGAAGAAAGTTTTGTCTGGCCGGGAGTCAGGAGGTTGCTGTTTGCACTTGGACCAGAAATCATAGTTGCTTGAAACGCTGGATCCCTGCAAGGTCTCCTTCTGAAGCAGGTTGTGTTCATACTTAACGTGCAATAATGAGACGGTTTGAATTTTATAATCTTATATAATTACTCTCAAAATAGCTTCTGATTCATCCTTCCCTTTGAAGCTTATAGTTTGCATTCCAATAAGCTCTTGCATGGCAGGAACCCTGTGGTAGCAGCAAATTAATTTTTAAGAAGTTTTTTTGGCTTGGGTTTTTTTTTTTTTTCAATCTAACTGAAACTTTGGCGTAGCCAGTTTGAGCTGTCACGTCTCTACCTTCCTATAACCCGTGACATAGCTGGGTGTGCACAGGAGACGGGGAGGCTGTTGGGGTTCCTGCGGAGCCCGTGCGGGCAGGAGGAAGCTGGTGGAACCTGATAGTTGAGACTTGGTGTCCAGGGACTGAGGAAGCACATGAAGAGGAGAAATCTCCTTCGTGCAGGAGGAAGGTTGAGTTTGGATATTTCAGAGACTCCGGGAATGTTTCCTCTCCGAACATTTTCGGTGTTCATCTCATGAGGATTTCCACCCTTCTGCTAGTTTGAGAGGGGGGGGGGGTTGCCATTGAGTTGCACGTGATGAACCGAGTGTGAAAGTGCTCTTCGTGTAAAACAACCTGTGAAAACTTCCTGCTTTCACCTTGTTTTCAATTCACTTGCATTGTGCTGTCTCCTGTGGAATTACTTGTGGTTGACGTAGAGTAACAAAACAAGATTTGGGCATGCTCCACAGCAAAAAGCAGCTGGAACCGCTGCTTGCCTTCACCTAGAGAAACTCCGTAAAGTGTACCGGGGTCGTGGGGGTGTGCACGGTGCAGGAGGCTCTCAGGGTCTCTGCGGGTATTTCGTACCATTGTGCTGCGCTGGACAGCTGAGAGGAATAATCAGTGAATTTTTACTTAATTACCAAGAGACAAAACCACCCTGATTTGTTTCGCCAAATATTTCTGTGACTTCATTTTCTTCTCCCACATACTCTAAGGACGCGGCACTGTCCTCGGCCGGGCGATGCTCCCCGTCCCCTTGCAAGGAAACCTGACAAGCAGCCAAGCTCTGAGCAGGGCGTCAGTAGGTGCAGGTAGAGCCGTAAGGGACAGCTGACACTTGCTCCCGGGCTAGGAGCAGTTTGGAGGGTCTAAGTAGACGGTCTCGGAACCTGTGGACCCGCAGGTGATGGATATTCCCGGTGCTCTTCAGGTCTTGCTGCCGCACGGGGGCTGCTCTGCAACCCTTATCCCCACCCACCGCATGAGATAACGTCTGAGGGACGACGGAAGCTCTGCTCAATCCATAATTGTTTTCTGACCCGGTCCTTTAACATCTGCTGAGAACTTAATGAAATATTTTCCCCTCACTAACAACCCACACCTCTGTGATCTCCTTGGAGCAGCAGCCTCTGCTGCAGTGCTTCACAACACATCCCGCTCCTCTGCTCCGAAGCTTGTGAAAAGCGAATTGACTGCAGTTAGACTTTGAAGTGACAGCTGCTAATGACTTGTCTAGCTCAAGAATATTTCAGGACATGTTCCTATAGCTCAGAGCTGCCTAGAGAACACAACCAGTAAATCAAGAAGTGTTGCTGAAGTTGCAAATGACAACCAAGTGGCAGTGAGTAGGCCTGTAGACGTGACGATGAAGACCTCAGCAGAGGGTTGACACGCTGGACATAATCCCAGAAAACAGGAGCAATCAGTGAGCAGGCTTGCCGTGCTTCCCTCTTGCAGCCGTGGTCTCTGCAGACCCCAGTGCACACTTAGCCGTTAAATAGAGCTTCTTGCAGATACAAGAACTGAAGCTGTGTTGGGTGACAGGGACAATCTGATCTTTATTATTTGCTCTGTTACCATCCCCGTGTCCGTGGCGTGCTTGGGTGGGGGATAAGGAGCTGACTGAGAACTCCACGCTGCTGCACTGCAGCTCGCCTCTCCTCAAACGCAGTGTTTCACCATTTATAAGCCAGCCGGTTTCCTTTCCAGAATTCCTGCTGCGAAGTGCTCTGCTTGCTGCTGCACTCCCTGGTGCCTTGCAGGGTTTGTGCTGAGCTGTGTTCCCAAAGGAGCAGTTCCCTCGCTCTGCTCTGGTTCGCGTTTTCGGTTTTGGCTGCGGTGCTGCTGGATGCTGTGCTGCTGCGTTGGTTTAACATTCGGTTTCTGTTCCATCCAGTCCCTGCTCCTTCCTCTGTAAACGTTCAAAGCTGAACGGCATTGCTAAATATATCGCCTATAGGTAGGATTTAATGGAAACCTCTTCTTTGTCCCCTGCTGTTGCCCTGTGCTCCTCTCTGCCCCCGCTCCGGGCATCTGAGAGTCACCACAGTTTCTCGTGCCCAATTTCCAGCCCTCAGCTAATCAGACTTACATTGCTGAGGCTTCTCAATTGAGAGAAAATTAGATCAGCAGTTGGTGGGTGCCTCACGTGGTCTTTTGTAGCCCCAGAGCTGCCTGTCTTCTCCTCCAGCAATAACTCTCGTAGTAATCCATCATTTGAATGCGTGATCGCCACAAAGCCCTACAGAAATAGAACAATATATTCTCGCAAGCGCTCCTGCAATAGAAAAATGTAGCAAAAATGGACAGAGAAGCCTGGAAACATCTCCTGACGTGGTGTGAGCAATGGCTGATGTATTACGCTGGAAAACCAGTTGCACAGCCAGTACAAGCGCGGTTAAGGTACATCACCATCACTCCCCACCCCTGGGCTCTGCCACCTCCTGGCACTGCTCTTCCAGGAGCGTTTGCACTGGCAAGGCGTTATATGCTCCAAGTCATCGCTCAGAATCGCTGGGAACTGCTTTTTCCGCTGGAAGAAACCTGGTGGGGAACAAACCAGCCAGAGCTCTCCCTGATGCTAAGATTTTCCACTGGCCACCAGAAAACTCACCAGTAAGAACCTCTCGCAGGAGAGATGTCCGCTTGGTCTTGGCAGGATTGGGTCAGAGGCTTTGTCTGGGTCTGTGCGTGGCGACGGAGCCGTGGCACCGAACGTGCCGTGACGGCAGTGCCGATGGAGCCGTGGCACCGAATGTGCCGTGACGGCAGTGCCACCGGTGCCCAACCTCAGCAGAAAGCCAGGTCCAAGTGCCCGCGCTGCTTTGGCGAGGGGGTTGTGCTGAGGGTGCTCCAGGGCCTGCAGAAACACATCTGTCCTCTCGCAGGTGCCCAGGGGAAGGGGACCACTGGGTCAGTACCACAGGTCCTGGTGGCTGGTGGCCGCTGCGGCATGAGCCTGGCCCCACGCTGGCCCTCAGCCTGGAGCAGTTCATTTTTTTCAGCCCCTTCCTTGGGCTTCCACTCGTGGTACTCAAACTGTGTTTAACTCCAACGGGTGGGTTAACTCCAGCTCCAAATCAAACGTATTTTGTTTTCTCTGGGGGGGGGGAGTGGGTGGGAGGAAAGTTAAATGACATCTACATGATATTAAATGTAACTCTTCGCATTAAACTCAGAGTTATCCGTGAATCTCTTAAATGATAGTGCAAGCTACTGCACAGTAATAAAGTCAATGTTGCCATAATTAGGCCAGTATTGTCGTGCAGTTAATAGACTGTTTTAATCATGGCTTTGTCATATTATTAATTGCTTTCTGTTTGGACTTTGCTAATTATTCCCTTTGGTAACTCAGTTTGGGTATTATGAAGTCATCAGGGACATAAAAGCTGAAAGGTAGTTGCACCATATTCTCTTAATTAGTTCCCATCCAAGATGAAACAAAATGGGTGGTTGTGCTGATGAGCTGCTTTCCGAGTGCGTGGGTGCCGGGGCAAGGGAGGGATGGACTAACCAGGAAATGATCCCCCTTTCCTAAATTTGCTTTTTTAAATCGCTCCATTGTCCCTTTGTCCTGCCCTGGGCCACCTCGTCTTTTATTTGAAAGGCGGTAGAAAGTAGTGACCTTCTCAGAAGTTTTATAGTTTTGAATCATTCTGTGAGCTTTGTTGTAAGACTGACTAGCAAGGGGTTTAGATGTTACAAAACCAGTAAAAACACAAACCAAGAAACCAAGTCAAAAGAGAAACGAGCTCGTTTGCTGGTAAAGTTAATAGGTTTCAGACCATCTCCTTTGTGCTGTTGGCATCCCCATTGCTCGCTGTTGGCTTCAGGTCTTTTCTGCAGTGAAATCGTTCTGTCAGAGAGCATTTTGCTGCTTGAGTCCTCTTCCAAATATTCACAGTCATGAAACTTGTTTGTATTTAAATGCTTGAATATGATCTGGTCTCTCAGCTTGCATCTCTTGCCACTGACTCGGGGTGTCCCTGCACATCCCCATTGCCGTGTTGCTCTTGCCAGTGCTCCTGCTGCCCTTTACCAGGGGAGAGGGACAGTCCTGGGCTGCACAGCTCCTGAGCATCACCCAGCCCTCACCCCCTTTCCTTCATAGGTACATAACTGCTCCTGCTCCAAGAAAACACAAGCGCAGTGTTGTTTTTGTAACGAGTCGGTCCAAGCTGTTTGTGCCGTCTCTGAAGACTTTGATTCATTATTTTCCCTTATGCCAGGCTGCAGGGGTGGGAGATCAGCGTCTCCGTTGACTCAATTTTGATGCTTAACCGTATGTCCTACTGCGTAAGTGATGATAAGCGATCATTTATCATACAATCATAGCTCAGGTACGGCTTGCTTTCTCCTGTTCACTAAAAGAAAGCAGAGAAAAGACCATGATCCGTGTCAGCCTTCCCATGGATGTGCTTGTGTCTATCCTGGCAGCAAGTGGCTTTCTGGTTTAGAAATCTGTTTCTCTCCATCAGCTGCTCCGATGGGGAATCTGTGGCACAACTCATCAGAAGCTCATTCCTGGCTGAGAGGAGCCTTCCCCCCATTCTCCTGGTGTGGAAATGCTTTCGGTGAAGGTCTCTGCTTTGCAGCAAAGGACCAGGACTGCTGGTGGTGGCTATCAATGGTCACTGCTGGGCCATTGCTGTGAGATGTAATGGTGCTTTGTGTCTGTAGGGACTGGGACAAAGTCTCAGTTCTCTGAGGAGTTTGGGTGTACTCAGAAACATAGAAATTCAAATTTCTCTTCTGCTTTACATACCATGGTAAACCTCTACCTCTAAAAAGACCTTCATAAGTGAGGCAGACCATTCCTGAAGGAGCCATCTCCATTCCACTAGTTAAATAACCGCTTGGTGTTATCAGCTCATGCAGGTAAATGTCCATGTCCACGTCCATGTCTTTCCTGCTCCTTGTTCTCCCCTCCCTCCTCCTTAGCCCTGCGTGACCTCCGTCATTGCTGCTCTGTAGCCAAAAGCAGCTGCCAGCTGAGGGTTCCTCTGGGCAGGGGCTCTCGCTCCCAGGAGGGGAAGTGAGACTGGAAAATAGCTGTGTTAATTTGTATTTGCCACCGCCTCCTTTTAAGCTTTATCTTTTCAATTGCAAGTTGTAATAAAATCCATTTTCCAACATGGGGATTCCTCCCGTGCCCCCCAAGGGAGCTGGGCCAGGATGAGGTGCCAGCACTGCGTTAGCTAAGAGCAGGGTGAGGAATGGCTGAAGCCGTTCTGCACTTGTACGGCCCTCCAAAGCCACAAATAACTCACTGTTACATTTTTTTTTGGCACAGAATAGGGTAGAAACATAGTTCTTGTGGGAAACGGCATGGGAAACGTTTGGTGAAGCAGAGGCTGAACGACTCCCGTGCCGCTCTGCGTTAGCCGGACACAGACACATCTCTCTTGACCCTCGCTCAGGAAGCCTTGGCTCTGAACGTTGCGCAGGGTGGGATGATCTAAGCAAACGATCTAATCTTTCCCCCGGGCTGAGGTGTCCTTTCGGTCCGTGCTGGCTTTGGAGGAGTCTCTGGGGGAACAGGTCTTACCTCCATCTGCACCAGCAACGCACAAGCAACCTCTGGCACTGGGGTATTTTCTGCGAGATAAGGAATGATCTTGTTTTTATGGTTTCTCGTAAGTTCAAGGACATTGAAAGCATAACGTTTTGAATACTAGGCATTTTTTAAAAAGTAACTGGTATTTTCAAATTCATAAGAGAAAGCTCATTAAATCAATTAAGGTCAACTCTGTCCCACTGATATTTAAGTTTAATAAGTCACGAAGAAGTCTTGAGGAATTCAGTGTCATCTTCAGACAAGCCAGTATTCTTCCCAGGCAGATGCTTAAAAAATGTCTGTAAAATCCAGATCTCTTCTACTTGTGTTTTATGTGAGCTGTCAGAGGGAAGAGTAGGAGGTCATGCATAAAAGTATCTGTGAATCCTGTCAAAGACGTTATGAATGCAGCTCAGCAAGTGACATGAGCAAAGATCTTTCTCAAGCTGGCAACAGGTTTTCAGATGGCATAACTGATTATTTCTGATGATTTCCATTAATGAGTCTGGTGTGCTAGCAGATTCATGCATGATATAGAACTTCTTGGAATGGGCAGAAGTATCTTGACAGAAACTTTTCTGTCACGTAACAACTCCTAGCGGTGACAGATTCGGCACTGTAACTAATTCCTTTCTAACAACATAGTCCTGGTTTTCCAGTTTTCTTATGAAACTGTCTGACACGGAGTTTCCTGGGCACAATTCCAAGACTTAAAGTATAGGAAAATGGTACCTCTGTGCTCTCTGCTTTGGTGAGAATACATTTGGCCAAATCTCTAAGGAAGCTCTGCTGCTGACTTGTACAATCCTATTTATTATTGAATAAGACAGGACCTATTTATTCACCCCAGTAGTGATCGGTATTTCCACCTTGGAGCTACAGTCTGACCTGTACAGGAGGCTGGTGAGGAAGAGGAAAAGTTGCAAAAACTTCTGGATGGCATTTGTTCTTTCCATCTGCACCTGCTCGCAGCTTCCAGCCCTTCCTTTAGAGTTAAAGAACCTGTGGGCAGTCAGGAAGCTTTGCCTCAAGCTCTTAGTGGATTTGCTAAGCTAGGTAATTTTGTGGAAAAACAGTGCACTTCCTTTGGGATATCAGAAACAACAGATGGTTTCCCAGGTGTTCGATAGAACTGCCTTGTTCCGGTGTAGATGTCACATTTTGTGTCTGATGCTTCCTTGAGATTTCACTTAGAAGAACTGATGCGAAAATCCTAACTATGTAGTAGCTGTTGTATTCCCAGATAGCACGTTAGCAAAGTTTGGTGATATAAATGGGTTCCTGAATACTTTGCTGTTATGGCTCATTGGTGGTGGTTGTGGTTTTTGTTATTTTTCAAAATAATTTTTAAATTCAGCTATTTTGTCAAGATAAAAAAAATTAGTCTTTCCTCATATTTCATGGATTGTCTAAGCATTAAATGTCTTATTACAGCTGTACAAAACTAAACTATATGACCAAAGGAAACAGAAGGGCTTCTATTTAAGGTAAAACTTATGCCAGGGATCACATTTATAGTAGCTATGATGAAGCACAGATGCGAATTTCCCAGTTTACCTTCTAGGAGCTAAGCCGCCTGGTAAGGATGGATTTTGTGGGAGATACTGTTTTAAATGCAGTTTTTTAGAGAGCCTAGCATTTCTTAGAGCTCCTGGAGGTGAGAACCTGTTTGCCTTGAGAGCATTTAAACGGGATCCGAAAAGGCGCAGTCAGCTCGCATGGAGAAAACCGAAATACTCCTGTCTGCGGCCGTGGACGTCGGCGTTAACCGGCTTTGGCAAAGGGCTGCTCCGCTCCGTGCTCTGCCGAGGGGGGCTGTGCAGACCCCGCGGAGGGGGAGCAGACCTGGGTCCTTTCCTGGGTTGCTGCCGCAGACGGCTGCGTCCCACCGCACCGCGCGAGCTGTCGGCTGCCGGGGCACGTCCGCCATCCCGCACCTCCCACGGGCTCCTCTCCAGTTTGGGACCAGCCCCGTGCCGTGTCCTGCTGATCCCCTTCCACCCAGGACGCGGTGACTTTCTAGCAGCTGCGCCTGGCCCTGCCTCCATCACTTAGTTTTACAAGAGGCTCATTATACTCACTGAGAGTCATTTCGGCTGTAACTCCTTAGACGATCCAGAAACACGCACCGCTCGGGCAGTGAATTAAGCAGCTGCCGCCTGTTTCACACGCCAACGCAAAAGATTTATGGTCCGAGCCTACACATAAACAGAGGAGAGTAAGAGGCAGTGGTTATTCTGTATAAACTTCTGGAGCATTCGATATTTTTTTGCCTGTCTTTCTGTCCTGACTTGCACTTAGGTAATTTAAGGAGTAAAACGTTACTGGTTGCTACAAATAACACAGTGAGCAATCAAGGAATTGTGCTTGAACTCACAGTAATCTGTGAGTGACTTGTCTGCAGTCCTGACACTGCGGACTGGACTCCAGTGCAAAACCTGTCTTCATCTTCAGGGACTGGTATTTGTGGTTCTGAACTGATGGAATTTGGGGTTGGGTGGGAATCTGGGAATTAATACACTAAGAAAGGTACTAAAAATAGCCAGTGTTTTCTCTTTTTGAAGTGTTGTGAATCATTTCACAGCCTAGATTGTGTGTATATATATCTATCTATAGATATCTTCCTTTTCTCCTGACTCTTCAGCCGTAGGTATGGAAGCTCTTTCCTCTCCAGAAAAAGACTGAAATGCTGAAATACATAGCGTATGAGGTAAAAGTGACTCAGAGAGTCAGAGAACATACACAGCTTCTTTGCTATTCAGAATAAGGAAGAATGTGTCATACTTTCTGTACAGCCTTTGGTTTCACTGCATCAGCAGCTTGTGATTTTAATTTTTTTTTTTTTTAAGTTGGTATTTACTTTTTACTCCCTATGGGCACAACAATCTGCTTCCAGGATCATCATGGTTTTAATACGGAGCCTGAACACCTGTGGTATGAAGCACCGGACCTTGTTTCTATCATTCAGTTCTGCAATTCTTCTCAGTTTCAGGCTCAGCAGTTTGCCAATGCCACCAAAGAAACCAAGGCTGATATTTTATAGCAAATCAAAGCATCATGGTATAAAACTTCATAGCTCGGCCATCTGGGGACGACCATTTCTCCCCAGATGTGTCTGCGGCAGGAATCGGTCCCAAATCTGTCAGGCAATGCTCACCTGGGTTTGACTCTGGCTTGCAGAACCTGCTAAGAGCTCTCCATGAGTTGTGATATGAGTTGGTTTGGACCGTTTCTTCCCTTTACTTACGGCTTTCTCACCATCTTTCTTTTCTCTCCTTTTCTCCTCTGCCCTTCCTCCCCTCTCCCTGTCGCTGTCGCCTTCTCTCCCCTGTAGAGCTCTCCGTCAGCCTCCTTGCAGTGATAGTTATTGTGTGTGGACTGGCCCTGGTGGCAGTTTTTCTCTTTCTCTTTTGGAAGCTGTGCTGGGTTCCCTGGAGGAACAAGGCCATTTCTTCTAACCTGGCCGTCTTGCAGAGCGAGGCGGACTGCAATAAGGAGAACATGGCAGACAAGCTCAAGGACACAGGTGCCATAAGTTTCCTGGAGGCAGCGGTGAAGATCAGCCACACATCGCCAGACATCCCCGCAGAGGTACAGATGTCCATGAAGGACCACATCATGCGGCGCACACGGATCCAGAGGCAAACAACGGAGCCTGCGTCTTCCACCAGGTGAGCGGGACGCGGAGCTCTGCAGGGATGCTGTGCCGCGGGGCAGCTGGAAGGGCGGGAGAAGCGTTGAGTGGAGCCTGAGGTTCGGGTAGGTTCAAGGAGGCTAAAGCAAGCACTCTCACCTCCATGCTGGGTTACTTTCCGAAGATTGGTCATTCACCAATTAATGTGTTAAGACTGGTTTACCATGGGCCCCTTTTAAAAAAATCAAGGATTCAAGCCCCGTTATTGCGACTTGACCTCATTGTGTCAAGCTGTCAGTATACTTTGGCCACTTTCATTTTGTTCCAACATGAGAGGCAGGCTGAAGTATCAATGATGGTATGCTGTCAGACAGAATTAGACCTTTTTGCTCGCTCTTGTTTTTGTGGCTCAGAGCAGAAACAATTAGATAAGCAGAATTGACGTATCGCTCGCTGCACAAGCTTAGAACCAGCTGCGCTCGGTGCTTGTGCTCAGTGTGCAGGGACAGAGATGTCAACATCGCACTCAGTAAATCACGATAAGGCCGTATGAATCTTGGGACACCTTGGCAAGCACACTGAGAAATACGGTACCTCTTCCTTGACACAGAAGGCTGTGAAACTGGGACAGGAAAGGGTGATCGCAGGGTCCTGGCTGTGCCCCAGCACTTCTGCTTGCTTTGTTGGCCGTGCCCACGATGTGTGCGAGAGTGCAACTGCAAAAACAGACGTTGCTCAGAAAATTGGCTGCAGAATTAATAAGGCACCGATCACAGCCTTCTGTCTGAAGAAGCTGGAGTTTAAATCAACCACCTGCAATTGTGCCACATACTCTTATTTAACTGCACCGCTTTTTGGACAGCTGATTGCCTCTCTGTCATGCACACGCTCATTCGGCTTTTATTACACATTTCCAATGGAGGAGAAAAGAAAAGCTCAGCCTGTCTGAATTAGGACAAACAAAGTGGAACTTGGTTGTATGTGGGAAGGTTTCAAACCCACTTTCTCGAGCGAAAAAGCCCGGCTTGACCCACAGGCAGGCAGCCAGACCCGGGGACGCTGGGGAACGACCTCAGCAGTTTGGGGATCTCTGACTCACCGCCCAGCCTAGCCCAGGCCAAAATGCCTTTGAGGAACCTGCCAAGGAGAAGCGGGGTCTCTGAGCACCGCGTATCACCGAAAGCTAATGCTCTGGCTGCACAAGTTCTTCATCCGGTTAAACTTCGTATACTGCTCTTGTAAACACCAGATAATCTGAAATAATGCCGTGAATCCACAGAAAGCTTTTACGCTTTGCTTAGATAAAGCTTTGCTTACCTACAGTTTCCCTTGTGCTGAAGGGGAGCTCAAGGCAAGAGACAGCTTCCAGATGAAGCTGTGCGTTCCTCCCTGTCCAGAGTTTATCTATCAGTTTCTGATGGGAGTCTGTTGGAGAAGTTTGGAAGCAGCAAGACCCAGAACAAAATCTAACTTTCTGAGCTGGTTGTGGTTCTCTTGCTTTAAAGTTTTTTTTTTGCCTCAGGGAGACTTAGTGCCAGTATGTTGGAGTTGTAAGGACTGAGGGTGGGAAAGAGTCTCCACGTTGGGTTGTCTATGGCTCGGTTGAGGAGTTGTCTGGTCTCATATATTTAACTGTGGGCTGTTACCTGTGTAACAGGTGAAAAAATGCAGCTTGCTGCAAATACTCTGAAAGTTAGGAAATTTGCTGGATTGGTTCTTTTGACCACTGGAGGTGTTCCCTTCAGTGTTCATTTCCATAGCGTGCGTGGTTTCAGTACAGAGGTCAGGAGCACCTATTGCATGTGTTTTTGTGCTCTTCCTGCTTTACTAGCGTTAGCAGTCCGGGAAGAAAAACAAGAGAAATGTCCTTGGAAAACCATACAGCTGCTGTGTCTTCCTCCTGCAGGCACATCTCCTTCAAAAGGCACCTTCCTCGGCAAATGCACGTATCCAGCATGGACTATGGCATGGACCCACCAGCAGTGGCTGAGCAGCCAACCAGCATCGGTCGCATTAAGCCTGAACTCTATAAGCAAAAATCTGTTGACTCGGAGGACCCCAAAAGAGAGGCAGCAAAGACCTGTGGGAAAATTAACTTCACTCTCAAGTACGACTACGAGAATGAGACGCTGACTGTCCGAATTCTCAGGGCTTTTGACTTGCCAGCCAAAGACTTCTGCGGCAGCTCAGATCCCTATGTGAAGATCTACCTCCTGCCTGACAGAAAGCGCAAGTTCCAGACACGAGTCCACAGGAAGACTCTGAATCCCACCTTTGATGAGTCCTTCCACTTCCCTGTGCCCCATGAGGAACTGGCGAGCAGGAAGCTCCACCTGAGCGTCTTTGACTTTGACAGGTTCTCCAGACACGACATGATAGGAGAAGTTATCTTGGAGAACCTGTTTGAGGCCTCAGACCTTTCCCGGGAGACTTCTATCTGGAAGGACATTCAGTACGCGACGACGGTGAGTGTTTGCCTCCAAAGCAGAGGTGACCCTCCGAAGGTCGTCCCTGCTCCGGGAGTGTTCGCAGCGCGGTGCTGCGGCGTGGCGCGTGGTACCTGTGTGTGCAGAGGATGGGTACCGAGTGTGTGGTGAGCAGCTCCAGGGCAGGATGGGTTGGGATTCTCATTTTGGCTGGACTGCCTAAGGGGTAAGTCCTGCACAACTGCCAGCTGATGGGCTTATTGCCAGGTGGCACCTTAGCCCTGTGGACCCACAGCCATCGCACGCCGGGGTGGCAGAGGCTGTTGTACATACATGCCTGTCAGCTCTACCACAATCCCGGTTTACTGGAATTTCATTCCCTTACATAGTGGCTTACAGTTATCTCACTCACAGCGAGTCTCACTGATAACAGATTTGCTAAAAAACAACTAAGGGGTTCAGTACGTTCCCTGTCGGACCTCCCGTCGGCATGTGGAGGGTCTCAGGTTCTCGTTGTCTGCCACGTGCACATGAAAACAGTAAGAAATAGCTCTGGAGGGCCACTACCAACCCATCAGAGGTACTGGGCTTTACCTAGAGCGTTGTCTGATGTGTTGCTGGCAGCTCTTCCAGAGCTTGATGTGGGTCTTTCAGTAGTTCTGTTGAATTGCCTCTGAAAGCGAAGCCAAGCATCAGAGCAGGAAAAGTCCCAGCCACTTTCAGTGTTGCAGGGAGCTGGCAGGAGAAGCCACCTTCTCACATTGATTGCTGAGTGCAGAAGCAATGACATTAACCTCTACATAATAGCTGTCTGCTCTTCCACTGTCCTCCCAGGAGGACCTGGCTGGTTCTGAGGGCAAACGAATGATTGAACTGCTTTGCAGTTGGACACCAAGTCAGTCATCGTCTTTGTCATTTCATGTTATTTCTGAAACTGGAATATGAGATGTCCTCACCTCTGTGGCTGAAAGCATGTGCCCTGTCAAATCTTTCCTGGTGAGTGGCATAACCCCATGACTTGCAAAAATCTGTCCTGCAACTTCCTTCATAGCTCATCTCACACCTTTGCTCTCTCACTTTCTGTATCGGGGAATGAACTGTCAAATATAAATATTTATTGCATTGTGGTCAGCACTATCAACAGGCATTTGCTCTGTAACTCTCTGCAGCTTTTTTTCTCAGTACCTTGCCCCTCACCCGTTGTACCCCTTGGTCACTACTATTAGTGCTTGTTCTTTCATTGCAGTGTGTTCCTAACCTTCTAAAAGGGCTGCGAGGTCCGACACGTGTGTGCAGCACTGCACCCTGTGCTCTTGTGCCGCAGCTGGGACTCGGTGCAGGAGCTCAGCGCCAGGGCACCGTGGGGGTTACGATGTGCGTGCAGCGTGTTGGTCCTGGTAGGTAGCTCTCAGGCTAGCAGCTGCCCTGGTAGGGCGCAGAGAGTGAGTGTCACGCTTCTGCGTGCTGCTTTTGCCATGCCTGTCTAAGGACACCGAGATATATGTGAAGCCGGCCAGGTACCCCGGGGCATTGCTGGGGGCGTGCCATGAGCTGCTGCTCTCTTGCCTTTTGAGCATCTCGCCTGCAAGCAAGGTGGGAGGGAGGCACAGGATCAACCGCAAGGAAAGCCGATGGTATTTAGTTAGCAGGGTGTTTACAGCTCTTGGCTTTCGATCCACAAATAGCCATGTCTGTTATGATTAATGGATGGTAATGAAAGGAAAACCACTGACAAAGAGGCAAGCAGGCATCAGGCACATCCGTTCACCTGGCAAATGGTTGCTAGGAGAGGAACAAGGTGCATCACACGTGCAGATGCCTATTGAAGGCATCTACCCCTTTGCATCTGCTCTGCCTCTGAGACTCAGCTTGCTGTCAGCTCTGCAGGCTGGCTGTGACGTGCTGTGGTGTTGAATCCTGGGGTGAACCCATTTGTGTGGTGGCGGGGAGTTTCCCTTTCCTTGCTCTATGATGAGCATACAAAGTGTGGTAAGCCTGAAGAGTTCGGAGGGAAGAGACCTGTGGGCAGGAGTGAAAGTGGGAAGGGGTAACACTTGGTCTCACTGGAGGAAAAGCACAAAAAACATGAAGCTGCATGAGAAGGTTATGGAGTTTTTAACCTGCGTATGTTTTGTGTTCTGCTGGGATGGTTCTGCAAGAAATAGCGGATGTTTTCCTAGCTAAGTAAACTAATTTAATGGTGAAAAAACCTCCACAAAACCAGATGGAGAGACACCAACATAAGGGTTGTTGAGGGAGAAGCCTCCAAAGAAGGTATGAGAGGAGCACAGCCAACATCATGCCCGTGACACATTGTGTAGCAACCTTGCACAGCTCCCACAGAAACGTCCAGTGCGGCATTTGGCTCGTCCCCTCATTCTCTCTGTGCTACTCTTTGGGAATGGGCCAATATTGGTACCTCTCAGCCAGTTGTAACATACCCAAGGACATTTCTGTTTAATCAAAAATGAGAAGGGTAAATACAGTTTTCATAAGACCCAAGGAAAGCTCTGGGTGACTAATAATACATTAGATCAATTGTGTGGGTAAGAAGATAGGAATGCACTTAAGCAATGATATAAGCTATTCAACTAGCCAGCACTCAACTATTCAATTAATGATTGTACAGCTTGTGAATCAGTGAAACATTTTTGGTTTCAAGTCTGCAAGGGTTATTGATTCAGAGCTTCCATTATTTCATAAGAGCTACTGATGTGAATTTTGGAAATGTCCCAATATCTATAATTTGCAAGAAAATAATGTACCCACAGGACATGTTTTACTCTCCTGTAAAAAAATCTCTTGGCCTAATACAATGAGGTCAAAGAACAGTTTATGTTAGTTTTATACCCTGAGCAGGTCCTCTGAGTGCAAGGAGAGGAATAGAAGATGAGATGATGCCCAGAGAGTGCTCTCTTGAGCTCATATGAGGCTGCTCTCTTCTGACATCTGCGTCCAAGGTTTCCTGCCCTCGTCCTTCCAAAACCAACACAGACCAAAGAACGTATGAAAGAGTAGACCCAGCCCAGTGATTTGTTTGGATGCCAGTCTCTGTTGCACTATGCAGCGGATATAGCGTCCAGTGCAGCCGCTTGTCGTGGTTTAACCCCAGCCGGTAAGGGAGCACCAGGCAGCCGCTCACTCACATCCCCCACAGTGGGATGGGGAGGAGAATGGTAAAAAAAACTTGTGGGTTGAGATAAAGACCGTTTAATAGGATAACAAAGGAAGAGAATAACAACTAACTAACTAACTAACTAACTAAGCCACAAGTGATGCACCAATGCAATTGCTCACCATCTGTGGAAACACACTCCCCCGATGCCCAGTCTGTTTCCGAGCAGCGATCCTGCCTCCCAGCTCGCTTGCCCCATTATATCTGGAGCATGACATTACGTGGCAGGGAATATTCCTCTGGCTGGCCTGGGTCCTGGCCGTGCTCTCCCAGCTTCTTCTGCACCTGGCTGGGCGTGGGAAACTGAAAAGTCCTTGACTTAGTGTAGGCACTACAGCTACCCAGCAACAGCTAAAAGCATCAGTGTGGTATCAACATTATTCTCATACTAAATCCAAAACACAGCACTATACCAGCTACTAGAAAGAAAATTAACTTTATCCCAGCCAAAACCGGGACATCAGCACACGGTGAGGTTCAGGTGCTCACTTCTTTGGGAATAGAACAATAATTTCTAATCATAATTTCAGAATATTTATTTTAAATTATTTTCTATTGCCAGTAAAGTCTACAGCTAAGACTGGTAGATGCAGTGTCTGATTGGAGCTGGAGACGCTGAAGTGAAAAGGTACAATCCCAGTCCTCAAGCTTAGTTCTGATGCAGTGGCAGTGTTCACAGCAGGTTCCAGACGCTCCTTGCAAAGTGCCTCCTCAGGGCAGAGTTATTTATTCAGGCTCTTTATTCTGTAAAGCAATTAATCTTAAAAGAGGAAGAATACCTCTAAAGGTAAACAAGAAGTGCCGTGTTTTAAAAAGCAAATTGTCATTTTGGGGCACATGATTTTTGAGTGGTCATTTCATATAAATGAATGAGGCTCCATAAAATACTGAGCTCCCTGTCCTCTGGAAATTGGCTTCACCAGAGTCAGGCAGCAAGACTCGGGGTTCAGCTCGGCTCTCGGGGGCAGGCGACACCAGAGGTAAAACTGCCAAACGTTTCGGAGCGCTCGGTGGTGGTGTGCGTTGCTGCTCTACCTCCAGGACAGCAGCCCGACTCGGGGGCACCCGTTAAATTCCAGGTACCGTAGCTGAAATGCAGGCAAGAGTTAGAAGGTGCAGGGGCTCAAAAAGGTCTTTCATGTGTGATGAAAACAATCCTGGTACCTTAATGAGGAACCATTTGTAATTTGTGAGGCAAGAAATGTAGCTCCCCGTAGACACGTCAAGAGGTACTAAAGGTAGAGGAATGATACCTCAGGAAATGTTTGCACTGGTTCATTACTGGTGACTGACGATGCTGTGACTCGAGACCATTTTGTTGTGTTGGAAGGAAAGCTGTTTAGGGTGCCATTGGTTCATTAAGGCGAGCGAGAGATCGGAGTGGGATCTCTGGGTGGGTGACGTTATGAAACTCTTATTTACCAGGAAATAGCACCTTCTGAGACAATGTTTATTTAGATACTTACAAGTCTAGCCATACATTGTTCTGTCCAGAAAATGTCTGGCTGCCACTGTTTCTTTTGTACACTCTATGCTTGAGAAGGTTTTCAATTTATTTGCTAGTCAAGTGAACTCTTGTCAAGAATCAAGACTTGTATATACTGTTCATTAGTATTCTGCACATCTAAGTGGAATAAATATCTAATCTTTGCCTTACCAGAGAATGAGAAGGAAATAATTTGGCAAAATTCTCATCCATCAAGAAGATCTATTCTCCTAACACTTAGCAAAGCATTAAGTGCCTAATGCATTTACTTGTCTTTCTAGTTCCATCGCTCTACTACTAACAGCTAAAATTTCTTTTCAGCAGATCATTATATCACATTGAAATGAATCAAACACTCTGTTTCCAAAAATAAATGGGTTGTTTGCTCTACAGATGTGGGATCTGTGTGTACAAAATAATTTATTTTTTTAAAATCCATTTTTGGAAGGTGTTTGGAAATCTTTCTGCTGACTTCAGATAATAATGCTTTCTAGTTTAAATAATAGTTTTGGCTTGTTTAATTTTTTTTTTCCTGAATTCCCATCAGCAAGGCAATGATGGAATGGGATTTTAGGAGGTGTAGTAGATAAGGCTGCATGTAGAAGAGGTGCTAAGAGCGATGTGTAAAAGTTGTTTTATGGGGGACTAAAAGAATAAATTGTACTGGCCTCTGTGTAATCCAGAAACTACCGAACATTTCTGAGTGCCATCTGCTGGTTAATTGATTATTTATATACATACAT
The DNA here is from genome assembly GCA_013400195.1 of Aramus guarauna. Taxonomy (NCBI): domain Eukaryota; kingdom Metazoa; phylum Chordata; class Aves; order Gruiformes; family Aramidae; genus Aramus; species Aramus guarauna. Next base: position 19,468 of record VXBL01005322.1, on the reverse strand, counting down.
ATAGCTGCCTCATACGGTGTTTGTTAGCTCTTTGAAGGCATCTCAAAGGGGTTGGTGGTCCGAATGATAGTAAGCATGTCATAACCTAAAAGCTCAATTGCTACTAAATGGGGCCCTTCATGGTTCTCATCTGTTTTCAAGCTATGACCTCTGGTCTGTAACTACGCAGTAATTCATGCTCAACTTCAGAGAAAATCACCGTGTTACTCAGAGATGTCTGCATTCTCTGCTGAAATGTAGGCACCAACAAAGTCCATAAACCTCTATTACTGACCTGACGGCACTGGGTATGCTAGAAAGTCACTCGCTGTATTTGTTGTACAACCAGAGACCACGGCACCGCTGCGTGTTAAGGTCTCACCTTTCTGCCGTCTCGCTCTGTGTTTGTATCACGTTCCTCCATCTGAGGAAATAGATGTTAGTGCCACACACTTGGCACTGGAAGATACACACTGTACAGTCAAGCAAGACTTGACAGGAATATAATTTCCTTAATGGCCTTCATTTAGTGTTAGATATCACTTCACTTCTGCAGAAGCAATAGAGCCAAAAGAGCGGAGTGCATTAGCTGTAACGCTGCAATAGGAAGCACATACTCCACTGAAGCAGCGGAAGATTATCCTTAACTATGATTTGAAGCTGTAACTTTTTTTTTTCCTGTTCCCTTTATTCATTTTCAACCAAATAATGGGGGGATAGACTGGAAGCATCGCCATATAGTAAAGTGTCATTCACTTGAAAATGATGGAATAGAGAAAAGCCTGTTTTGGCATGAGTGCTGCGAATCCTGCAGGAAGCGTCGTGGTGGGGGTGGAGGCAGCCTGGCTGGTTCTTGCACGTTTCCAATATAATGTGTTCTCTGTTTTATTAAAGGAAAGCGTGGACCTGGGAGAGATCATGTTTTCCCTTTGTTATTTGCCAACTGCAGGTCGCCTCACCTTAACAGTCATTAAATGCAGGAATCTCAAAGCGATGGATATCACTGGTTACTCAGGTAGGTGCTCGATGGCTCAGGACCCTGTTGCATCCACACTTCTTCCTCCTCCCTCAAGCTAGCCTCAATGGATGGTGGGCACACGTCTCGCGATGCCAAGACTGTATCATTATGGAAACACCTGATGAAACTTTGTCCATATTTTAAGTACAAACAAAGTTCTAAAAGTAGAATTATCTTTTAAACCCATTCCCAAGGGCATGAATCCAAGGAAGGTGATTATATACGTGACTATACTATTCAAGGAGACTGCCAGTGGTTTCCCATCCCCACTGAAGGGTTTGCAGGGTCAAAGCTCTGATCCCTCTCTTGGGTTGGACGCTTCAGATCTGTTGCAGATACTGGCCGTTTCCAACAGATAATGCCCTACAGCCAGAATCAGTCATTTCACCCCAAGATTAGGAAAGAATCATGGGCCACGTGGGTAAGTCCCAGGTGAATGTGCATTCCTCTGTACAGTGGCCAGTACTCAAACATTAGTGTCGAAGTCACCTGAAGACTGTATGCATTCACAGCTCCAAAGAGCTGGCTTGCAAATTCAGCATGCACAAATTCTGGATTTCAGCATAAAAAGCAGTTTCTTTTCCAGAGATCAACATCGTAGCATTTGAATTTCATTGATGACTTGTAGAAAAGGCAGTAACAACACAGTCAAAGATCTTTGCAGAAAACATTTCTGCTCAGTTGGAGCTTGATACCAGGTGAAATATCTGAGAACTGAGACTTCAGATGAAGCCAGCTCAGCGTTTCTGTAATAATACATCGCACGTTTACTGTTACTTGAAAATGCATTGAAATTGCCTGGGCAGCCGTTACAGGGAACAGGAGCTGTTTGTAACCTGAGGGCATTCTGCCATCATCAGCCAGTGGAAAGCGTGTGAAGCAGAGCTGCCCTAATACCTTTTCTTTCTGCTGCTCTCTGACATTGGGAAAATGGGGTTTAAAATTCCCCTACTCACTGTAACTCTTCTACGGAATGTTAGCAGTTGGGTAGTTTTGGCAGCAGCGCAGGAAAGGATCCCTGTAAAATAACTCCCTCTGCCTGTTTGGATTGTCAAATGGTGCGTTACATTTTGCTCTCTCAGGCAAATTTTGAAAAAGTTACTGAGGAAGCACTGGGTTTGCTGTCACTGCCATGCAATTAATGCAAGCTAGAATGCCTGAGTGCCCGTTATCATCTTCTGATGAGTATTGGCCTTTGGTTTGAGATGGAGCCTTCTTACACTTGCAAACCTTTATCACGGAAAAATTGATGGAACCGGCTGATTTTTCCTCCCAAGAAGTCTGCAGTGCTGGTTCTCCAGTGCCTGAACCTCATGTTCACACTGGTAAGAGAAATGGTGGGTTCACCTGGTACACAGACATCCTTTTTTCTAGAAGTTGATCTGAGGAGTGCCTTTGGCTCATGGTAACTCACAGCCCATCCTTTGACAATGCTGTTTCTATATTCTGACGGTAACAAAATAAACCTCGGTAAACCTCGGCCTTTTCCTATCTCTTCCTCTCCAGATCCATATGTCAAAGTGTCTTTGCTCTGTGATGGGCGAAGACTGAAAAAGAAGAAAACCACCATAAAGAAAAACACACTTAATCCCACTTACAATGAAGCAATAATCTTTGACATTCCCCCAGAGAACATGGATCAAGTCAGTCTGCTTATCTCTGTCATGGATTACGATCGGTAGGTGGGAGGTTCTGGAGAGCTGGAGGGGAAAACATCCTGTTGGGTGCAGGTTTTCCCGCTCAATAGCCGTTTTCCTTAGCATCAGGGTCTTGATTGCACAGCTTTGTGCATCAATTCATCTCTAGTGATTTATTGTTAAAGTCTCATTGATATTTATGGCTATGGAAAATTACCTGCTAGAATATAAATAGTAAGTATGGTAAAGCTGGTCCTTTGCTTTATGGCATTTTCTTGAGTCAGTGCTGTGTTCCCCTTTGCTATTTGCTTGTCCTGCAAACCATCATCCTGTTTTAGAAAGTAAACGGTCTCATTCTGAGCAGCAATGGGTGTATGAATTATCCGCTACTGAACTTGTACTTATCCTTGCTGTACACCACGACATCACACATCCTTCCAGATCTCTATCTGGACTGATCTACAGTTCAAATCATTTTAAAGTTGTTATAATTATTTCTGGTGATGGCAGTTCCTCACTGTGCTGGGGGCTGCGTGCGCTGACGGTAGCAGACAAGATCTGCCTGGCGTCGTGCAGACGGGAGAGCCCTTGTTCGTTAGCACCGTGCCTCGTGGCACTCCGGTAACATGGGGTAGAAATCTTGGTGTACGGGCAGTCTGAGCGAGAGATAATCATGTCGCTTTTCTGTTGTTCTTCAGAGTGGGGCACAACGAGATTATTGGGGTTTGCCGTGTGGGGGTTAATGCTGAAGGATTGGGCAGAGACCACTGGAATGAGATGCTGGCATACCCACGCAAGCCCATCGCGCACTGGCATCCATTAGTGGAGGTAAAGAAGTCTTTCAAAGAGGTGTGTGGAGTTATTCTTTCCTTTTAATGCATGCGCTGTGCATGAGTGAGCTGGTTCAAGGCTTTCGGAGAGCTTCTACTCTCACTTGGGATTTTCTGACAAGAGTTGAGGGAATTTTCTCACCAGAAATGAACTCTAGAAAACAAGCATCTCTGTACTGTCTCGAAATAGCTCCTTGAGCTTGCAAGCAAGAATGAAAGGGACTGTATTTACAGATGTGACTGTTACCGTACTGGGTTTTTTTGGGGTTGGTTTTTTTTGGTTTTTTTTTTTTTTAAATTAGGGATTGAGAGCAGTAACGAAAGAGAATGCTGTTCTGATTGCAGAACAAACTGTCCAGGGATATCGCCTATTTCAAGTTTCAATTTTTTTCACCCTAAAAGATTTTTCTGTTGACTCATCGCCAAGTCTTTGAGGGAGAATAAATAGAACAAATGTAATTGCTCTAAGCATCTCCAGAGAAAGAGATTCACTTGACACAGCCCCAGATGATAAAATAGGGCTGAAATGCCTGGGTACCATTTTGACCATCTCTAGCATTTTCTTCCTCCTTACACTACATTTTCTCATGCTGCTATAGAACTCTTTGCTTTTTGCCTGATTTAGGTTGTAAATTCTGGAGGAGAGACGTGGAAAATGGCACGCATGCTATTGCCACTTCAGGTATGAAAAGAAAGCCAGCATTTGTGGGCAGTGATAGTACAATAAAGGCAATAAACCTGCCCACTGTGTCTGGGGCTAAGGAGGCATTTTCCCCTCAAAGCCACAGACTAAGTACATAACAAAAAGCATCTTATTTCCCCCTTGAAGTTCCGATACTGAGCTCCACTGGAAGGCAGATACTAGGCTTGGTGATCCTCCACAGTAGTCTGAATTAGTATGCATCAAAGCCTACGTTGCTCTGAAATCTGCTCTTTCCTCTAACAAGAATGCAGTTTGTGCTCAGCGCTCTCCATCCCAGCTCATATTCATCAGGCTGGTTTCTGAAATTCAGACGTGCCCATCCCAGAGGCAGGTCTGCTTCTTCTGCGGGTTTCTTTCTTTCTCCAAGCATTTGTAAGCAGCAGCCGTGTGAGGCGAGGCCAGCCGCCCGAGCAGAGCTCTGCAGTGGTTTTCATTACTGCTGCGTCCCTTGGTGGGCATTTCTCATGGATTGCAGATGGAACGTGGCTGTAGGGCCCTGTCCAGAGCCGGGGTTTATCAGAGGAATAGCCTCGCTTCCTGGACCCAGGTCGATGACACCCACTGGGACAATCCGGCAAGTAATATTTTAGTTTAAGACACGGTGGAGATACATATATCAGATAATGGAAATCTGAAAATTCACACTCACTTGTATGAGGCGTTTCATGATGTCATATCGCACCACTGTAAACCGGGAGTAACCACCCAGCTGTGCAGAACCGGTGTAAATCAAAATGGAATTAAACCAATGTTCAATTTGTGTTTAATGGTAATTTTGCCTTTGGGTGGTGAGCAGTACCAGTCCTTCATTAGCCTTTCCATGCTAAAACACCGGCATCATCCTCATGAGCCATCGCTGTTTGGGCAGGCAGCATATGCCATCTCACACTGCCCCGGGGAGCTGGGGATCAGCGACCGCTGAGTTTCAGCATAAATGCTTAGCGATCTATCCTTTGATCGGTTAGCTCGATGTCTGTATCATCCGCAGCACCTCACAGCATGATACCAGCTGCACATCCGACCCAGGGGCAGGAGTTCCTTCTCCAGCTGGTAATTTAGATGACTTTACCACACTGTTCTTCAGATGCAGGTGGGAGGTTAAAATAAGACTCCTATAAAGTTTTTGATAATCAATAGGGGAAAAAAAAGGTATAATTATTGTGACGAAACTCAGAGAAACAAAGGCAGGCATGAAAGATGACTCACCTTTTAAAATATACTTTGAAAACCACTGCCGAGCCCCCAAGACTTTGGAAAAAAAAAAACCTGAGTGAATCATTTCACCCCCCCCAGTGCACAGGTCAGGAGCTCTGCTTAAAAGGAAAGGAAAGGAAAAAAAGCCTCTGATCATCTGTTCTGGTATTTCTGCCACAAGCTGGTGCACAGAGCCACCAAGCAAATGGTTCCTGTATTTATTTGTCCTTTTAAGTTTTAGCACTGCTGTCTGCAAATCCCTAGTGCAGCTTAAAAAAAACGCAAACAGAAAAGGCGCAGGCTCCTGGAGAGAAAGTAATGGGAACTGGTATTTGTTGGTTACAAGCAAACGCATCATTTTTTCCATATGTGTTTGTGCATTTTCTAAAAGCAATTTGGGCTTTGTATCCTGTATCATCACCCCTGGGTTCCTGCTCACAGGGGGTCCAGACTGGGCTGGGGGGTGTGCGCTGGGCAAGGGGGGGACGAGAGCTGCCGGCTCCCCGGTCCCTCTGCTCTTTAAAGCAGATGCTGTGGGAGAAGCTGTTCACGCTCCATCCCTTTTTCACTCCAGTGTCTTCATGGGGGTGAACTCAGGATGTGCTGGCATCCTGAGCGGTTGTCTTCATCACCTTCATCATCTTCATCTTCTTCATCTTCATCTTCAAGAGCGTTTGCTGCTGGGCACCAGCAAACAGAACATTTGCTCCCTAGTTGATCCTCATGATCGTCTCTCTGTTTGCTCTAGTGACCAGTCATGGCCTCTGCTGTACATCAGTGTCTTTCCTGATTGAGTGCTTGATCTTAAACTGAAAGCAGGACAGCTAGGATTGAATTGTCTTTTTGAATGTATAAATTGAGCAATGGATGACCGGAGCGGTTAACCCAGGAGCACAGAGCTGTTGGGTGCTTGCTGCCATCTCCCCGCGCTGCTCCGCAGTTAGATGTGCTGGCCCCCTCCCCTCGCCGCACAGCAGGACTGCGGATGGGTGAAGAAAAGGGTGGGGAATCTGGAATTTCTGTACTGCCCTGCCTGGTGTGCCTTGAAAAAACCCTGGCCAAAAAAAAAGAGGCTTCCACCATATTTTGCCTACAGCTCAGAACCACAGGTTCTGGTGAATTTAGCAAGAAAACTCACCAGTTGCACCAGGAGGACGGACCGGCCCCGGCCCTGGCCCCCGGCTCCCCGCCACATTGGTGTGGGACAGACAGACTGACACTGGTGCCCTTGGGGCTGTGGTCTCTGGGCCGGGCCATCGGCCTCCTCCTGCGCGGCAGGCCTGGTTCCATGGCTGCCCAACATGAGGGCCCCGGGCAGCATCGAGCCTGTTCCCCGAGCCACACTGCTGTGCCAACATGGCCCAAACCCCATCTCAGGGTGGGCGGCGTGTGGTGGGCCCTTTCTCCCTCAGCCAGTGTTGCTCTTTCTTCTCTTTCATCGCTGGAGCCTCGAGGGAATCTCGCTTCTCTTACATTTCATGTCTTTGTTTGCTCCATATTTATCAACAGTGAGTAACAAACTGTAATGACTGCACTTCTTTAATGACCATCATTATTAAAAAGAGAACATGTGCAAATGAATCATTAATTACAGGCTTCTAAGTACTATCCTCCTCACACAGCCAGTTAGAAGGAGAGTTTGTGAGCAGAAGACGAGAATCCCACTTGCTGTTGCATTGTTAAGTTATTTGGACAATAAACTCTTGTTCTCAGCACAAACCTGTTCCTGTTTTCCAGTCCCGAGGTCCCGCTGGCACCCATCGCCCTTCCTTCTGCATTTCTCGCCATCAGCCAGGTTAAGTGATGTGTCTATAAAAAGAAATACAGAATTACAGCACGTCTTTAGAGGCTTTGAAGGGGACTTCTGAAAATCGGCGATTTCTCTGTTATCTATGAAAGACAAGCTCGCTCTGATGTCGTAGAGTAGCATCATCAGTGCAATGCAAAATGGGTCTTTGATGTTGCCAAGTACCTCTGATATTCAGCATGGGAGCATTTATTTGTTTAAAACTTTTCTGCAGATAAAAACTGATAACTTTGCTGAGAGCTAAGTCATGTCCATAATGAAGAGCAACTGTTTATCTTTAAAGATATGCAAAACCAGCCTCTTCCAGACTTCTGGGCATGTTTGACTTTCATTGAACTGTTCCTAGTGCCTGATTGTTAATTACACAATGGATGGTTCACCTTTCCTAATTCAATGAAGGAAAAATACCTCCAGGTTCCTCACAGGGCACTGGCCACTTGAACATACTCTCAGAAGAGTTTTCATCATATTTTTGGGGGTAGCAAACATTGACACTACAACTGCAGGCAGAACAATGCAAGGAGCACGCTGAGTACTCTGCCAAAAGCTCATTCCTATTGTAATTTCTGCTTATCTGTAGTTTTATTAGTAATGAATTGGCTGGTGAGCAGCCATCCCATGGCCAGGAGACCCTGCGTTGTGCCACCGGCTGTCACCGAGGGGCACCTGCAGGGTTGCCTTCCTGTGAGCACCGTGCAGCCATCCTGTTTTCTCATTTTCAGCTGTGTTTCATTTGAAATGCCTTTGCAAGGGCAAAGTTTGATTTACCAAATGAATTTTCACCCAGAGAAGTGAAATTTGTCCATGCTAGAGCATTAATATCAGCCAGCAAAGAGTTTCCATTTATGTAGGAGAGGAGGGAATTGATCCAGGGGGAGAACAAAGCAGTGGAAGTACTATTCCTCCCGTTGTCTCTGGGAGATGTCTATCATTTGTCACTTGAATTTAATAAAACAGGATGGTGAGATGGACAAGTACTCAAAAGCTTGAGGAGTAATGGTTTTGAATTATAATAATAGCCCCCAAGGCAGATGACTAATAATTTATGATCCCATACATATGACAAAAAATATTTGCTATATCCACTGACCCTCTGATCTGATTTTCACTTTGAGAAATGTCTCTGGCACTGTGGACGCAGCTTCCTTGGAGTGTAATTCCCAGACTGGAAAGACTCAAGTAATTTGGAATTAAGCAGTATTTCTAAAACAAAAAAAGCAACAGCACTAACCCAGGAAACAACAGAAAGCTAAACCGAGAGCAAACTTTGTCTTCATAGCACATACAGATACTGTTTATTTTTCCTTTTTTTTTTTGTGAGCAGTCCTCACGACTGTGAATTGATTTACAAAGCAATAAAGTAAATTGTTCAGTAATTCTTCCTGAGTGGTTCAACGCAGGCGTTCAGTAAGTTGGGACATGCCGTAGAGCAGATGGGAATACTGCAGAACAGGAGACAGGCAACGTGGTAAAGGGATGTGAAGAATTTGAAATGCTCTCTCCCGTTTGCTTAGACTTGCTTTCTTTTTTTTTTTCTCCCACCAGTGGCAAGGCCGGGCTGCGAGCTTTGACAGCCAGGGTTCCTGTCCCTCGCCTAAACCACCCCCCACACCATGATACAGAGCGCGGCGAGTAAAATGGGACTAAACCAAGTTATTTTTGCACTTGGCCTACAGTCTCAGTAATTTGTTGCTGAGTGGCAGTGGCAGCAAGACTTTCCAGTCTAGTTGATCCCGCGTAAGTAAAGGCAGAAACCCGTTTTGTGGTCAAATATGTCTTTGTCTAATATGTTTCCCAAGGTGATGTTTTTTTCTGTGGCTGTTACTGTATGGATCTGTTTCCTGAGGAAGAAGGCGGACTGAGACATGAGCTGGAAGTTTGGTCTGTAAAATAACATGTAAAATAGTTTTTAGTGTGTACGAAGGCTGGAAAAAATGCGAAGAGGCTCTGAGTGTCTACAGACAGCACAGCTGGCCAGGAGATGGGATGGCTGGACCGGCCCTGCTGTCTGTGCCCGCTTCGAGGAGCAGCAGCCAAAGACCCGCGAGACTTCAGCTCCACGAGCGGCTCTTTGGTGGTCAGCCCAGATCCAGCAGCCTGGTCACAGGTTTCCTGTTCACGTAGAGGTGTTCATGAGCTCTTAGAAGTTTGTGCAGTGTGTATCCCAAATTTCCTATAGAAAAAATGCCCTTGATTCCTCACGGGGGGAAAGTGGGGTTTTTTTCCCCTGTATTTGACGTCTCCTTAGAGCTACTTGCATGAACAGTTTCTTAAGACCCCTCTGTAGCTGCTGCTCATCCCCCTCCCCATACATCATGACGTTATCTGGAGTCAGGTGGAGAGAACTGCGTTGCCACAAGTGGGGTTCAGACATAAAGGGGGAAAGATGTTACGGCAATAGGTGACATCTTCGCACGAACACTAGATCTTTCTTTCTTATATCATCCTAGTGATGAAGGGTGAACAAAAGGGTAAAGGGAAACATAGAAACACGACCGATACTAAAAAAAAAAGCTTCCAAAGTTTTTTCTTGACCTCTCAGCACTTCCTTAATAAGTTTTGAAGGCGCAACCCCTGGAGGAAGATCAAGTTTTGAAAAAATGAAACTCTGCTGGTTCCTTGGCCGCAGAGGCCAAAAATGAGGTTAAAACATCCCGAGTACTAGCTTTGCAAACACAACTAAAGCAGCCAATCTTTATCAGACAAATGTGGAATTTGGACACTTTCTCATGCTGGATTTTTCTCTGAGTTTTTAAGTGCTGTTTGTTCTACTGTAATTAAATTAAGTAAATGCAAACCTTTTGGTTTCGAAGTAAAAGAAAATTTGCTAGCAAGGCAGCCATTTCTCCTCACATCAGGTTAACAGAACTGCATACGTCAGGTCAACTTCGATTTCCTAAATGTCACAGCATCAGCCCTCACTGAGCATCCCGACTAGCAGAGAAGGGCATTTGTTTGTATTGTTTCTCTGGGTAAGATGAATCCTTTGTTCAGTGAAGGACAAATACATAATTTCTCATCACACCTTGTGTCTTAATTCTCTTTACGTGCCACATGCTATAGAAGCGGAAATCCAATAAAATTATTTTATTTGTAAGTCTTGCCTTGTCTGGTGAAATACTTCCTCTTGCGAAAGCAGTGATTGCGTGTTACGTGGTTTTAGACAGTTACACTAATCACAGCGGATGCTATAAAATGTGATAATAACAGACCCTCGCGTGGTACGAGGCACTGCGAGGGCAGACTGCATGATTTGAAGCAGACAGTCCTTAGTCCCTAAACTCTGCCGTTCCTGGCTGTCCTGGGACAGTCAACGCGCATCCCTTGGGGAATTGCTGAGCATTAGTCACAGAGGAAAAAAAAAGTATTTCGAGCCCTTAGAGTTCGTTGAAATAAAATGGTGGTAGAACTGCATTAGCTTTCCAGCACAACCAGTACTGCAGACTTCTGCCAAGGGACACCGCTGGGGACGCCCCTGTCTGGGATCGTTCCAGGTCTCATGGGAAAGAGTTTATACCCGTGCACAATAAAGGACTTACCGTGGTGGCTGGATCAAAAACTGACCGCAAACCCCCTGAACCTTGACCCGAGCTGGACCGAGCCTCGGGTGCTTAGCATCGTGAATTGGAAGCGCCTCTTGCGGGTTGGCAGACCAAAGCACCCGTATCGCACGACGTACCCAGCAGAAGCCGCAGCAGCCCCAGCAGGATGCAGGGATGGCACTTGACAATCATTAATTGCACTAACCCGCTCGAATCCTTTTCTTCTTTAATCCTGGCTTCTTGGGTTTTGGTGTTCTCTGTATAAAATCTCCGTCTTTTATCCATTCTTCTTGTTATCTAGGATTTAGTCAAAACATACGTGGGGGTTGACAAAAAATTTCTATTTTTAATCCTCGCTTCACACAGATAATCAATTTCCACTCAATACTGGCTGTCACTTGCATTACTGGAAAACTGGATCTCATGCTGGTGAACAACACCCACGCCTAGATGGCTCAAACCCCCTACACTTATATTTTAAATGCTGAGATTTTGCCACGTCCCTCGGTGAGGGGATAATCAAACCATTGTGTGTTTGTCATCGCCTCAGCACAGCCACTCGAGAAGATTGGTCACACTAATGGAAACGAGATATAGCGTACAAGTGCAAATATTTCCCTTTCATCTAGACAGGGATTATAACTCTGAAAAGGAGCTGAGCCTGGCACAAGTGCCATCCCGGGATTAGTTAAGTTGCTTTTTTGCTCCTCACTTTCCATGCTGCTCTTAACCGTATAATAGTAACTCACAGAGAAGTTTAAATTATCACCAGGCAAAATAAGGAGGATCACCACAGGGCCACGTCCCACGGGAGACTTTGCCACCGTGGGACTTGGAACGAATTTCAGTCGCCTGCGGCCGTCGGTGCCGCTCAGAACCGGGTGGCTGCTGCAGGGCCACCCATCCGTGCCGTGCCAGGCGGAGGGCAGCGTGCCGGAGAGGCACCCCCGGTGCGCGGCTGTGCCGGGGAAGGAGACGCTCGCAAAACAAGTCACTGGCTACTGGTCATTTTGCAAAGTCTGCGAGCAGCCACAAATGAATAGTCTATTTTATTTTGAGTACTGCAAGGAAAATAAACACACACGAGCATTCCCAGACCTTCCTTTTTTTTTTGTTTTTTTTTCCTTCTTCCTTTTTAGTTTTAGTCTCACAGTCTCCAATTTCATAGAACAATGACTGACTGCAGGAAGAGTAAGAGACACTGAAGCGAGGGCTGCCCCTTCGTGACTGCGCGTTTAGCGATGGGGACACAGGGAGGGGTGAAATCCCACGGGCACGTTGAGCCGCTCATGGCGAGGGGTCAGAGGGCTGAGGAACTGTCCCAGCCAAGTGCCCACCCAGCGATTTGAGAACAAAATAACTCGGTAGATGAGAAAAAAGTGAAAAACGCCCAATGGAAAGTGAGTTTCAGCCGTGGTGAAGCTGGGATGGGATGGGAAAGGGGCAACTGTCCCTCCAGCCGTGCCGCAGCTCCCTGCTGCAGGAGGCTCCGAGCAGAGCCCTTGCTCGGGGACGCAACTGCTCCCCAACGTGCTCGAGAAGTCAGCCCGCCTTCTGTGCATCACGGCTGGAGCCGCCCTGCTGTGCCTGAAGCTTTTGCAGAACTGGGTTTTTTTTTGTTGAAACCAAGAACCGAGCGCTGCGTCCCAGCGCCGGGACTGGTGCTCACCAGCGCCAAAGGTCCGTTCTGAATCGTCTCGCCCATGTCCCCACTTTGAACGGTCCCGCAGCCTCCAAACACTCACGGCATCGGGCAGCCAGACCCTCGGCAAGGTGTCCCAAGGTGATGCTGTTGGGAATGTCGGTAACAGCTACTGGCCTCCCCGAAAAGCCTTCGCCTTAGCACAGAGCTGCCTTTTCAAGCAAATCAGGGGCGTTATCTCTGACAAAGGTATCGCTGGGATGAAACGGGCTGTTCTGCTGCTCCGCTCAGCAAACGGCCCAGTGCAACTGGTGCTCTGCAGGGCAGAAGTTGAACCCCAAATCTTTCCTGGCGTGCATCAGATGGCTTGCTCTCGGCAGCAGGGGAGCAGTGCCCGCAGCTCGCAGAAGCCGTGTCTCCCTTCCACCCCCCCGGGACAGTCCCCTGTCACTGCAGGGGGGTGCTGGGTCTTTGAACATCTTTGTATTTTTTAGTTGAGGAGCATACGCAGGTTCCGCCAGAGCTCTTCTCTGATACTGGCTTCCAAGCTGATCGCGTTGTTGTGTCATTTTCTTTTTTTTTTTTTTCCATACACCAGCAACGCGCGGTTTGGCAAAGAGAAGAATCTTGTCACAACAACTTATATTGATTTTCCAAAAGTGGCCTTTAATTTCTAATTACGGCATGCTACTCACAGGTAGGCAAATCACACACACGCACACAAAAAAAGGCAGTGAGGAAGAACTGGGGTTCTATAGGGTTTTAAGAAATAAATAAACATGCCCTGTAATTATCTTAGGAAAAAAAAGCTAAGAAATAAATTCAAACAATACTGATGTTGAATGTGCGTGTGTGTCTCAGCTGCCGTATTCAGGTGGGCAATGTGTCCCCACCGTTTCCAGCTGTGGATCACTTCTTCTAGAGGATGGTTTTGTGCAAACATGACCGAGACTCGCAAACTCCACCTGGATGTGGAGGTAGGGGAGGGACGGACAGGCTGGAGTACTGGGGTCACAAATCACTTCGCTCCGTGCAGCCTCACCGAAGCCGTGAGGATGCTGGAGCCGGCAGGCAGGGCAGGCGTGGGGGCACACGGGATGTTCGGCGTTCCTGGATCGCTCGGCTCCGATGGCAACAGCATCGGCCGCCCCAAAGGGTGACTCAGCGGCAACAGACACGAGTTTCGGGGCACGTGGGTGACTTGAGTGACCTGTGCCGGCTGGGGGCTCAGTGGAAACAGGACCAGCCTTGTGTGCTTCATTTCAAATTTGATTCTATTTCTTTCAAGGCTTTTATTTACACATTAATTCTTGAGTAGCCTATAAAGAGTGTGGAATCACATGTCCTCAATCCCATATGCATGCCAGTCCTGCTTCAGTCTTTATTCCAAGTATCTTCAGATAATTTTGTCTTCATTCAATGCGGTAATAAATTAGACAGCAAATTACAGCTCATTTGAGAAAAATACAGACCCGTTCCTTGAGATCCTAATCTCAGTTCTTTATTTGTTCTTCATTTTTTCTACTTTTGTCATTTGCCCTCTTAATCATCTCTCTAATCTAGCAATTCTAGACTTCTCAGGCTCATTTTGCTAGAGGTTTTCTCCCCCAGGGCCCTGATCATTCTTCCTGCCATTAAGATTATATATTTCAGTGCAGTTGCGCACTTACATAAATGCTGGGTCAAGGATCTAATTTCCAGTTAAAAATGCATCATGCAAGGCTTGGGACCAGAAACTCTGTTTGTCATTGACACGGAGTCACAGCTCCTAGATGCACAAATCCAATCGCTTTACTCTCTTTGATCTCTGCTTAC
>VXBL01005319.1:511-52648 GCA_013400195.1 Aramus guarauna | reverse complement strand
TTTTTTTTTTTTCCCCTAGATGCTGGTTTGGAAATGTGTCTAAATCATGTGTAGCATTACTGACGAAAATACGGACATATTACAAAATATAAACAATACATATACCCCAAGCATGGTTCTGGTCTTGTTGCACTAGATGATGTACTAATATATAGGTTTGAAAAGAGACTAGACTAGTTCATGTAATAGCAATTCACTGACAATCAGTCATTAAATCTGTATGTACTGGAACTGGTTGGGATGGAGTTAATTTTCTCCGTACCAGATTGCATGTTGGTGTGGTTTGGACATGTGACTAAAACAGCGTTGGTAACACACCAGTGTTTTGGCTATTGCTGATCAGTACTTGTACAGTGTCGAGGCCTTCCCTTCCTTCCGCTCTGCCCACTCCTTTTGCAATTACACTGAGGATGGGCAAGAAATTAAGAGTGAATGCAACCAGGATGGCTGACCTGAACTGACCAAAGAGATATTCCATGGCATGTAATACCATGCTTAGCACTAAAAACTGAGATGAGGGTTTCTTTGGGATGGTAGCCATTACACAGAGACTGGCTGGGCATCAGTCTTCTTGTGGGAAGTGTGAGTGATTGACTTTGCATAGTTTGTTTGGTTTTTGGTTGGTTGGTTGTTTTTTTCTTCTTTCCTGTATGTATTAAACTACCTTAATCTCAACCCACAGCTTATCTCACTTTTGCTCTTCCTCTTGTCTCCTCCTCCCACTCGGCAGGGGAGGATGTTAACAAGTGTCTGCTGATGAGATGTTGGCTGGGGTCAGACCACCACACCATAGGAACCACATATGAATCAAGATGGTTTTGAGACACAGATGACTCTAAACCAGGAGAGTACTAGTGGCAAGTACTGTTGCAAGCTTACCCTGATTATCCTCCAGGTATCTGCTTTTGTCAAGGGTCAGGAAAAGGATATTGGATTTATTCAACATTGAATTCAACAAGTATAAAATCTTTTAGATTTGCATTTAAGATAGTGCTTAGGTAAAAGTGGCAAATATATCCCGACCAAAAAGGAACAGAGGATTGCAGAATACAGAAAACATATCAGATGTCTCATAATTTTAGCAGTCTTTGCATATATATTTCTTTGCCTCGTGTTTGAAATAGTCTTTATCCTGAGATTTTATAATCATAATGTAGAATTAATTCAGGTCCTCTTTTCTCCTCTACCCCAAAACCAATATTGTTTCTTGACTTTAATTTCCCAAATGACATTCCCATTCAGAGAAGCTGCTGACCCATACTCATAATGTATCCTACAAGGATATCCACACTAAAGAATTTTATGATTAAAAATATTTATTTTTTAAATTTCCCTTGACAACCAACAAATTCAAAATAAAATCAAAATGTCCAAAAAATGTTTCCTAAGAATAATGTATATTGTTACATGTGTGGTTTTCCAAATGAAATGTCTATCACAGAAGCTATAGTTATTTGATAAAAATAAAATGGGCTCATTTCCAATTTTTCTTTAAAATATTAATCTAAACTATTTTTCTTATAAATAGGACTGGTCAGATAATGCAATTTACATCCTGCAGAACATTTTTAAATAAAAGCAAAGAAGTCAAAATTCCTCAATATTGACTGAAAAAATATAAGCTTCAGAAATAATGCTGTAGGATAAAACACTTTTATGCTGAAATCTATTGTATTTTTAAATAACCAAAGAAATAATGATGGACAAATTTTACACTAAGGTAGTTCAGAAATTTCAAGGACTATCATATAACAGAAGCACTCCCTCCTTGTTGACTGTTAAATAGAAGTATATAAATTAAAGTTATTCTTTAATTTCATTTGTCACTCCAAACAGTCACTGGAATGTATTTATTTCATATTTTATTACTAATGTCAAATATTATATTAACATTATCAAAAACATTTATAATAACAATTACAATCACAGATTCTCTAGGTTGTCAAGAATAAGACATATAACAGACACTAATAATATTACTTTGTGGGGACAGTAGTTCTTTAAACATTCCTCAACACATTCTTTTGATCTTCCAAAATTATCTAGCCCACATATATATTTACAACTTTTATTTACTGCAGTGCAGAAAATTTTTAATCTAATTCTATTCTTCAACTTATTTTGATATCACTCTTATTTTGCACTATCACCATGCTTGTAATAGTGTTGGCTACTGAATATTTATTTTAATTGTTGCTGATATGAACACAGCCTCACTGCACAACAGCCTTATAATGAACTTTGTTATTAATACTTAATTGTTATCTTCTCAACACACATTTCAAATGAACAGGCTAATTGCTTCTGTTAGTCAAAAACATAAAACTTTTTTTCACTTCAGATGTAACTACCATCTACTTCTGTCCAAGGTCATACATTCTTTTCTGCCATAAGAAACTAATAAGACTTAGGTAAGTAATTAAAAAATATAATTGGTTTACGCTTGTGTAGCGGTTTGTATCCATTATGTTGAAAGCCTTCATATAAATCACACATGAAAATATTCATCCAGTCAAAATCTATTAATGAAACCCGATTCATATATACAAAAGGAATTACTATGTCTTTGTAGTTATTTCTTCAATACCAGAAATGAAAATATTGAACAATATAAAAAAGATCAAGACTAAGTTATATCTGTTAGGGAAGACTTAACCTAGAAACCTTTCTTTTCTTATTTTATTAGACTGTTTTGACTATCCCACCATTGGTTTGAAATAATCACATTTTCACTCCTGAAAAGAACTGTGACTATTTTCAGAAAGCTCTTACACAATCTCAACATACAAGCGAGATTATTAGCACAGTTCTTGAACCAAAATGATCTGGATGTACTTCTGATTTTCTGTTTTACAAATTACTCAATTACAATCAAATTATAATTCCTAAAGACACTCTTTCCTTTTTCTTTTATGTCCAACTTCTGTACACAATAACTGCTCTGCCTATCAAACAGAAATGACTCTACCATGGAGCCGTAATCAGACAGGCCACCAGCTGGACAAACATTAGATTAGATTTAATTCTTTGGATACATATCTAGGCTGAATTTTCCTCCTCTATGAAAGTTATTTATTAGTTTTTCTTATAGTTCTTGACCACTGAATTTTACAAAGTTTATTTCTGTATATGCAACTTTTTTCTATTATGGTTAAATTTCTATTTACCAGCATTTCAAATACAGAAAAACTACCTTCTTGCTGCACCAGAAGACAACATTTTACATTCAACTTGTTGCAGAAAAGACAAGAAAGATTATTATAGTGTTGACCAAATTTTCATTTCTAAATGAAAGGTCATTCTAACTGCAAGTACTTATTGTTCTGTGTGTACAAATGTAACACCTCACATGCTACCAAATCAGACCTGTGAACTTTGAGTCATTCCTTTCAGGAGTCAAGTTATACCACTGAAAGAAAAGGAAAGTAATTCCAAATACTATACACTTTTAATCTTATTTTTTCCATATAGCAAGTATGTCTCTTTCTGTGATTTCTTGCTTTAAAATCTCTAAGGTTGGTTTTCATAATTATGTTTAAACACATCTGAACTGAAAAAAAGACAAGAAATACTTCCAAAACCATGCAGTTTTATTATGTCTATCTCTAGAATCTAAAGATTAGAAGGAAAATTGAAGTTATTAAACTCAATGTTCATAGTCTTACTAAAACATGAAATTTAATAATTTTATCTTTCTATCTGTCTATCTTGTTATTTCCTTTAACTGCCATTGCATATGATCTTGATTTTTTATTTTTTTTTTAGATGAGCATCAGGCCTAGCTCCACAATCATTACTCAGGCATTATTCAAAGAAAATTCCCATTAAAAAAATAAAAAATATTATTGCGTTCAGAGTAAAGATGTTAGTTCACTGGTTGTGATTCACATTAAAAATAAACTTGATATCCTAAACTCTAATCATTACATTTTGTTAAACCTTTCTGAAACAAAATATTAATTTAAATTTATATGAGAAATATTGTTAACTAATAAAGCAGAAGAATGATGTTATATGTTGTGTTGTGCCACTTTGCCCTCTATTGCAACCTTCTCATTGTACCTCTGTGATGAAATATAGCTATGATTTACCAGAGTTAGGCAATGATTTCTACCATTTTAACAACAGTGTAAATTATGAAAAACAAACTTTGGTTTAGGCAGATAATACAATAATCTTTTTAGTAATAAAGAAATGTTAACATTTCCAATAAGCAAAGGAGATTAATAGGATATTAATTTCTGTGTGAAGTTACTTGCACCACTCCCTGAACTTAGGTGTCCGTTCAATATTGACTCACAGGTAAAACCATCACTCACTAAATGAAGACCACTGCCAGGAAAACTCGTGTAGAAATTTTACAGGAAATATATCTTTTAGATGATGGTTATCAGTTTGAATGACCCATAGAGGTCACAAGCCAAAATAAATATGACAGAGTGCTGCTACGCTCTCAAAGGTACTTTCGTAAGGTCTGGGTTTTCTCTGACACTTAGGGTCAGGTATTTATTGGTTGATTGAACATACCCCATCTCCCCATCTGTCCTTCCTTTAGTCTTCAGTTAAGTGGTAATTTTCTTAAACAAGTCACAAAGATCCAGCTTCCTTTATGAATCTTCTTACCCCACAGTCACCACAGCAGCACCATTACGGTTTACAGCCACTAGGACTTAGCATTGATTCAGCCAAAATTATGTTGGCTGTATACTGAGGCAGGAAACTTTTCCTCCTAATGATCTCATTAGACTGTGATGAATAATCTCCCCAGGGAGGTCATCAAAGCCATGTCTTCGGCATTATTTAAACCTTCTACTCCTCTTAATCATTTTTATTATAGCATTGTCTGCGAACCCAAGCAAAGATTGCAAATCTCATTGTACTGGGTGCATGGTTAAGCGCAGTCCTTGCCCTGAAGATCTTAACATCTAATTAGATTAGACAGCTGTGACAGCAATGTTCAAAATGTCACAAACATTTTTAAAGCTTGCCACAGGTTTGCCACCAATACCACCGGAGGCTTGAAACATAAAAAATGAAAAATAGCAGGACCAGGATTTTAAAAAAAACTCTGAAGCTTGCACAAAATATAGGAAATAGGTGCCTGAAGTGGGATGAGTTAGAGTCTATAAGTTAATATTCACATTTCTCACCCTCCCCCTTTTGACTTGTGCTGCTATTTTCATCTTTAGGAGAAATTTGCTTTCTTGACATTCAGCAAATGATGCTTTATCTAACTCCTTCACTTAGAAAGACTGACATGTTTAAGTAATTCTATAAATTAGACACAAACCTGAGGTAACCATAAATAATTTTTGCTGTGGTACTGTTCAAATACAACCTAAATGCTTATACACACATTAACACACAAAAACATCCATATATAATGGTGCCTGATGGTATAAACTTTATTAAAGCAACAAAGGATGTTGCAACACTGGCAACATTTCTTAGTGGTTTATCTATTGAGACAGTTTTAACCCCTGGCTCACTGGAGAGAGCAAGGAATATGCAGTCACTCTGAAACCTGTTAGTTAAATATTATGTACAGTTCATCTCAATAGACACCTCAGCACTGAGTCACAATGCACTCACATACTTTAAGTGTAATTACTTATACCAATCTCAACACCGTGGTACCTAACTTTCTTACAGAGGGGCATTAGGCAGTGTGATTAGTATTTGTCAGGTATGGTTTGTTCTACACTTTCACCTTTCCCCAAAAGAGAAATTCTGTGTGCAGTAATGTAAGAAGGTTTTGTAGCATTCTATAAATNGAAAGGCCAGAGAAGAGCACTTTCTTTAGCTTTCCAGAGATATAACAGTGTGAAAGTGTATATGAATATGCAAGCATGTCACTTCTTGCTTGGAAAAATGAGAAAACCTAATTAAATTTTACACACCTGTGGATTATGTATCATTTACCTGCAACTTATAAAATGTACATAGTAGATTTTATCCATCATTTTAACTGTATATGACTTAATATATCAGTTTATTGATTTCATCATTATACATTAAGTTGTATTTTCAATGTAGTCTTATTTTGTGCATTATTTACCACCTGATTACATTTAGTATTAAATTTCTCTAAATGGTGAAAGAAGGATTTGGGAAGACCTCATATGGCACTCATTGATTAAATAGCTATTGCCTGTTGGGCTGGGATAGAAGAGAAGAATTAGAGTACCTGAGCTGTCTATAAGGCAGAAAGCATATGTGAGCCTTGTAATCAAATGTTTCAGTGATTAAACAGAAAGCAAAGCACTCTGTGTTCCTGCTCCATGGGGACATTAGACTTCAAACTTTTTAGAGTTCAGTGAAGCAAACTGTAATGAGAATGTCATCAGAGAGAGGATCAAAGGGTATTTTTTCTGGGGAGACCTAGAATCAATGTTTCCTTCTCTTTCAGAAAAACCCTGTTTAGGCTGTTGTTCTTGCACATCTACCTCCATTGCTGAAACTTGTAACCTTTAAATGAATTATTAAATAGCCAAAAGCTAAGAAAGAATTGCACTATAACCTAGTGATCATGGAATTCCCCAGTCTGAGGAATAACTAGATCCCAGTGAAAGGACCTTATCACTTCTGAAATTTATAATAAAAATCCAAGTACTTCAGTAGCTACTCCAAAACAGAAGTTCAGTGCAATGCAGTTTAGTAAGCTCTAATAACTGAATATGGAGAAAATTGGGCAGATATAAAATCATGCCAAAACATCTAAGTATGTTAACGGAACTGGTTTGATCACTTTGTTAGAAAGAAAGGCTGACAATGGAAGTGGATTGTGTTTGTGTAGCAAAGTTCTGGTAGCGGGATGAGGCTGCAGAGGTGGCATCTGTGAGGAGAGACCAGGGGCTGTGGCAGACACAGCTGGTTCCAGTCAGCTCCAAAATGGACCTAGCAAAAGATCATCAGCCAAGCTAGTGGTGCCTCCATAAGAAAGGGTAAGAAACCCCTGTGCAGCAGCTGTCAGAGAGAGGAGCAAGAAAAATGTGAATCAGCCCTACAGACACCAAGGTCAGTGAAAAAGGAGGAGGTGCTCCAGGTGCCAGAGCAGACATTCCCCTGCAGCCCATGGAGAAGATCACTGGGAAGCAGATTATCCCCCTGCAGCCCACGAAGGACCACACCGGAGCAGATATCCACACCGCAGCCTGTGGAGGACCACACACCACAGCAGGTGGATGTGACCTGAAGGAAGCTGCAGCCCATGCTGCAGCAGGCTCCTGGCAGGAGCTGCAGCCCCTGAAGAGTAGCGCACAGAGCAGCAGGTTTTCTGACAGGACCTGTGGCCCATGGGAGACCCTCGCTGGAGAAGTCAGTTCCTGAAGGACTGTATTCCATGGAAAGGGCCCATGCTGGAGCAATTCATGAAGGACTGTGTCCTGTGGAAGGGATCCTGCGCTAGGGCATAGGAACAGGATGAGGAGGAAGGAGTGGCGGACATGAAGCATCATGGACTGCCCCCAGCCTCCATTTCCCACCCCTCTTGGCCACACAGGGGGAGGAGGCAGAAGAGTTGGAAGTGATGAAATGAAGTTGAGCCTGGGAAGAACTGGAGGTGGAGGGAAGGTGGTTTTATTTTTGTCTCTTTCTTACCATCTTACTATATTTTTAATTGGGAATAAACTGATTTCCTGAGGCCCAGTCTGTTTTGCCCATGACAGTAATTGGTAGCTATCTCCTTGTCCTTATCTCAACCTGTGAGTTATTTCATCTCATATTTTCTCACCCTATCCTATGGAGGAGGGGTGCGAGAGAACAGCTGGGTAGGGGTCTGGAAGCCAGCCCAGATCAACCCACCACAGGAAGATCTTTCAAAGAGGCATGGAAAGCAAGGTGAGAAAGAGCAAGAAATACATGAGAGTGTGCCTTAACTTGGAGAAAAAAAAAATCAAGATTGAATTCATAAGTATGAAGCAATTTTGTTTAGCAAATTGTAATCAGTCCTTTAACCAGAGTGCTAAATGAAGATGATTAATCGCAGAAGTTATATTACAGGATATTTTTTTTCTGAACTTGTCATAAATACAGCCTTTAAAAAAAAATAATAATTGCAAAGAAAATGCAATAAAGTATAAAAAAATCTGTGGCTGCATACATGAAAAACAATTAATTTGTGTCCCAACTGTGTTCCAATTTAGCCTGAAACTCATAAAATAAGTTTTCTGTCTGAAAAAGACTAAATGACATCATCATAAAAAGTCATAATAGCTAATTCTTCAGACTTTTCTTGACATGACTTCTGGATTTTTAAATAGTGATGAATATATCCAATTATTTGAGCTGGTTTAAAGTTAACTTGAAAATAAACAATTTAGAAACAACAGGAGATGCCTCAAGTTGTGTCAGATATTTCTTTTTTCCACACTGAAGGCATGAATCTATATGAAACAACATGAAAGACACAGCAAAAATAGTTAATGGAATGACTCATGGCTTACGGCCGTGATTCTACATATACGCAAGCATATTTGGAATAAGCATGTATTCTAAATAAGAAGCTGCAGATTAAAACATTCAGAGCCAGCATTATATAAACTTGTTAATGACACATCTTAGAATCATGAAATTCTGAGTAAGTGCTCACATTTAGAACTATTTCTCATGATTTTAGCTTTAAATTTGTGATTTACTACAAAATGCTATTTAATTAGCAAAGTTAAACAAAGGCTACTCTAAAACAGTACTATTTGAAATATTGAATTTTTCAGGTTCATTTAACACATGAAAATGGAAGGGAAAGCACCTGAAAAAGTAGGGGGTTTTTTAATTTTTTTTTTATAATAGAGGCAAGATCCTTTACGAACTGTGATTTGGGAAAGATTCTTTACTAACATTACTAAAAAATAGGTAGTCTAAGAAAATAGTTTCTGATTTTCACATATGTCAATGGAAAAAATAATGTCTTCACCTGCAGGAGCACTGCAATTGGATGTACTGTTTTTCTTTGTGAAAAATTACTGTCTATGAAGCAACAGACACAGGCTACTTCAGGATTTAGATGATTGTGTTTTCCAGTGACTCAGTACAAATTTCAAGGAATGGAAGAATGCCTGCTTTGGTATCTTGGTTCAGCTATAGGATATTATCCAGCATGTAATATCCTTTTCTCAGGAAATAAAACACTAAAAAAATGTTTCTTCCTTATACAAGTCCACTGAAAACATAGTTCTGCACAAGCATCACAATAACAAAAATATTTTTGCAAAGTAATAAATGTAACCACGCTCTAAATTAGAAAAATAAACTGCTTAATCCTTTCTAGAATATTCTTAATGTTGTATAATGGGTTCCAGCAGTCTCTCCAGGTTATTATTATATGATGTTTTGTCATCAGCCAATGAGACAAATGTATGGTAATAGTTAAGATGATAAAATGATACATATATGATAGTGTCACATACATGACAGTTTCAGAAATGAAAAAAAAATACTGCTTTCAATTGAATTAAAATGAGATTATGCTTTCTTGGCAATTGATACCTATTTAAATTCAAACCATATATGGTGATGCACCTATCATACAACTTACTTTCAGTAACATGCAAGGTATACTAGAGATACGGTTTAAAATGTTTTTGTACTGTAATTTTTAATAAATTCAAGGACACAAACATAAGTGTGTCATGAGGCTACGAAGATATTCTTTGCTGGTAGTTACTGTACAGCAATGCTTACTACTTTGCAGTGAAAAGTGGGGATGAAGCTTTCAAGATGACAGTTCATTAAACCAGAAAAACATTAGGTCTTCTATACTTGTCACCAAGTTGCAGTATTTTCTTTTCTATCTTGCTTATAACCCAAATACAATTTCTAGCAATGGAACAGTGATGGGTTTTGATTCTACAGTATAGTACAAATTTAATTAAGTGATGCACATTCTAAATAAAGAAAATAGTTAAGTCTTCTGACATTTCAAACAACAAAATTCAGTCACAGGAACAATGAAGCATAACCATTTTACTTATTTATTTATTTTTTTATGATCTCCAAAGTTTTATTTTATTAGCCTGCCTGATATTTCACAACTCTTCTGCCAGCCTGTAGATAACTTATATAAGAATTGAACATATATTTAAGACAGATATAAATGTCATCATTCACTTTATCTCATGCATAGAGAAACTTTATTTTATTGTCATTATATTAAATTCCAGGTCAACTACAATTTATGCTCTGGTCTAGTGAATGCCATCTCTGATTGTGAAGATGAGCCACACTTAAAATAGTTATCCAACTAGCCTGTATAAAATTCAGCTAATATACAACAATTTATTATAGCCATAATCAATCAATTGAAAATAACAGATAATGGACTCTTTCCAAATTATCTGTGTAGATATCTCAGTTCAGACAAAATAGCAGGGCTTTGTACTCATCTGTTTCTTCAGTGCAAGTACAACTACTGCTATGTTTTGTCTGCATGGAGTGACAAACTATCACTGTCCCTGTTTTCTTAGGTCAGTAGGACCTTGTCTAGGATTTCAGAGGAAAAAAAAACCAATACCAGTACTGTGCAGGGGTGCCTACAGAAGAACAGTGTGTGCCAGTGAAAAAAAACTAGAAGGCTACAGTCTGAACAGAAGCCATTTTAAAATAGTTGAACGTAAACTCACAAGAATATGCATGTACATACATGTGTATTAACAGCACAGGCTTGGAAACAATAAGACTTAGCAACATTAAAATGATCAAGCAACAAACATACCATTCTGGCAATCCTTAGTGAGAGTAGGCAATAATATTTCATCTTAGCATTCTTTTTAATCAACTATTTACCTGTACTGAATTAATTTAAGAAACACCAGTTAGGACAGATCCTACATTAGCCCACATACACTGTTAGATATTTGCTTAAAAATGCAGGCATTATTTGTAGCATCTGCTCAGACTGAATATGTGAGTGAATTTTTTTATTTGTTCATTTTTCTTAGCAAGCAACCTGATGTCATATTTTCTTGAGTATCTCGGTGCATAGTAGCTTTGTAAGTTTGAAGCTTGATATTTGTCACTATTTTTCTCTAATGCCCAGAAGAAGCAAAATATATTCTTTCTTCTCTTTCCTTTCTATTCCTTCCTTTCTCTCATTATCGAATTGGTAATGGTAAGTGAAGACCCTTCCTATTTAAGTTACTTCTCCTGCTGAAATGCAAGATAAATTGGATCATCCTTCCCTGGCCTGCAGTCACAGATTTTCTGTGAGAAAACCTACGTGCACAAAGCAGGGAGCCCAGAACTGGTCACAGTACTCCAGGTGTGCCTCACCAGGGCTTAGCAGAGTGGAAGGATCACCTCCCCCGACCTGCTGGTGACAGCTAGTATCCCAGGACTCCTTTAGGCTTCTTTGCTGACTCACAGTCAACTTGATGTCCACCAGGATCCCCAGGGCATTTTCTGCAAAGCTGCTTCCCAGCTGGTCTGCCCCCAGCATGTACTGGTGTATGGAGTTGTTCCTCCCAGGTANGCAGTGCGAGAAGCAGAAAAGGCCTTGTGTACGTGTAAGCACTGCTCAGCAATAGGTCCATATAACAAAAAACATCGCTGTATTATCAACGCTGTCTCCAGCACAAATCCAAAACATAGCCCCATGCTAGCTGCTATGAAGAAAATTAACCCTCTCAGCTGAAACCAGGACAAGGACTTTGCATTTTCTTTTGCTGAACTTCATAAGGTTCCTCTCAGGTCAGTTCTCCATCAGCACAACCCTCTGATGTAGCAGTTACACCCAGCTTTGTATCATCTGCGAACTTGCTATGGCTGTCCTGTCCCATCAAGCAGGTCATTAATGAAGATATTGAACAGTGTTGGCACCAGTATTGGACCCTGTGGTATACCATTTCTGAGTGGCCTCCAACTGGACTTCATGGTGCTCATCACAATAATTTTAGCCTGGCAGTTCAGCCAGTTTTCAATCCACTTCACTGTTTGCTTATCTATTCTATACTTCATCAGGTTGTCTACAAGGATGTTTTAGGAGACTGTTGGAAGCATCACTGAAATAAAAATAATTAATATTTATTGCTCTCCACTCAACCATCATAAGAAGTGATTTCATCACATGTTTTTTTCCACTGTTTCTAATTATGGCTCAAGCCGCTATCTTGAACAAGTCATGTATGTGATACAGATTTTTATTCTTCTCTCTTTTTTTTTTTTTTTTTTTGCTATCTACACATATTCTTTAGTCTAAGACTGATTCTGAGAATTTATCTATTTTTTTTTTATTATTATTATTTTGGAATACTTCTCTAAAATCATAATCTTTTTTTTTTTTTTTTTTTAATATGAAATTACTTCTTCAGTCTTTTCAGTAATGTGCCTTTCTATTTAATATGCTTATTTATAAACTGTGTCCTGGAACAGGAGCCACAGAAAATCTCCCATTCTGCAAGAAAAAATACTGAGTTTCAAAAGTTTCAGCCTGTCCACTAATAATAGAATACAGAAGATATTCTCCATCCTGAAATATGCAGAATAAAACCAGACTAACCCTTCTTTTAATGTGCAAAACCTGTATTTTAAATAACCTCTATATAAAACTGACAATGCAGCATGTAAAATTTCTAAAGATTGTTTCATACAGAACAAAAAAACAGCACTAGCTAGTACTAACTTATAATAAACAATATTTTCAAGACTAGTTATATAAACGTCATCATCTTTTTAGATAGTTGTGAAGTATCTTTCCTTTGTCCTCACTAAAATATCTGCTTCCTTCCTTCATTCTTACTATGTTTTTCCTTGTTTTGGTAGAATAGTAGTTAAAAAAACAAATTGCTAGAGCTACAAGGATTTAATTAACATAACAAAAAAGTACTTCTATCCTTCCGGGATCTCCTTTTGACTCAAATACATTTAGCGATGATGAGGGGTACCTTTCACAGGTCCCTCTTGGGAAGTTATGTGCTCAAGTCACGTTTACGTTAAAAAGATTTGTTTGTGTAGCTCCCTGTACACCATTTTGCAGACTTGCTTCCTGGAATATCAAATTATATTTTATTTGATAGATGTGAAGTCTGGTAAGAATAACAGAGTGAATATTGTTGCTTGCTTGTCCTTCAGTTCAAAATTAGCATTTTGCAAGTTATTTAACTTAGATTGATAGGCATATAGAACATGAAACTACACAGGCTTTCAAATACTTTTGCTAAAATATTATCATATTTAGAAATCCCTGATAACACTGGTGGTTTGGGGTTTTTTATTACCATGAGAAATAACGGGTTTTTTTCCTTAGTTTTAGAAGTCTCTGTTATGCAAAGAGGAAAAATAAAGAGACATTCAAGATGGCAAAATAGTGACATTTAAAATCAGCTTAGATGGTCCAACAGATTCTTGAGGCAGGAAACCAAAAATCTTCTATTTATACTCAAATTGTGAAAAACTACAGTGTGTCAATTTAGGGGTCACACTGCAACTGGGTCACACTCAAAATGAGAGCAATTCCTGCTTTCCAACTTAATATCTGTATTGATTAAGAAATTACTTTGAAAATGGGGTGGGTTTTGTTTTGTTCTGGGTTTTTTTGGGGGAGTAGGGGAGAAGAAATAACAACAAAAAACAAACCTGGACTGAAACATTTATTGCAACTAAGTCCATAATCACTTGCAAGGAACTCAGAGGAAGCATCACTCTTACTGCATGAGGGAAGTGTTCGGAGAAGGTGGAGGGAGTTTGCTCAATTTGCACATGACTGAAATACTAGTTATAGTTACAGCATCTCTGTTAATATTTTTAATTGATTTTTCTAATTTATTATTTCAGCAAAAAAAATCCTTTATTTCAGATAAAAAAGTAAAATAAGGAAAAAATATTCATGGTAGAAATTAGATTCTAATGTTTTTTGCAGCCCTTTGTTTTGATTGTTTGGCTGTTCTTGTGAATACTCTTTGCTGAACCTGCAAAAAACAGCCTTAATTTGCTCACTTCATAAATATCTGAATAGTCACAATGTGCATCTGATCAGTAAGGCTTAAGTAGAGTATAACAACTCTTCTTGTGAAGTACATTTGAGTTTCTTTCCATTTCTAGTGCCGAACAGAAGCACAAGGCATGCATCATCCATAGAAAACCACCTGACAGGAGCCCACTAAAAGCAAAAAATACCAGAGAGCTTTGCTGGAAGTTCTTCATCAAGCTCTTTGAAGTTAAAGTATGGTTCTGGGACCCTGATTTTCCTGTGCTCTTGGTGACCCCTTAGTAGTTTGACAGAGAAAAACAGAGGGTAAAATTTCAGTGTGTCAGACAAAAAACAAAACAAAACAAAACAAACANAAAAAAAAAAAACACCCAACCAAATGGGATGTGAACTATGCCGAAAGTACAAGCATAGAAGCTAGGACTGAGTGAGAAAGAGGATTGTGATTGCATGGAAAAGAAATTACAACAGAAGGAAGGAAAAGTTGGAATTGGTTGGACTGTGACTAGTAAATACGACAGAAGCAACTGAGGAAAAGGGAGAGATGAGGGCAGAGGGTTGGGGTGGGAGAAAGAGACAGACCACAGTGAGAAGCCCCTAAACAGAGAATGGCCTCCCTTGGCAATTAGTCAAAGAACCCATAGGACACTACAGGATAAAGATGTGACACAAGACTTCAGAGAAATGGCCAGAAGAGCATGCTCACAAAGGCATACTGATTGCAGATTATGTAAATAAAGCCATTTTTGCCTGATGTTTACAGGTATTTGTAGTGCATACTGGCACAGCAAGTGGTTTGAAAAGCATGAGGTAAAATGTAGAGCAAACTGAAAGAAAGACTTTGTCATGTTCTTTAGCCCTCCCATTCTTTGGATCTAGGAAGCAATACTTTGAGATGTTATCATTTAAGCATGAGGTTAACATCGTCTTATAGAAAAAAACCCACACAGGTATTACGTTTAAAAAGCTACCATATAGAAGGTAAGCAGTTCTCTTGTTTTATCTTTGTCATATTATTGATAGTTTGAACAATTAGAATTATATGCATTAATGTGTCACATAGTCATCTATATATCACTCCATTTATTATTATTTTATAATAAATTCCATGATTACATAAGTATGTATAATCTCTATCTCATGAAATAACACATTCTATATTACCTTCTACATTATATTTAATTTTTAAAAAGTTATTACTATTTTACAAGATATTTTTGTCAGATATGGTCCACTCCAATTCTTTGGTTAATTGTTACTCTGTGCTATAAACCGGTTTAGTGACCTTCATTTAAGAAGTCTGCCCCCTCAATTCTCTGTGGTAGACCTTTCCCATTTTGTACTGAAAAAGGCCTCAGGCTAAAGCTGTGCCTTTTCTTTCTCCCACAAATTTTATTCTAGTTAACTGTGATATGAAATATAAAGATATTTTTTTCCCTTCTTTCATTTCTCAGGAAAAGTATAATATTACACAGAAGTAGAAGCTGAACCCAAGCATTTTGGTTCTTCCAAAAGGACAACAGCAGCAGCAGAAAGTTTTGTGATGGTGAGATGGAGAAGATAGCAAGGCTGGATGGGACTCTCTATTCCTGGTCTCAAAAGCTATAGTTATATTAATAAACAAAAGAAGATCACACCTTGAGTTTTAACAGTAGTACATGATCATCTATGTTATTTAATGATTTTTCTCTTTCCTGGAAGAGTTTTGGTCTGTACCATTGCAGTGATGCAGACAGTCCCTGGTTGTTTTTGGAGTTCCTGTTACCAGAAATAAGCTGATCCAAGAACCAATCCAGAAGACAATATTTGCAAGGGACTCTACTTTGGAGGGGAAGAGAATTTAGCCACATGGACATAAACCAGATTGCGTCAATTAGTGAATGTGGCCTGGCCTTGTTCTGTTCAGCATGCAGGGCTAAGCTCAGACTTAGCCGTACTGGAGATTAAATTTATGTATACACACACACACCTGCATAGACACATAATATTTTCTCTAACAGTGCCAAGATGAATTAGGTTAAAATCAGGATGTGCCATACTCATTTGTGAGTTTACATTCTGACACAGTCAGGAGACCGAAACTTTAATCAGAACGCATAAGACTCAAGTTACAACAAAGAAACATATTTGACATTTCTTAAATTTCAATATTTGATCCTTGCAACCTAACCAACATTTTCAGAGGTGTCAGGTTTTCTCCTAAGGAACATAGAGATCTAAATTTTGGAAGTTTTGATGTCGGCACTGTCAGAAATCATTAAGTCCTTAAAGACAAAAGAAATAAAAATCAATGCCTGAGATTTTAGAGGGAAGAGGAAAAAAAAACAACAAAACAAAACCAAACACAAAAAACCCCAACTTTAAACTATTTTCTGTGTTCTTGAAAAGAGATAAACATAATAGCAAACCAGATTCTGAGAGCTGCTGGCTGATTTTCTCAAGTTCTTCTTTTCTTGTATACTAGTGTATAATGGCCTCTAAGTTAGGATTAAAATGATAGTTGCATATTATTCAGGGGACACTTTTTGTCCTCTTAAAGTCTACCTCTTCCTATCTGTTTATTACTCATTTTAGCTAGATGCTATGGTGTATTAATATAATTCTTATGATTCTTTCACTTAGCAATTAAACTTGTAGGAACATAAATATATCATTGAAAGTAATTTACACACACACACACACACCCAGATTTTTGTCCATCTAAATGAACTAACATTAGTTAGTTCTAGGAGTTAAATCCTACAAAATAAGTTAAAACTAAAAGAAAATTAAACCATAAAGAGAGAAGTAGTTATCACTATTCCTGAAGTGTATATGGAGATCTGTATGGTATCTGCTCACATGCTCATATGCAGAATGGCACTTCTTTTGTGCTATAGGTAACATAAATATAGAATCATAGAATCACACAGTGGTTTGGAAAGGACCTTTAAAGATCATCTAGTACAACTCTTCTGTCATGAGCAGAGACATCTTTCACTAGATGGATATAAGCCAAACTAATTGTCAACTTTTTTCAAATATAGATAAGAACTTTTTTTTTCCCCTGTCAACAAGTTATTCCATAACCATCTGCTTCAGATCTCCTAGCATTATCTTGTAGGAGTATATGGAGCACTGTTTTGCCTTTCATGGTATATAGTTCTGACCATTTAAATAACAAATCTTGTAACTAAAAAGCTTTTCCTCCATTTTCTTATTATTTGGTATGGTTAAGTGCTACACATTGTGTTTCAAACCAAACATGGATACATAAACCATTTTAGATAACTGGGCTGAATATTTGATTTGGGAGCGTATGAAAAGAAATCTACAAGCTTCAAGTCAAATCTTCTGATCAAGCTCTCATTTTCACACTTCTAAAAAAGAGAAAGAGAAAGATGTAAAACTGAGGATCAAATGGTTTAGCAAGGGAGGGGGGAATTATTCTGGAGAAAGATCCCTGAGCAATCCATCAAAGACCCTCTTTCACCCCCCTCTTTTTTTTTTAAGCACAAAGAATAAGAGCAGGTTTGTTAGGCAGACCTTGACCTATGACCCTACCTGTCACAATGCTCTCCACCATCTTTTCACTTCATTCAACTTGATCCTGAGCTCAATTTCTTTTCAGGCTGCTAATGACCAACTTGTATGGTTGTTTATTATGTTATTGTCAGTTATGCTACTGAAACTGTGCTATGCCAGGATATTGCAGTCAAGGACCTGTGGTCCAAGGCACACTCTCAGTGTCATGAGCTCACTTTCCTGTAGCCTAATGTTGATTCCAGACATATTTCCTCTCCTCTTAGACATGAACACACCTGTTTGTTACTGTTCCTAAGTCTAACCCATGGAAAAGATCAGTATTCAGACTGTCTCATGGAGGCATTGGTGGGAGTCATTGACCCATGAGAGGCCTTGAAAACTTTGATATCTCCAGGTTTCACCATCACATCTGGTGATACCCTGCTTACCTATCAAATATGCTAAGGTAAAACATATATACTGCAGAGGATGTATATCAAACTGCTATATGCATATAAGTCACCTCAGCCATGTAGAAAATCAGTCTCCAAAGTAAACCTCTGATCAAGATCTGACACATTATAAAGTTTAACACAGAAGTTTTTGCCCTATGAAAGGTGAGTGGTTTTCCTCATATTCCACCTATATAGAGACCCAACTTATTTAATTATCAAATTCAGTTAAAAACTTTTTAAAAAGGTCTGTAAAAGTGAGCTTTCGCTTTCCATAAAATATGACATACAAAACCTTTTCCAGAAATTACATTTATCATAGAATCATAGAATCATAGAATATCCTAAGTTGGAAGGGACCCATAAGGATCATTGAGTCCAACTCCTGGCTCCACACAGGACCAGCCGAATCAGAGCATATGACTGAGAGTGTTGTCCAGACGCTTCTTGAACTCAGTCAAGCTCGGTGCTGTGACCACTTCCCTGGGGAGCCTGTTCCAGTGCCCAACCACCCTCTCGGTGAGAAACCTTTTCCTGATATCCAACGTAAACCTCCCCCGTCGCAGCTTCATGCCATTCCCTCAGGTTCTATCACTGGTCACCAGAGGGAGGAGATCAGCGCCTTCCCCTTCGCTCCCCCTCCTGAGGAAGCGGTAGGCCACGATGAGATCTCCCCTCAGTCTCCTCTTCTCTAGGCTGAACAAACCAAGGGACTTCAGCCTCTCCTCATAGGTCTTCCTCTCCAGACCCTTCACCATCTTTGTTGCCCTCCTTTGGACACTCTCCAATAGTTTTATGTCTTTTTTTGTACTGTGGCACCCAAAACTGCATGCAGTGCTCGAGGTGAGGCTGCACCAATGCAGTGTAGAGTGGGACAATCACTTCCCCAGACCAGCTAGCAATGCCATGCTTGATGCACCCCAGGATACGGTTGGCCTTCCTGGTGACATGGGCACACTATTGACTCATGTTCAATACTGTTTATACAGTGTTTTCCTTTTCTTTGCGTGCTTCTGTCAAAAATTCAGGTAAGGGAGGTCCCGTTCTTCCACTGGTCAGATTTGTGAGTGACGGTAATCACACTTAAATACAAATTTTGCTATACTGTAATTACTTGGCCATTTACTCAGTTACATACAAATAAAGTAGCTAAGTTCCAATTATATTATTATATCCCATTTCCAAAAATACTTTAAACAGGGAAGAAACACAAATTTTCAAGAAATCTGTTACACCTGTTACAGCATGACTATAGTACTTCAGATATCAGAGACAGAAAAAGCCCTCTATGTTCATCCTATATCAATAAAAAATTGATCTCCACATTATACACTCATCTGTAACACATATGGCACTGGAAGGAAGATCCCATGAGTACAGAGCCTCAGGCTCTGCCACTGCCCTCTACCTTTCCCTGAGCACTTTAAGTGCCATGTTTTTCATTTCCTTGCTCTCCTTTTATCTACTCTTCTAAACCTCTTTATTCCTCTGTTTGGTTTTCATCTACTCTGAGCTACCGCTATGGTACTGAATGCTGATGAGACAACAAAGTATTCTATCTCAGAAGGTTATTTTTCAGCTGTATTTCTTAGCATAACACAGCCATCCTGTATTTATACGGAGAATCTCTGCATCTAGGTACCACGTTAAGGGAAATTAACTCAGCTGCTTGCAAGTACCCTGGATGTGTGAGGGATTGCAGGCATGGGTCAATACTGCAACACGGTCAGATACTGATCATGCGACACCCTTTCAACTCGTGTTGCTGATTCTGACTCTCTCCCTGCCTTCCTAATGTCCTGCGGTGCTGTGCTTCTGCTGCTTCAGTCCTAGCTCTGTCACTGTCACTGCAGGGATGTTCCCAGTCCCATCCTTCCTCTGATGCCTCCTCAGGTCAGTCTGTCGGCATTTTTGATTCCTTCCTCAACCTCGCTCTGCCAGTTACCACTTTCAACAAAAATACGTGTACAGTTACATTAGCTCTATTTTTTTGTTTTGGGTTTTTTTTTCAGAACTAGAAGGTACTAAATTAAAAACCTAGGACTGAAATGACCCTTCAAGGTCACTGAGTCCACTTCCCCCCACTTAAGGGCACTTCTAAGCTATACAGTAAGTGGTCAGGTGAATGCTCACGTGTGTACTACGAAGGCATAGTACAAAACAACTTTTAGCAGTCAGCAAAATAATAAAACATTTAATCAGAGAAAACAATAATGCATTTTGTCAAGCAAAGCAAAAATTTCATGAAATAAAGCCTTCAGAGGAAATAACACAGAGGTTTTAAACTCTTTTTCTCCTTAATAGGAGAATGGTAACACAGAAAGGTTGAATTTGAACAAGTAATATAACATATACATCACATATCATGTATATCACCATTAACAAGGAAAAGAAAAAAGATTACTTTCACAAGGTTCATAAGAATTTGACTTGAAAGGACCCAAAATAACTCAAGAAAGATTTTTAATTTTTTTTTTGGCACCTGTGCTCCAGAATGGCAAATCAAGAGTATATAGATGCTGCATTGCTATACACTATTTTAGCCCCACTAAATTACATTTGAAACCTTTGAAAACAAAAGTTTTTTATTTTTCTTAGTTCCTTAATAATTTCCTCCATAACTGATAGAGATAAAAATCTGTTGGTTTTCCTCATACAGTGTAGACATCTTGTTTACCCTTTCCATTTTATAATCACTCATAGTAATCCGTCTTCTACAATGAACACAAACAAGATGCATTCAGCAATTTTTCCCATCAGTGCAACTCTTGGCAGAATATGGATTTAAAAAAATTCAATTCAGAGAAGGTGAAAGTGGTGCTGATCAATGGGTGGAAGCAACTTGATGAAATGGAAAAGCTGAAGCTTTTTCAAACTGCATAGGAGCCATCACAATGCTGCTCATTTGCTATGCAGGTACTGGTTTCCTCTGCACAACTGAAAGTTATTATTTCTTGTAAGACATACGAACTATTCAGATTATCAGATCTACTGGTGCTGCTACAATATCAGAAAAACATATGGATTATATATATATATAGTAGCTGAAGATATTATAAAGTTATTCTTCCATTTATTACCTCAATACAGAGCTCCTGAGTGTAGACCAGATAACTTTATGGAAAAGTCCACAGAATTTAACAAGGGTGAAACAGTATAAATTTACTGAAATACCATTTCCCTTACTTAGAGGATTACATTCTTTCAAAAAGTCTGTGTGTGCAATTCTTTATTATAAAAGTTTATAGAGTATTAAAAGTCTCAGAAGAGATTTGTGTTCTCTGCTAAGCTTTACAGAAATTTCCCACAAATACAAGCTCCCTCTAAAGACATGCGTAGAGTGATTGCAGCAGTGATTTTTTTCCAGGAAGCATGTTACTGTCTTAGGTTGCATATGTGCACCTTCAGCTGCAATGCTGCTGTCTAGATATTCCAGGTGCTTACTCATTTGGAAGAAGTCTCCTGTCTTGTTAGACATCATGGAAATTAGCATCTATACCAAACAAAGAACTGAAGAGATGTTGTTGTTGATAAAGAAAAGGCAGTTCTGCCACTTTCCTGTTAGGCATTGTTTTAATAACATTCTCAGCACCCCCTAGACCTGATTATTTCAATGGAGTACTCCTTAAGAGGATTTTAGGTAGATTTCCAAGGTCCTTTATTTTAGACAAGAATGGGAGAGATTTAAGATCAATTCTGACCCTGAATCAATCTATAAAAGTAGTATAAATATGGATCACTGAAGAATATCTAAAGGGAGTGGATAGTTGTTTCAATTTCCTCAGGAAAGTTTGGGTTATAGTAGCACTCATGTCACAGTGAGCACAAACTACAGCCCAGAGGATGCTGCTCAGCCAGGTAAGCACGTCCTGTAACTCCCTCCTACCTGCCATACATGTGCTCCAACTGCTGTCAGCACCTGTGGATTCACTGGGGAAGCTTTAGAAAATTGAGAATTGATAATTAATACTGTTCAGAGGAATGGATTCTTTCATCCAGTAGAATGGATCCCACAGCATTACATTTTCTGTGAATTTCTCTGGAAACCCTTTATGAATGACAAAGCAGAGAAATGTTTTGCCATTCTATGGATTTAAAGAAGAAAAGTAATGTTTTAAGATGTTATTTCTTTGGAAAATGTTGACGTTTGGATTTTAGATACTCTACGTGTCGTTTGAGAGTTGCCTGTTTAATACATTTTATAACCATAGTAGATTGACCTTGGCTGGTTGCCAGATGTGCACCCAGCCCCTTTCACCCCCGTCCTAAACAGGAGTTGCAGGGAAATAAGATGAAAAACTTGTGGGTCAAGACAAAGACATCAAAAATTACCATCATGGGTTTGAGTTGGGGAAAATTAATTTAATTTATGACCAGTTAAAAATAGAGTTGGATGGTGAGAAATAACAACAAATTAAAATAACACGTTTTCACTTCCCCCTGAGCAGCATAGAGGGTAGTGGGGGGCCTACAGTCATTCCGTAACCGTTCCTCTCAGACGCTTTTTCCTCCTCAGACTTTTTCTCTACTGCAGCCTGCATCCTGCATGGGCTGCAGTCCTTCAGGGTAGAGTCCTTCTCAGCTCCAGTGTGGGATCTCCCAGGCTCAGCTTCCTTCAGGGCATATCCCCCTGTTCCAGTGTGGGGTCCTCCATGGGCTGTACTGTGGATATCTGCTTCACTGTGGTCTCTTCCATGGGTGGCAGGGGAAATTCTGCTCCAGCACCTTCTCTAACCCTGTTGTTTGCAGGATTGTCTCTCACACTTCCCCTCCCACTGCTGTGCAGTGTTTTTTACCATTTCTTAAATGGTACCACAAACTCCTCTGACAGGCCCAGCTGTGTCCTGCAGTGAGTCCATTTTGGAGCTGGCTGGAACCGTCTGTATCCATCATGGGGCAGGCCCTGGCTTCTGCTCACAGAAGCCACTCTTGCAGCTCCCACCATAACCAAAACCTTTCCACCTACATCCAATACAAGAAGTTATAAGACAAATGATATTTATTGCAAATATAATTATACAGAGTCATACATACACTGTTCCCAAACACACTGTGACTTCTAACCTCCTCATCAACTTCCCTAACATTGATGAGTTGAACACATTCAAGCATTTAATAGACACTGAGCAGTGAATTGCAATCCTTCTGGTAGGCATAATTTTTAAGAAATTATTTTGCATTTTGTCTGCATTTTTATGTTAATATAAAAAGAAATCTGTTAAAATCTATAATGCATGAAAAAAAAGAGTGGTCTAGCTCAGTTATCTTTTAAAAGTCAATACATGTAATCAGTTAAAAGTTGGTGTAAACCTAACATCAAGATGTTCATGTCTTTTTTTTTTTTTTTTTTTTTGTATTATGTCTAGATATAGAGCTGAAACAAACTGCACTGAAGTGCAAAGAGCTGAATTGTGTGCTCATCGAAATATAAAGAGATGATTGCAGCACCAATTGTCATAGCAACTGGAACATAACAGACATGAAATATTTTGACATTATTCTGAGGTACAGGCTCTGTACTTATCAACTTACTGACATAGTATGAAGCAAGCACTCACACTAAGGAGGACTACCAGGCAGTATAGCAATGGGGAATGAAAGGTGATAGGAATCATGGAGCACCTAATTGGAACAGCCAAAAGTCCTGGGATGTACATTATATTCAGCCTATTAGAAAAATAGAATATTAGAAACTCCATTCCACATGGGAAGATGGGGATGTAGAGAAAACACTGGAAATAATGGCTGACTGAGCATTCATACTAGGCCACCAGTGTGAGAGAACATGTTGTCTCCGTGGTCTGGGGCATGGATTAAGGACAATTGGTTCAAAGCCTGCCAGCACACATGGGTCTGGAAACCTCCCTGCAGTAGCCCTACACACCACCTTTCTCAGCTTGCTCCTTTGCCTTTGCAGGTAAGTTCACCTGTCTGTGAATGTAGACAGCAGCAAAAGAGAGTACCAGATGAAAAGAGTTTTGTATGGGAAGACAGGACTGAGAACAAGTCTTATAAGGAGTGTCTGAGGGAACTGGGGTTGTTTAGCCTGAAGAAAATGAGGTCAAGGGGAGATCTTCTTACTCTCTGCAACTACCTGAAAGGAGGCTGTAGCGAGGTGAGTGTTGGTCTCTTCTCCCAAGTAACAAGTGATAGCGTGAGAGGAAATGGCCTCCAGTTGTGCCAGGGGAGATTTAGATTGGATATTAGGAAAATTTTCTTCACTGAAAGGGTTGTCAAGCATTGGAACAGGCTGTCCAGGGAAGTGGTTGAGTCACCATCCCTGGATGTATTTAAAAGACATGTAGATGTGGCACTTAGGGACATAGTTTAGTGGTGGAGTTGTCAGTTGTTAGGTTAATGGTTAGACTTTATTATCTTAAAGGTCTTTTCCAATCTAAATGATTCTATGACCTGAATAAACTTTTTTTCCATGAAACTGCTTCTCTAACCCTGCTGTTGCATACATGAGCTTTGTCTTAAAGCTTCCCTCTGTTTAAAAAGACCAGAGAAGCCATCTGTGGAAAGAGTTTTTCAAGAAAGAACAGGTGACTACTGTGACAGACTTAATATGGTTATATATTGTACTATTTGGTTATATAGCTAAGTGCCCAAAAATAAGTTAACAACAATGTATATGGGCTCTTAAATAAGTTTAGCCTGTTTTCAAGAATGCTGAAAAATTTCCCTTCTCTGAAGAATCATGGAATCATAGAACAATTTGGGTTGCAAGGAACCTTTAAAGGTCATTTAGTCCAACTGTCCTGCAATGAGCGAGGACATCTTCACATAGAATCCCATTGTCTTTACTCAGCAAGAGGAAAAGGAACATTTCACTTCTGAGAACACTAAGCTTGTAAAGTGCGTCAACATGCAAAAAACGTTAGGAGAACCTGAAAACTTGCAAGCTTCTATCTTAATTTTCAATGAAGATATGGTTTCGCCTTAACATAATTAGTTATATTAGTAAAGGGACAAGAAGAGCAGTATATCCATTTAATTCTGAGTTGTATCAGTTACCAGAATTAAAAATATTGTACAGGTAATGTAAGGGATTGTAAGACAAAAATTTAACATTTAAAGAGGTTACTTCGCTTGCCCACATCACATTCATGCACAAATTTTTAAGGCAGACTCCTTCATCTCCAAAAATTTGCTTTTGTTTCAACTTTCCAGGGGACCAAACACCAGCAGTTTACTGTAATAAAAACCTGACCACATTAAATTTTTGCTGCTGACAGCACAAGAGTCAGGAAAGAAACATAGCTGGTTTATTCCACCATGCCAAGAATCATTGCTCAGCAAGATGTCTTCCATTAATTTCTGACAAGATCAGAAGAGCTTTAAACAGGTATTGAAAAACTAGTGCCAACTACAACATTGCTATTAATAGTAGCAGTCACCACCCCTAAAGAAAAAAATAAATTCTGAATAAGAGCCAATTTACATATATATTTTTTTACATATGTGTATATTAATTGAAACAGAAACCTGAGACTTCTCCATGTGTCAGGTCTCATTCATTTTAGTAATGTGGTGTCAGTATACTGCCAACATTCACAACAGAACTGTCACAGATGGTCTGTTGAAAATAGAACTGGCAAATATTGTTGTTTCACCTGAGGTGCATTGAAGTGGCTCAGTACTTTAAGGGAAAGCTGAAGATATTATTCTAGATTAGGCTACAGAAGATTGGATTAATTCCTCAAGCGTAATAGTCTCTTTTTTAGCCCACTGAGGACCTCACTACAAGGTACTGTGTTCAACATCTTCACCATTGTATTTTGTATAAGAGTGCAAAGGGAACAAAATAGTGTCAACTCACAGATTCACAGCTTAGTAGGGGTTGGAAGGGAGGTCTAGAAATCATCTAGTCCAACCCCCCTGCTAGAGCAGGGTCACTTAAAGCACGTTGCACAGGAATGCGTCCAGGCAGGTTTTGGATATCTCCAGAGAAGGACACTCCACAACTTCTCTGGGCAGCCTGTGCCAGTGCTCGGTCACTCTCAAAGTGAAGCTTTTCGTCATGTTCAGATGGATCTTCCTGTGTTCCAGTTTGTGTCCATTGCCCCTTGTCCTGTCACTGGGCACCACTGAGAAGAGTCAAGCCCCTTCCTCTAGATGTCCACCCGTTAGATATAGATTTCCAAGTTCCAGTATTTTCTGGATCTGTTTACCAATGACATAGAGCTGAACTTTGAAAATCATTCAAAAAAAGAAGTCTCATTGACTTTAGTGTTGATATGTTCACAAGGTCAACAATCCCAATATGTTGTATGCTCCCTAAAATAAAACACTTCAGAAACATAAATTAGAATAATGGTACAAATATGCAGTTTAGAGAGAAGTATTTATTTGTCACATTTTAACATGCCTTGGAAAGATATTTCATCTGGGAAAATTGAGGGAAGAGAGTCTACCATGTACCTTCTGAGGCAACATGAGTGCTTTTTGTATTTTAAGTTGAAGGAAAACAAACTTACATTATTTCTAACTTTAATGTGAAGTTACAGCTCAGGGGAGTTGCAAATAGATGAATTTAAAATTGTGTTTTTATTTCACAAGGCAGAAAACAGGTTGTGTAGATACAGCACAGATTTCTGCAAGCTGTTCCTCTAATAGATCTCCATTAGCAAGGGACTACAGATGAGAAGTTACTTCAGTCACAGCAACTGAAAGCTTGTTTTAATTTTTTTTTCTTGTTGTTGTTGTGAAAACTGCCATTAAACACTATCAGGTGATGTATTGATGATGTAGATAGGTCTCTGTCATAGTCTGAGACCAGGCAGTGGATGAATAATGGACTTTCAAGCACAGTTTCAGGCTAATTTAAATCAGTGATAGGATGATAAAGTTTTTATATCCTAACATCAATTCTCTTACCATAAATATGATAAAATATTACTGATGTATGACAATAAATGAGAGTCTAGCTTTAGTTATAGACACTGCTCAGGTATAAGCTTGTGCAAGTATAGAGTTCCACTGAACAATAGTAATACTGTGAGCAGATAAACCACTATGTCTAGTAATGTAAAAAATTCCTGAAGTAGAAAGATATTATTTTCATAGAAGAGTTGAGTAAACTCAACAAGGAGTGTTGCAGCATCTCCTGATTTAAATATGGAAGAATATTTTAAAATTAAGAAGTCACAAGTGCAACTCTCCTTCCTTTGCACTCCCCCTAATCAAATCAGTTGCATCGATTACTCTTGCTGCAGTTGTCCTCTCTTGCTATCCACTCTGCTCCCCATTCCAACCCTGCCAAGCCTCCACTGAGAGTCAAAGGTGCAGCTTCTCAGAGATGAGCTACACCTGCCTCACCCATGGTCTGTTCCCTCTCACACCGCTGGCAGGTACCATACTTGCTTGTCACTGCCTGTGGAGAAGCCGGACCTGACGCTGGAGGCATTCTGCTCACTTGGTGATCAGGGCAGTGTGATAGGTTGGTGGCATGCCTCTTGGCAGCTGCTGACAAAACCAGAAGTGGCACCCAGCTGCCTATTTCCAAATATATCAACCACAATTCTACTCGGTACATTATTTATACGTTGCATCAAACATTCTTGTATTGCCTATTCTCCTCTACCATGCATCCTACATTCAGTTTTATTTGCTTATACACACAGTAAACATGCATTGATATGCTTATCATTAGCAGCATCTTTAGATGTCATATTTTGTCATTTCTCTATTTAAAATTTTCTTCACATAACAATACAGATATTTTCTACAAACATCTTCTTGTGAGTCAGTTACCTACAGGAGTTCTGTATTTAGTCAGTTGCACAGCTACAATAATTTGAGATCAACACTTTCAGGCTGGAATAACATTTCTTTAGCTTAGAGAATATATTTGATTTCCTTTTCAAAAGAGATCTTTTAGAGCTCTTTTCCTCTTAAAACAAATAAATAAATAATGCAGTGCCTCTACTAAAAGCAGACTTATACTAAATATGGGACTGTATGTATTGAATAACTAGCTGCAAACGTAAGGATACCATTTTGCAACTTTTTTAAAACTGGTTGCAATTGTTTTCATTCAGTTTCTATACAGGAGAGAAAAGATGATATTGTTCTTTTCATTCTGAACTCTAGGAAATGTTGATCATATTGAGGGTTTAGAGATGATCTGGGCCTCCTTAAAGACCTATGAATCTTCACTAAGTATTGGTTTTGCCCTTTCGTGCCACGTGGTATGTTTACTTCTCCTTCCGATGCACTTTTTCTGTCCTGGTATCAAGACCATCTCTGTGACTCTGCTGCTACTGGTGTCAGGTGCCTCTTGATACATAGCTGATCTTATTCAAAGAGAAGCTAAGAATGTCAAAGTCTTTCTAATGCCAAAGGGAACACCACTTGCTTCAGGGAAGTCACATTTAAATTTGTAAATGCAGTTTAAATATCTGAAATTATAAGCACATAAGAGATAAATGTTTTGTATAACTCTGCATGTAATCTCTTTTATGAGTAAAAAAAGACATCTATTTTGCTTTAATCCTTTTTTTTTTTTTTTTTTGTTTTGGTTTTGTTTTTGTTTTCCTTCTGTATAAACACTCTGAGCTGTTTCCTAAAAAAAAAAATGGTGGACTGTACTCTCACCAACAGCTTATTCTCTTTTAAAACCCTACCAGAGCTTTAGGTTCAGCTGTAGTTCAAGCAAACAGCAGGGGAAAATAACACGTGAACCATCCATTTTAATACTATATTCAATTAAAGATGTATGAATAGTCTAGCCATAAGAAATATTTGGTGTTGTAAAACAATATCCTTCAAGGTAAAGCTTGAATTTATTAAGAATATAATCAAGTTTTATTCCTTTTTCACTATTCAGTTTGTAATCTACAACTCTCTTAGGCTCTAAGAACAATTCATCGTAATTCAGCAATATGATAAAAAAGGTCTTGAAGGTTATTGGATTTTTTTTTAGTCAGCTCATATATCTTTTAAAGTAAATTCATGTTCCTAAAATCTAATATGTTTGTTGCAGTCTAGAATGAAATTCTTCTGACAATTTTCCTAAGAAGTCAGAGTTAAAGTTAAAGATGTAAAAATTGTGTTTCTAAATTAATATATAATAATAAATATTGTACAAATCAAAGAATTCATAAATTTTTGATAAATTCAGGTTAACCTTTAACCTTAATTGTGGATGGAGAAATAACAATTATGCAGGGTTTCCCTTTTCTTTAGGTTGACATGAGTTTAGATCTAATTTACTAATTATGCATGATACTGGGGTATACTGATTTTTGTCCAATAACTAACTAATTGGCTTAATATAGATTAAGCCAATACTTCAACCATTTCCCTTTCAAAAATGAATTGGCTCCTTGAATATGGATTCAATAGAAACCAAAATAGGAAAATTAATAATTATCTTTCAATTTAACCTTTTTGGATATTTATATAATTGACAAAATTATATTTGTACAGAACACGCCATATAAAATGGTTATAATGAATAGTGGTAATATTTCCCCTAAACTCCTCTTTGTTTTTATATTCCACCTGATGACGACCATTGGCCAAAAACAAAAACAAAACAAAAAAAGATTCTGAGACACATCCTCTCTGTCATCTGTGATACCATTTATCTTTGGCTAAATAGACAAATCTAGACCCAGAATCTGACAACTGAAGGTCCAATTAGGACCTTCAAACAACTAAAAGGACACCATTTGATATTACATCAGCTATTCATGCTAGGACAGCAGCACAAAATACAGCAACATCTGCCTGGTAAATCCTGAGACCAGAGAAACTACAAATCAGCAGTGATCCCTTTTGTCCTCTGTGCAACCAGAAACTTCTCATCTAAGAAAGCCCTACAGCCAGACTATTTCTTCTGGGTTAATTGACCAAATTTTCTACTTTTGCCACATCCTCACAGTCTAGTTTCTGGGAGTTGATGACAAATTTTTCAACAGGAACAAGGGAACCCTGACAATATTACCTACTAGGATTGTGAGCAATGCTCAGCTCTGAAAGTTAACTTTAGGTACACTGAAGACTCACATTTGTGTAAATAGACT
Source organism: Aramus guarauna (assembly GCA_013400195.1). Classification (NCBI taxonomy): domain Eukaryota; kingdom Metazoa; phylum Chordata; class Aves; order Gruiformes; family Aramidae; genus Aramus; species Aramus guarauna. Next base: position 22,739 of record VXBL01005319.1, on the reverse strand, counting down.
GGTTATATTTGACTCATGTTTGACAGCTAAATTTACTTTAAAATAAGAGGAGGTTATGCAGAAGTTACAGGATTTGAAGAGTTTGCATGCTAAGCTAAATCTGTAATTTTTTTACCTTACATTTGATGTGAATAGGAAGATGAATACCTTGCTTTCCCCCTTTGTCCAACTTTATTGATATATTTAAATAAAATAATGAATATATATTTATTGAATGTATAAATGGACAAAAATCCATTTTCATTCAGGATTCTTACAGAAAAAACATCTATGCAGGTGTAATGTGTATGTATGTGTGCTATCTGAGGATATTTGCATTCAGTTTTCACTTCTGATTTTTTTTTTTTTAAATCAAATTCAGTTTCTTAGAAGAGTAGTGATGTCACAGATATAAATTTCCCACATGTTTTGAGAAAATAGTTGGCTAGTGGATGAGGGAAAGAGACAGATCACTGAGAAAATAATTTATTAGGTACCTGAAAAACTCAAGTAGGACTCATTACTGGACACTGAGAATTCACCAGGAAGAAAGACACCTTGTCTACCAAACTAGCAGAAGAAGGCTTATCATCCTGTAAGACATTAGAGGTTTCACACATGTGACAAAGCAATTGCAAACAAGTCTCATGGGTTCTACTACTCCTGGAATTACTTCAATTATTTATGTTCAAACATTAACATAGACATGTTGCACAACGACCATAATTATAGAAGTGGGAACTACATTTCAGAAATTAATGATTCTGAGCAAGAGTTAAAAGACAGATAACTGATCACAGGTGTGAAAGTTGAAACAGTAATAAAAAAAGACTAATTACTTTTTTGTAGTATAAATAGTGAAGCCATGATAAGAGTATAAAGGCATTTTACCACTGTTGGTCAGATGGATTCCTCAATATAATTAATTTCATTTTCAGTATTCGATAATTTTTTAAAACGATGTGGAAAACTTTAGAGGCCATTAAAAAAATCCATAAAAATATTTTTAGAAGCAATATAGAACATAAAGTATTGAAAAAAAATTAAAGAGTTAAATTGCTTTAACTGAATCCAAAAGGGGAAAAAATAGTTGATTTGGTAACAATGTGTAAATGCATTTTGTGGGAGGGATGAAGACACTGAATAGTAAAATGGTTTCTCAAACTAGTGAAGAATAGGATGTGAAGGGCAGGTCTAAACCCAAATCTTCTAGTATGTAAGGAGAGATCAATCTCTGCATTTTGTTTATCTTTACTGTACCCATGTATTCCTCCATACTCTGTGCAGATCTAGTCCTGCAGAAACGTATAAATAACAGCTGTATCAATGTAAAGTATATTACATGTGAAGGTAAGAATCAGTCTGCACAGATAATACCAAAAATTATTATTTTCCATCTTTAAAACACATGCTTTTCCCAATTAGAATAAAAAAAAAGCTAAAAAAAATTTAATTATATGATTATAAAATATTTAACTCTTATAATTCTCCCTTTATTTGCACCGTAACCAGCATTTGCAGCAGTTACAAGACAGCAAAGCATCCATATCATTCCAGAACTGCTACTGCTTAAATTTTGAGACCAAATATTATCTAACACAGGAAGAAATCTAGTAACCTCAAAGTGAGAATGGGTCTGTGATATCATTTGTGATGTGATAGGATTTTTGTGCTATGAGTATCAGGGGTAGTCAGAGAGCATGTAATGCATCTGTCCCATTGCCAGGCAGCCAGAAAGGCATTACTACATGTAATGACCTCAGACTAAAATCTGGGTCACTAGTGTTACTGGCTTGTTTGTCACCTCACATACATGACAGTAAGCTTTTAATAATAAATTTTACACAACCAAAATAAATAGGGTGCTGTGCCAGTTCTGTCTATAAGAAACATCGTTGTCAACTCTGTGTGTATGTCCCTTGAAAATGAGTTTTAGAAGATAAATTTGGATGCAGAGAAAACTCTAAAATTGGCATCTGCCTGACAGTGGTCTTAAGGTATAGATAAAATAACTTCACATCCCACCCAAGGACTGCTTTAAATGCTGAATCCAACTATCAGCAGTCACTCACATTACAGATGAGCAAAAATAAAATAAAACTTTGGGGTTGCATTTCTTTTTTTAGGTCACTTTTTCAAATTAAGGCAGAATAATTTCAAGATTCATTACTTTCTTTCTGCCTCTAATTACAAATAAGTATCTAAAATATCATATAGCACACATTTTAATGCATTGAGTTTACTGATGTCATAGAATCATAGAATCATAGAATGGTTTGGGTTGGAAGGGACCTTAAAGATCATCTAGTTCCAACCCCCCTGCCATGGGCAGGGACACCCTCCACTAGACCAGGCTGCCCAAAACTCCATCCAAGCTGGTCTTAAACACATCCAGGGATGGAGCCTCCACAACCTCTCTAGGCAACCTGTGCCAGTGCCTCACCACTCTAACAGTGAAGAATTTCTTTCTAACATCTAACCTAAATCTACGCTCTTTCAGCTTACCCCTTGTCCTGTCACTACAGTCCTTGATAAACTGTTGCTTTCCATATCACCAGAAAGTGAGGACTGCAAATTGACTGAATGATGGTAGATATATCATAATTATCCTGGAAAGCTGGAAAGGGACTTTTTTCAAGGGCACGTAGTGTTAGGACAAGGGGTAATGGCATTAAGCTGAAGGAGGGTAGATTTAGATTAGATATTATGAAAAAAAATCTCTGTCAGACACTGGAACAGATTGCCCAGAGAGGTTCTAATTTCTCTCACCTGGGAAGTGTTCAAGGCCAGGTTGGATGGGGCTTTGGGCAATCTGATCTAGTGGAGGGTGTCCCTGCCCATGTCAGGGGGGTTGGAACTAGACGATCTTTAAGGTCCCTTCCAATCCAAACCATTCTATGATTCTATGATTCTGTGATCCTTTAGCTTTGGATTATGCTTTTAATAATTCACATTAAAAAAAAAAAAAATCTACCTACAAAACCACTAAATAAAAACTTTCCATTTGTAATGCAATTCTCCACTTCCTAATTTCCCTTTCTGAGTTGAGTACAGAGTTGCACAAATGTAACTGAGAGCAGAACTCGATCTCAGCTCTGGCTTGTGGCATTTCATGTAGTCTATTTCAGGAAATCGTCATTTCTGTTCAGAACAGAACACATTGTTAGGTCAAAAACAATCAATGGTCTAAAACTAGCAGTACCAAAATGATGAGCATTGAAATGCCTGACTTCTGCATCTGACCTCCTCTGGCCTCCTTCAGGGAAAAAAAAAAAAAAAAAAAAAAAAAAAAGAGAGATCTCTGTGGAAGAAATACCGTCACCTTTTCCCTGTCCAAGCTCAGGCTCTCATGTGTACTTCCAGGACACACCTGCCTCTGCTGTGGAATTTCCAGCCCCAAACTTCCTCCTGAAGACCATGATTTTTTTCCTTTCTTTCAATAACAAGTGTTATAATGCTTTTCAGATGTTAGTGGAATAGGCTGCCACTACACTTCCATCATGCACCTGTAACTCAATTCAAAAGTAAAAACATTTACCTATGATGTGGGAGATCTGCAGAGATTCAGAGATACATATCTTCTATGTAACAGTCCGCATATATAGAATTAGTCTGACTCGACCATGGGCCATTTCACTTTCCATAAAAAAGCTGATGGGAAGAAGAATATGCACTCAGGGACAGAAGGTTGCTAGTTAGTACAGGCATGCTTCAGAATACGCTACTGGAACAGTTTTGTTGGATTTTGTTGAATACTTCCAGGAAAAGATACAATGGAAAGATATATCTCTGTGTAAATGCACTAATACCTTTACCAGCCCCACTTTGATAGGGTTAATAGAAACTGCATTTTCAGCTCATTGATCTGTTGACTGTATTTGAGATACTCTTACCAGCTGAAGTTGTTTAAGCTATAAAAGATTAGGTACTGGTTCATTCAGCAATGATTTTATGAATCATTATTCTGGAATTTGAAAGAGTTTAAAGAGTTAAGCAACAGAATGTACTTGAAGTTCTTAGTAACATGCCATCAACATTTCTTTTATGTATGTATTTGAAAATATTTCTGTAAACTTCATTTAGTATTTTTTTTCTGGGACTTTTGTACACTTTGTTTAACACTAAGATGTTCTATTATGATGATTGTTATTATCATAATGTGCACAAATATGAAACAATTAAGCATTTTTACAAAACAAATAAAATTTAATAATAAGATTTTGTCTAAACACTTTCAGAGACTCACAGAAATTCCAACCTCTCAGGGAATATTACCTCCAAAAGAGGAAGTTTAGAAAAAAATAGTGGAAGAGAAAAGCAGAGAAAAGAAAATTTAAATAAAAAGACAAGATATGTCTGTATCAAAGCTCAAACAATAGCAAGCTTAACTTGTATTCACAATTAAATTTGTATGCTAAAATGAACACTGTGTTTAGTATCAAGACAAGTTGTTTGATAGAATATAGCAAGAGTATACTTGAGAAGCCTATTATTTTGGTTAAAAGAAGTTTCTGCATTCTGTATTACTTTATATAAGACAAATGGACCTGTTGTTCATACTTTCAAAGGCTATCTCACAACAAAACTAAATTTGATTGCCATTGTATATCTAATTTCTCTCAGTGATGTTGATCTGGATACCTCTCATTAAAGACATTCGTATTTCAATAAATGATCTAGTTTGTGAATTGAAGCTCCTCATTTAATTTTACATTCGATGTTTGAAATCAGTGAGGGTCTCCTTCCTTCACATCCTTTGTAGTGCTTTCACAATTTTCATAGGAAATTATACTTTGGAATCTCCACAGATAAGCGTGTGTGTGTGTGTATATATATGATGAGGTACATATAAAATACACAAGCTAAATATTCTAATTCTAAAATTTTTCATAGGTTTTACCAAAATACAATGCACAAGTTTTATATAATGATTCATCTTTTCTTACTCAGATAAACTATAGGAGTAAAAGGTGCAACATAATCCTTAATTGCTACCATTTAATTTAATTTTTTATGTTGAAATAAATTGGCTCTGTTCCTGGTTCATGTTCTCAGAAGGCTAATTTTAACTCTTCCTCATAAACAAAAAGGGTAATAACAATTTGTCTTCAAAGCAATTCCCAGTACTTATAGGTAACTTAGATTTGAGTGGGGGAGGGGGATAGGGATTTGAGTGTGAAAATTTTCCAAAAGCATTCTGTGAAATACTTTAATCAATATGCATATAATGATTTAAGATTATCTTCTCTATCCCATTGTTTCAAAAGGTCACGTGTTTATGACTGTGTATATACATGGCGCTATTACTGTTACTGCTACTATTATTAATACTATTTCTTCCAATTCCATTTAATGAGAGGAATAATTCTACTTGCTTTGACTAACATGTAGGTTTGGTCAGCAATCACGAGAGTTATCTTCCCATCTTTGCATTTATTTTTACATTACTCTCGTGTGCTTATAATTTTTTTTCCTTTTCTTCATTTTGTTTGTTTACCTGAGAGACTTTTTACTAAGTAAATCAATAACTCCACAATTCTCATTGATCTCATTTATTAATGGGCCTACTTCCTCATTTTATTTTAATGTCTTTTTTTTTTTTTTTTTTTGCCTCTTTTTTCTTTTTTTTTTTTTTTTTTTTTTTTTTTTTTTTTTTTTTTTTTTTTTGTAATTTCTGTATAGCCTTTTATGTGGATTCATGTCTGCAAACCTGTGCAAAATTAGATCACTGCTGAATTATCAAAACAATGTTACAGAGGACTACCCATAAGTGCAGGATCCTATCAATAGTTTTAGGAACCATGTAAGTATTGATGTAGAAACAAAAAAATAGGCATGTCAAAACCTCACATATGAAGCTTATGCAGAGCATTTCTAGAGCCAGGCACTACATTTATCAACATTTTCTCTTGAAGGCAACCACTAGTACCAAAAAGCATTGCAGCTCTAAGGGCAGACACTCCATGGCTGAATGCATATTGAATGATATGTCTGTCGCTACCCTGCATTCTCCTGACAATCTACTAGGAATTTGATGCACTGCCTGAAAATGCTCCAGGAAACCTGAGAGAGTGTTAATTCTTAAATCACAAATTTGACATCAGTGGGAAGTGCTGTTCATGCTTCTGGTGAACCTTATTTGACTTTCTTGCTTGGATGAGCTCAATATCTCTATCTTCAACAAATCAGTTTCTTCTAAGATAGAAAGATGATGTATGTGCTCCAAACATTTTACTCAAGTAGTAGTTCAAGAAACATCACTAGTTTTTTGAGAAGATGAATTTATCTGAATTCAAGGCAATTTCAGCCGTCAAGAAGGTCAAGCAATGTCATTAACATAGCAAGACTTTCAAGGGAAAAGTGCCTTTAAATTTACTCTATTCTGTGCTCTGGATAAATTTTAAAATAAGCAGTACTGTGACTAAACTGAATAAGCCTAAACAATGCAGTCTTTTGCATGAAAAGGACAATTGGCTACATCATTATATAACCCTTGAAATGGTTTTGCTCTTTAATGATAATTTTATGGGCTTCTTGATCATTAGGCATGGCTGGTAAGTCATGTAGCTCTGGGAGGACAGAAGAAGCCCCTCCATGAAACAGTCATGTTGTTTCAATGATGACCATAAAAAGAATTTTTGAACAATAAAGAAATTAATTTCAGAAAATGGAAAGTCTTTTTAGGAAATAATGGTAGCTTTTACTAATGTAAGAAAAGATAAGACAATCATCTATGAGGTTTACATTATCTTACACCGACCAGAGTGGTGTGATCTCCAAGTTCACCTCTCTGTCATGTTGAGTACAGCTAAAATTAGTGGAACATAAAAGTGTGGAGGTTTTTTGTTTGTTTTCTTTTTTTTTAAATAAGGTATGCTATAGATACTTGCTAAATATGATGTACACTTCCATGTAGTTAGAAATTTGAAATATTCTTTGATTAACCAGCCTCAGTTCTACATACCACTCACTTGTTCTGGAAGATGTATCAAGAGATGAGCTGGAGGGGCAAGAAAAGGGATCTTGCCTGCATTCAACCTAAGTGTTAAAGAATGTCTACAGCCCAAGGTAAAGGAGAGGAAAATGGAATTAAAATAGCATTACCTACATTATGTAAAAGCACTATTAAAATATAAACAAGACATTTCATGACAGATTTTTAAATCTTAGTGTTTAGCTTAAAAGAAAATGGATAATTGTAATTTTGTTAGTGTTCTGAAAAATAAACACAAATAACATAGCCATCTAAATCTAAATTTAAGCAAAGGCAAATTCTGCTAGTCTTAACTAATTACTGACTCCAGTGACAATGATTTCAGTGAAAGGCAGCGAACAGAAATAACTACTTTCCAAAAGATGGTAAGGTAGACCATAAAGAAATCTGCATTAGATTTGGCCCTCAAATAAAAAATCTCTTAAACTTTAAAACTGCTGTCAACAATCCTGAAATGTTTTCTGAATTTCTTGGTTTCTCTATTTTCTTTACATTCAAAGTAACAAAAGAATGAAAGAATCCATCTTAATATAAAATCAGTACTTAAAGTGCAGAATGATAAATTTACATATTGACAAAGATTGGCAAAGCCATGCTAATCAGGTTATTATTGCCTATAGATAGAAAATGTGAATATACAGTAATGCAGTGCATTAAAACCAATTAGTTACCAGAACCACCTGCATAACTTCATTAATTTTCTTTTTCTTATTTGTTTAGAAAAATAAAACATTACTCAGAAAGTAAATCCTATGAAACATCAAGTATTCCTATGCATCACACATAGCCAAACTCCATTTGCTAATGAACTGCTGATATTTAACCTGCTCTTTTAGTTACCATGCCTTTAGCTAGGCATCCAGCTTTTCTAGTAATTTATCTTCTTGGCCCTACACCTTGTCCTGCTGTTAAAATGTTGCCTCCTGCTAGCAGGGAATGTGTGGAAGCTCTTTCACCTCTGTGAAGATAATTACAGGATTTCAGTCTCCAGAGCAACTAATCAATGTTCTACTAGGTTTCTGGAGCACTCAATTCTCCTTAAAAAATAAAATAAATTTTTTAAAAAATGAAAAAGATAAAAAGAAAAATCTCATTACCTGAAACAGTTTCAGAACTTTTTATACATTAAGAGCAACCACTTTAATAATTCTGAAAGACCTAATACTGAACATACTGGATTTTTATGGAAAATACTGTGGGTTTCTTAATTGTTTATCACGGCACTGCATGTATGCACATGCTAATACAAAATCCCAAACCAACAATATATCTTGATCATTACCACTATATTTCTCTTATGCTGAAAAAAATAAATCCTATTTTTACCCAATCTTTAAAGTAATATTAAAATGCAACTCTAAATTGTAATGCCATATCCACTGCTACAAAATCAGTTCAAATTTTCCTACAAATAATATTAAATTAAAGTATTTTGATTCATACATTTCAATATAATCACAAGTTTAGGTTCTTGAACTGTGCTTATTTACATGAGTAGTACTGTATGTGCTTCGCTTCCTTGATAGACACAAGCTAGTGTTCAATGCCTGGTGGCACCAAATACAGTCAGTGCCTGCAGGAAACCTGTGGTCTGAGCTAGCTAAATTAGGGACATTGTCTTTCCAGACCACAACTTTAAATGGGCCAGAAAAGGAAGAAATAAATGAATGGAGAAGAAAAAATGAGATTAGATAGGGAAAGGTAAAACCTCCCTTTCTTTCTACTTGCCATTCCCATGAATTATAGAAGTAGGAATTGGGATGTGCTCTCTCTCCTTTTTTCTTTTTGCTAGTTTTGTGTTACCTCTTTGGCAGATCACATCCATCCCATTCATGCCACCAATGGATATGGGTAATAAGATGGCTAGGTTTGGGGCAACATTGTTATGGGAAGAGGAGAGGTAATGAGGATACTGTGATTTTCTGCTTCAGGAAAAAACCTCTGGCTCTCAGATGATGCTAGAAGCTAGTATATCTCCAGTTCTTTTGGAAAGGAACAAAGATGAAATGGTCAAACTACTGCAAAGTGTTTCATGTTCTGTCCAGCTACCTAGAGTCAAAAGTGAAAAGTAGTTTCTAAAACTGCAATAGATTCAACTTCAGCAAGATCTATCACAGTTGATGATTCAGTAAAGAATCAGTTCAATTGCCTAAAGGTAGATTTCTACTCTGTTTGAATTGCCCTAAATATGACAGACATTTGCATGGGGCTGTCAAATATGGAAAACTCATGCCATTTCAGAATTTAGACAAGATACCCAGGACATCTCCAAGAACAATAAATGTTTCCAATTTGGGAAATGGATCAAGTCCATAGTGTTTAATTGCATGTCTTGTAAATCAACAAGGTGAATGGTCTTTCATATACACACCTTCCCCCAGGTTGTTATGATTCTCCAAATTAAAATATGAACACTACTCCTTTGTTCTAACACTGATGTGAGAGTGTGGTCCCCCTCCTCCCTGCTGCCCCTGACCTGAACTTTTCCCATAGCCCTGCTCAAGTGATAACCACCCATGGCGGCCATGATGGAAATGTCTGGTTGTGAGGCTCATAGTGGTTTTGGGGGAAACAGATAATGACACAATAGCCAAGGGCTAATTTATGGCAACGTGCCTATCTAACCACAGCGCTGGTCAGAGTCTGACTCAAGCCAAATTTGGAAGAAACTAACATCTGCAATCAGTATGCAAATATTACTATGAGTCAATCATCTTATTCCATAAATAGCAAGCAGTCCAAGAGCCCTTGAAGCTCTCCTGCATGGCAGTGGACTACATGCCAGGATCTCCCTTTGAGTAGGGACATCTCTCAAGGTTACGCCTCAAAGCTGAGAGACTCCTTGCCACAACAGATTCTTGGTAAATGACTAATAGCATACTAAACTTTGAAATCTTAGCTAAGTGATATAAAGGATTGATTGCACATATATAATCCTTTAGAAATAAACTGTTGACCAAGTCTAGGACTAAGACTGGATCCAGCTGCACCTAGACTCCTCTTTGAGAAGGAGTTTAGAAAGCAAGAAGAGCTTAGAAGAACATATGATTTTAAAAATCTACCTTCAAGCAACTGAGGTGTGATTTAAACCAAAATCCCAAAGTGAAATTTTCTAGATCACATTCCCACGTCACAAACTAGAAGATTCCAATAAGGAAATATTTCAGGGAAAGTAGAAACAGGTTAGAGTTCCAAAATTTTGTGGGAGGATCCAAGCTCATTGCAAGTGCAACAGGTAGAGCTGTAGAATTGTTCGGACTGAACATTTTGTTACTCTCAAAATTGCCTTGTGGGCAAAAAGGAACACAAAAAATATCTGGAGCTTGTAGCACCCAGAGATACTTGTCAGGAACATTACAAAGTTCTTGGTTCCTCATTAGTCCTGGGTTTATTTCAGTACCTTGTTATCCCGGCCTGCTGCTTTTTCACTGGCTCCCAGCCCCACTTCTGATATAACCTTCCTAGGCTCCTGGTGACATTGTGGGTGACCGCCTCTCCTGTCGTGACAGTTTATCTCACCTTTATCTGACCATCACAGAGATTTGGCTTAGGCCAGGCAATGGTCCTGTGGCCACCAGGTTGCTATTAGAGCAAGCTGGCACCAACTCTGGTCCAGGTAAGCTCCACCACATGCTGAGCACTGCCCTGGAAGCCCAAGGTGATGCCTGCTGCCATTTTCTAGTAGTGGCAGAATTCCATTTACTGACCAACCATCTACAGTCATTAAAGAAAGGAGAGCAAGTTACCACATTTGGTTGCAAATTTGGCCTTAAATTTTCTGTGAATTCAGAGCTGTTTGTATGTGTTTTATGCTGTGTCTCTCAAGATTCATCAACAATAACAAACATTGAGGCTCCCTGCATTTATTTGCACTCCTTTGACAGAAACTTCATCTTGTAGAAGGCTGAAGTGATTGCTGACCTCTTCCGTAATGGTCTGCTGCCTCTTTATTCCTGCCTGCACTGAGCACTCTTTCTTCCCTAGAAAGATTATTTAAGCCTAACTTGTTATGCATTCTATTTTTCAAACCAATGGTTTGGTAAATCATTTCAGCACCAAAAGCACAACACTCCAGATTAATGAAATGCACAAAGTTTATTCTTGGCCCATTCACACATAATGTGTGAGTCAGGCTGTGGGATACAAATGCCCATACATGTTGACCTTGTAGAAATGACACACAAGAATGCAGTGACCTGAGCTACCACATTTAGGATCAGAGCTCCTTTCTCTCCATTAGACATTTTGAAAGCTTGTGATCATTTAGAATTTTACTGGGCAAGATACAAGGAAGGATGTGAAAATACACATTAGAGCAACTTGCTTTTCAGGATAATGTAAAGAGAGGCTGTGAAAAGTAACATGCATAGCTATTGAATTTTAAAAATCGCACCCTTATATATATTAATTTTTCAAAGTAGAGGGAAGGAGATTAGGGAAACTAATATTTCTCAAACTAGACACCAAGCCAAGTTTAATTTTTTTTTTTTTAATTCTGTCAAGGTATATAGAACAATAAATGAAACTGCCTTCTGCTCTTGCTAATTTGGGATGATGTAAAACATTGTGAAGAGAGTACTGTATAATAATTTGTACAGGGAAAAGTGGACACATTTTACTGATCTAAAAGAACCAGCAGCTACTATATCATGCATTGATTAACTATAAACAATTTGCCATAGGTATTAGCACTTTTTAACTTCTGACATGACCTTAGTTTATGTAAATGCCTGCTGGTCTCTTCTGTCCTCCTCCCTTCTGGCACTATTAGCATGCACATAACAGAATATGAAGCATACAGAAGATAAAAAAGACATGTGGGTAGAAATTTAGCAGAGTAAAGATCCCTTTTCCTTGCCAATTCACTGCACAATTGTTCTAACTCCTAATGAATGTAAGGAAAGCTGCATATACATAAGTAGGCAATGAAGAAGAAGCAGACAGTGTCTACTGTCACTATCCAAGTAAGCAAAACCTCTAGTCCAACCCCCCTGCAATGAGCAGGGACATCTTCAACTAGATCAGGTTGCTCAGAGCCCCATCCAACCTGATCTTGAATGTTTCCATCTTATTACTGTGTATAAATATCTGAAGGGAGGGTGCAAAGAAGACAGAGACAGACTCTTTTCAGTGGTGCCCAGTGACAGAACAACAGTTAATTATATAGATTGGAGCATTGGGCTATGATTAATGGGATGAAATTTAACAAGTCAAAACACCAGATTCTGCATCTAGGATGGAGCAACATGACACCCCAGAAAGAATTGAGTCAGACAACAGGACTCATTTTTGGAACAACCTCATATACACCTGGGCCAAAGAGCATGGCATTGAGTGGGTGTATCACATCCCCTATCATGCAGCAGTCTCTGGAAAATTGAACGAGTCAATGGACTGCTAAAGACTACCCTGAGAGCAATGGGTGGTGGGACCTTTAAACATTGGATTACACATTTAGCAAATGCCACCTGGTTAGTTAACACTAGGGGATTTACCAACTGAGCTGTCCCTGTCCAATCAAAACTTTTATGTGCTGTAGAAGGAGATAAAGTTCCTGTAGTGCACATGAAGAATATGCTAGGGAAGATAGTCTGGGTTACTCCTGCCTTGGGCAAAGGGAAGCCTGTCTGTGGGATTGCTTTTGCTCAAGGATCTGGGTGCACTTGGCAGGTGATGCAAAAGGATGGAGCAGTCCAATGTGTACCTCAAGGGGATTTGATTTTGGGTGAGAATAGCCAATGATTTTAATTGTATGAAGTTGATTGCTACATAGTATTGCATTTAATCACTACAATGATTGCAATATGCCCCAACAACAGTATTACAGTAAGAATCACCCAGACTAATGAAGAATGAACTTTGATGAAACCGAGCAAGGTACAGAGGTGATGAAATCAGAACTGGTTTCAGCAACCAGCACCCAACAGTTGGCTGGCTGGTTTATCACATCAAGTCTCTGTGACCTGTGTCCTTCTTCTTTTCACTTCCTTAGTTTTCCAGACTGATTGCTGTTTGTACTGAAGCAACAGCCCAGTCCAGTGATAACTGGTCACCGTTTCCTGTTTCTTCATTCTGCAGATGTTCCTCTGGGGACCTGAGTACCCAAAACTGAGTCAGAAGTAACTGATCCTTTTTTCCTTCCTCTGTAATTCTCTTAACCATTTTGGTGCTGTGTTAGCTTTCCTGTATTCTGTTTATTATGCTTAATCAGCAGTTTATTAGTTCTTCAATATCACCATGAGTTGTGGATATTTTAAAGCCCCATGTTAACACTAGACCAATGATTTGGTTAGTCCTTGTCTTGCCACAAGTAATGCTGAGTGTATTTGTGCAGGGTGAGTAAAAATTATATCAGGGACCATTTTGGCTTTAACAGTCCCCTCTTCCCTGCTATGGTGGCTGGCAATATTATGTTGAAGCATATCACATGCTAGTGACTATCTTTCCCTGCAAGTCAGGCTAAGGTCTATCAGTCTGTCATATTTCCATTCCCCAGCTATGGATGCAAGACCTATTTGTTAAATTTTCTCTGACAGTGTGTGTGTACTTGTGTGTCCATTGGAAATACACGCACAGGCTTGCTACTAGCTCAGCCTGAGGAAGGGGAACCACAGCAGCCGCAGCTGTTGGGCTGGGATAGAATGCACCTCCTCTGTCTTAGAGCCAAACAATTCAGCTTCCTAAACACATTGTCTGTCTTGTCCCCAGCTGAGAATCTGTTATTTCATTATGTCAGCTGCTACTGAATTGTGATCTCTTTTGTCAACAATTCGCACAGACAGAACACAGGGTTTTAAGCCTCTTTTGCTTCTTTTTGATGAATAAGACATGAAGAAGGTCTATAAATGTACATCGCATTGTCCTGTGTCCATATAAACAAAAGTTCATCACATACCCAGTATTCCAGCCAGCTTCTCTTACTTAAGCTCACCTGTAGGCCTCAGTGATAATTTTGAATCCATCCTCAAGCCTTTCATCACTGAAGAAATCCTTTCTTTTGGAGGAGTTCTTAAAACAGAATCTGTTTAAGATTGGTTTGAAATACTAACGAAGGTTTAGATCTAAGAATTGTGTTCAAATGAGTTGTCCAGAAGTACGTGGGCATCCGTATTTGTCTTTTGGTGCAGTCAGTTTACCAAAACAATATGACTCATGTTACATAATAGGGTTAATAGGGATATTATGGCCAAAAAGACCTTACTGATAACTGATAAGAAAAATATGCTTACAATGTAATACCTAGGCATCTTGCAAGGCATATCGATTGACAGAATAACTTGTTTATTACTGATTCCTACATGGACATGAGTATACAAGGGGTTTTCCCTAATTTTCCTGTTCAGATTTATTACTTACCATTCACTTTTAATAAAAAGACATCAAAAGCTTCTGCATATCTATAATTGTTATTTTCTTTGATGATAACATCTTATTATGTCAGTGTTTGAAAATAGCGTGATGTTAGAAAATTCTGTGTGTTCTATTACATTATTTTGTAAGTGAATTGATACTTTCTAAGAAGTAATTTTATTTGTTAGAAGTGGATAATAACATGATCAGATATTCTGACCTTATGTTGCAAAGAAAAGCAAAATGAAGTCTAGAACAACTTCCTACTGACTTCATTCTTCTCATTTAGTACAAATTTCATTCTATAATCATTGAGATCTTGAGAGTGGAGAAATCTTACCTATGATATTTACCTAAGATGCATGTATATGCCTGAAACCCTTATGGTCCCTTAACTTAATCCAGTCCACCTATTTCCCATGTCTGGATATTTCTTTATAAACCCGAATTAGTTAAATTAACTCATTACTAAGCCTGTAAGTTTCCTGCAGTTAACTGCATATGCTCAGAAATGCATGTCGTTCATATCTAACACCTGTTTTTATCCAAGACTTGAACTTCAGGAAGCCCAGGAGTTTAAGATATTTGCAGCCAGGAATGAAAGAAATCAGTGGACAAGGGGAAGAACTCTGACTCTTCAGACTATTGCTAAATACGGACATCATAAGAAGTTTAGGCAGTGCAGAAGTTAAACTCAGTTATCCTCCTCTTTATACCAACACCAAAATAAAGATTAAAAAAATCCCTTGGCATCAGATCAATAATCTGATCTTTCTAATCGGTCACTATTCATGATCTGGAATATGTGGGCTGCAATATCAAGTCCTTCATACTTCTTTAGATACTTGTGGGGATTATACTATTATAATGTAAAATCACTCTGAATTACACAATGATAAAAGAAGTTTCATTAGGTAACTATTAGGAATGCTTTACAAGGATCTGTCATCAAGACAATATCAAGCAAACTGTTTCTCAATATTTTGGGGGAAAAAAAAAACACAAACAAACCAAAACCCAACAAGCCTAATATTATAGTAATTTGTAACAAAGGTTTAAAGATGATCCCCAAATTGTTATAAGGCAAAATACTGAGTAAGAATGTATCAATGGGTTTAACTTCAGGTTTGTGCAGGTTACTGTATTCTGTATGCTGTGGTATTCCTAACTTTATGTTAAGTATTTACTTTGACTTTCAGAGATTGTATTTGGCATCTTTAAAACCAGCTTCAAGCTTTCCACAAGCTGTCCTTCAAGAAAACCAAACACAGATAAATCCAACATATAAGGACATAGAATACAGGCCAGACCTCCAGATTGGACACTTCATTTTGAAAACAGTGACATTGAAAAGGGTTATAAAGCGTCATCAATCAAGGCAATAAAGATTGGACTGACTGTAAAGAAATGCAGAGGTACTTCATACCATTCACTGTCATGGTTTAACTCCAGCCAGCAGCTAAGCACCACGCAGACACTTGCTCACTCTTCCTCAGTGGGATGGGGGAGAGAATCAGAAGGTTAAAAGTGGGAAAACTCGTGGGCTGAGATAACGACAGTTTATTAACTAAAGCAAAAGCTGCACGCACAAGCAAAGCAAGACAAGGAATTAATTCCCCACTTCCCATGGGCAGGCAGGTGTTCAGCCATCTCTAGGAAAACAGGGCTCCATTACTTGTAGTGGTGACTTGGGAAGACAAACATCATCACTGAACGTCTCCTTGCTTCTTTCTTCTCTGTGTAAGCACTGCTCAGCAAAAATTAAAACATCTCTATATTATCAACACTGCTTCCAGCACAAATCCAAAACACAGCCCCATTCTAGCTACTATGAAGAAAATTATCTCTACCTCATCCAAAACCAGCACATTATATCTTGTGCTTTTATAAAGAACTACTGAATATGATTGCTGCAGTGAAATGGTTTTAAATAATTCCTGACTATCTAAGCAGTGGAGGATTGCAATGAGGTGGGGACAGCAGGGCTTCTGCCCTTGACTCCAAGCACTGTTGTGCTGTTGCAGGAGCACTGTATATGCTTTTAGTCAGTTCTTCAACAAAAATATGTTGCAATAAGGAAAAGTGGTCAGAAAAAGGTGTATTGAAATCTTTTTAGTGAGGGATTAAAGAAATTCAAGTGGTCCAAGAAAAAGTTAAAGCAATCTTCTGCTCACTGTCAGCAGGTGTGCATACCAAAGGGAAGAGATTTTTGATGAGTATAAATCTGTTAGTGGATTATACTCCTTGACTGAAGCACAGCACAGGACAGCACACTAGTTAGCTGCCTTGCTAGCTACTGGTTTGATACATGAAATATGATCTGTACAGTTACCCTACAACCACTGTGTTAAAAAGCTACAATGTAATCAAAGCAATTAGTTAACTTGACTTTTTTATAAATCTCTATTTAAGTCATACAATACTGTTAGGGAAATAATATATTTCCAGTTAAATAGATTTAGTCAGGCATCAAGAAAATCTTGATATGTGAAATTTTAATGAAATACATTTACGTATTCCCACTGTAAAGGAATAGGAAAAGGCAAACTTCGAAATCATGAGAGACACACAAGTGAATTTTCAGAATTCTCCTACAGACTTTAACCATATATTTATACTTTCAAAGAACAACCTGTGCTTTTCAAAAAAAAAAAAAAAAAATCACATCCGAGTTATACTGATATGTTTAATTTCTTTCACTTTCTTGTCTGTTTGTGAATGCTGTATGTGGGTTGCTATGGACAAAGTATGGGGTATGCAACCCTCTGATTCCAGGATAATTAACTTATACTTGTTAGTGTTCTTGTGATTGGAAAAAAAATATTTTTCTTTTTTTTAAATAACAATCAGTGGAAAAGATGCCCACTAGCACAACTTGTAGGAAATAAAAATTTATCCAGTTCTTCCTACTAAAGAAAAAAATACTGTATTTCTTCATTTCCAGGATAGAAAACACTACCTTTTGAGTCCTATGATAATTCAAACTTCCTATCTATACATTGAAACTGCCTATTTATAGATAGAAAAATTACCTTTAAGAATTAAGAAATATCTTTAGAAAGGAACAAACACTGTAAAGGATCTATCATAAAGTATATTAAGCCTTATATCAGGGCATCAAGGAAATAAATGGTTGGAATAAACATTTATCTTTTGTTCCAAAACACAAAAGAACTTTCCTTGCTCACAAATGGTGTTTTTGAGAAGAATACTAAGTCTCTTTAGATGAAAGCCAAACTTCATGTTAAAAGTCATACAGTGCAATCTGGAGCTACCATTTAAACTAGTTGCCTGGCAGAATTGGCAAGGATGGATTAAGAGATTTAATGTAAACATCCTGGAAACATGAGGAGAGAACTAATGAAAGCAATACTTTGTCTGAGATATTCAATGACATAGCATGTGTTTGACATCATTTACAGCCTGTACCTGATGGTATCCTGGGAATGAAGAATACATTTAGCTGTCAAAGGTATCAATTGTAGAACTGTTCCCATACATGGAAAGGAAAATATATACCCTGGGGCACATTATAGGAGGTAAATACTGATGATGAAGTGCTCTCTATTCATATTCAATCAACATTCAAATATATTTCATAATGAAAAGCACATTTATTTTACCTGTAAAAATGAACTCATCTCAAACCATATGCTATAATGCTGACTTGTATCATCAAGGATGAGAGGTTTTGCTGAAATAAAAAGATGTCTTGACCATGATTATGCCCTAAATCTAAGGTTTGAATGGCCTCTGAAACTCATATGTATACTTTTGACTCTTCCAAATGGAATTAATGATGGGCAGGACATCCCCTTGCAGCTTGTTATCCTGAGATGCGTTCTGCCTGTGCAAGCAAAGGAATTAATTCCCCACTTCCCATGGGCAGGCAGGTGTTCAGCCACCTCCAGGAAAACAGGGCTCCATCACACATAACAGTTACTTGGGAAGACAAACATCTTAAATCCAGATGTCCTCCCCCTTCCCTCTTCCTCCTCCAGCTTTGTATGCTGAGTATGACATCATATGGTATGAAATATCCCTCTGGCTAGTCTGGGTCAGCTGTCCCATTTGTGTCTCTTCCTAACTTCTTGTGCATCCCCAGTCTGGGGGTGATGTGAGAAGCAGAAAAGACCTTGACTCTGTGTAAGCACTGCTCAGCAAAAATGAAAACATCCCTGTGTTGTCAACACTCTTTTCAGTACAAATCCAAACCATTTGACCTATGTAACATATCAAGAAAGACATGATGAATGTTCATTATTCTTAAAGATCATATATATCCTTTGATCTTTCATCCTTTACAGTAGATTTTGATACTGCACTAGATATATTAGGGATGAGATGACTATAGTATAAATTCAGGGTGGGCAGACAACTTGTAAAGAGGCTATTTTGCAGTATGAATAAAGACCATATATGCTTATCATAATAGAAAAAAGCTTGATTCAGCTTCCCTGAAAGTTGATGTGTATCTTTCCACTGACTCCCACAAAAATTGAGTTACAGGTTCAGCTATCATTGATCTTACTCATATGTACAGATTCTCTAGAAAGAAAAATAAAGATTACTCATGAGTAAGAATTTCAGAACTGAGTTCACTAAAAGAGATAAAAATATTCTAGATTACACCATTATCTAAATGCAACAATCTGGAAAAATAGTGTCATGACAATGTTATTGTTGGCTGATATTAAATTAATCTACTTGAAATTTTATGCAAGAGGAACAAATTTAGAGGGAGCATGAAGAAGCTTGTCTTGCATACCAATACAAAAATAAACTGAGTGACTTGTCAGAAAGATATTCGAGTGTCATGGAATAACTGTTCCCCAGTAAGTGTTAGTATTCAGGCTTTTACAGGAGTGATGGAGAAAAATAACTTAGGTTGTGCATGGGAGGATTTTTAAATTTTTTTTAATGTTTGTTTTAATTTATTTATTTTTTTTTTAAATTTTGGAACATGTAACTCTTGGTGTCTGTGCTGACTGAAACTCAGCTACTGTCAGGAACAACATTATACCCAAGAATTTTCTAGTGAAACTGGTACATCTAAGGCTTGGTGCAGGAAGTGGAAGGAGACAGGGATAGAGATTTTGATTTACTGGGAAAAAAACCCCAAACTATTTTATGTCTAAATGACCAGGTGTTCAATTGTGAATAAACAGTTCTCAATACAGATTCACCAGCCATACTTTGGGTTCCTAATGAGTAATTCTTTCATCAATTGTTTTAAATTCATTATTAGGCATGAAGGGTACATGCAATCCGTGTGGAGGAAAAGGAAGATTATCTTAAATTTAACTAGAAGATGGTCTGGGGCAATGTTCCTCTCTGAGATGAGGGCAGGGGCTGCCCTTAGCTGGCTGCAGCTGGTCCCAGCTGGCTCCACAATGGACCCATGACAAACACAGCTGAGCCCATCAGCCAAGCTGGTGGTGTCTCTGAGGTAGCATATTTTTAAAAAGTACAAAATGCCAGACAGCAGAGAGGAGTGAGGGGCAAAAAATACATGAGGAATGTTCCTGTGAACGTCAAGGTTAGAGAAGAAGGGGGAGGAGGTGGTCCAGGTGCTGGCACAGTGATTCCCCTGCAGCTTATGGTAAGCACGGGTAGGGTATCAGCAATGGATAGAAAAAAAGCTTGAGTGACCTATAGAAACTGACTCTTCACTAGAGGAAGATAGCTGAGGGCAGAATGGTGACCTGTGACCTAAGAATTGTTTTAATTCCTTGATAAACTAATTGTGTTTTCCTCCAATTAACACATATACATAGACAATCTTGTTTGTTCACACATGTGTACCAGATAAATGTAAAAAAGATATTCTTATACTCTTCAAGGTCTTGCATGTCTGAATGTAAAGTTACTTGACACAGGAGAATAAATTACTTATCTGTTTTTCACAGAAATCTACTATTCATAATGAGTGTACTATTCAGTAGGGAATTGCTAAATGGATTAAAAAGACAATAGGAAGTTTTCTGCCAACATCTTTATTAAAGGAAAGAGAATTCATATAGCTTAATCCAATTACTTAAACTACTCAAAGCATTGTGCAGCCAACAAGGGAAGGTACCAAGAGATATAATTTTGGCTGCATTACTTCATTGTTTCTTCCTTTAATTAGCTTTTGAGTAAATTTAAAGATTATAAAAAGGGTTCTCAATTACAATGCTAGATACAGAGGTCCAAAATGCAGCTATCTAAAATAGGACCTAGCTGTCTTAATAATAAATAAATTAATAAACAAGATCTTTAAAATAACATCTCATCAGTTGATTAACCTAAGGTGTCTAACATCTATAGGATTTTGCAATGAAAGATTAAACATTCTTTTTTTTCCCCCTGAACATTAGTTAACTTTAAGGGATATTATTGAGAAAGAGAAGCATGTATCAGTGAAGAAAGTACTTCAAAATATGATTATATTATTTTTATATTTTGTACAAAAGTCATCTTTCAGTTTTCTTACATGTAAGTCAGAGTGACTAGACTACTCGCCTTTAAAAATCTAGAAAGTTATTCTAATATGCAAATAACATATACTTATTCTTTACTACAGTTTGGTCCTTGTTACTCCTCGAGGCGCATAGCGCTGCAACAACACTATGCCACCGAACCCGGTGGGATAGTGTTGTTGCAATTTCTGTAACAGATTTTGTTTTTTACATGATTGGGTTGTTAGCCCAAAACAAAACCCCCAACCTGGAGGGCCAGGGTGCAACATTTTAGTCTGGCCCGACAAGGCACGCAAGCCACCACACCACGACAAGGTAAGTTGCACCAACTAGTGGTGGATTCTTTACTACAGTAATGAAACATAATGCAATTTACCAAGAAAAAAGTCAATTAAGATGTGGTGTGTTGACCTTGACTGGCTGCCACGTGCCCACCAAGTCGCTCTATCACTCTCTCTTCAGCAGTACAGAGGGAGAATGTAGCAAAAATCTTGTGGGTGGGAATAAGGACAGGGATATCACTCATCAATTAGTGTCATGGGCAAAACAGATTCAACTTGGGAAAATTAATTTGATTTATGGCCACTTAAAAAGAGAAGCATATAAGAAATAAGAACAAATCTAAAATCACCTTCCTCCCACCCTTTCCTTCCTCCTGGGCTCAACTTTACCCCTGACTCTAATTTCCTTCTCCCAAGCGGCAAAAGGGAACAGGAAATGGGGATTACAGTCACTTCATCCTGCATTGTCTGTGTTGCTCCTTCCTCCTCATGCTCTTCCTCTGCTTTATTGTGGGGCCCATCCATGGGAGACAGTTTTCATGAACTGCTCCAAAATTGGTCTGTCCCACAGGCTGCAGCTCTTCAAGTACTGCTCTAGCATGGGGTTTCCATGGTGTGCAGTCCTTCAGGAACAGACTGCTCCAGTGTGGGTTCTCCATGGGCCACAGGTCCTGCCAGAAAACTTACTCCTGTGTGGGTTCTCCATGGGCTGCAGCTGCCTTCAGGGCACATCCACATGCTGCAGTGTGGGGTCCTCCATGGGCTGCAGGGTGCATATCTGCTCCAGCATGGTCCTTCATGGACTGCAGGAGGACAGCCTGTGTCACCATGATCTTACCATGATGTTCTCCATGGACTGTAGAGGAATCTGTGCTCTGGCGCTTAGAGAACCTCCTCCCCCTCCTTCTTCACTGACCCTAGTGTCTACAGAGTTGTTTCTCTCACATAGCAGTTGCACAGCATTTTTACCCTTTCCTAAATATGCTATCACAAAGGTGCTACCACTGTCTCTGACTGGCTCCACTTCAGTCATCACCAGGTCCTTCTTGGAGATGGCAGGCACTGGCTCTGTCCAACATGGGAGCAGCTTCTGACATCTTCTGACCAAAGTCACTCCTGTAGCCCCCTTGCTATAAAAATCTTGCCACATAAATCTGATACAT
>VXBL01005318.1:564572-593631 GCA_013400195.1 Aramus guarauna | reverse complement strand
GGAGAGGAGAGGAGGAGGAGAGGAGAATAATTTGCTTGTGTGTTTCTTTGGGTTTTTGGGGAGAAAAAAATTACATATTTTTATCAGTATTTAACTGATTTAACCTTTTCCCAATTTTGAGTAACACTTCTTTGAAGAAATATATGGGACTTTCTGCCCTGGGAGGGAAAGACACTTTTAACAGGAGAAAGATAATTTAAAAATCTTGCTTATAATGTATTATTAGAAAGCTCTTCTGTGAGATAAGAGGCAGATTTTCATGCCTGTGGTGATGCACAAACTCTTTTTCCTAAATCATGTGACAGTTTTTCTGGGGGCAGGGGAAATGTTTGCTGTGAATTCAGACCAAGACATTAGTACAAGCGTGGATAAACAGACTAGTTGAGACAAATACATCTTTCCTTCTACTGTGGAACAGGAGCTTGGGAGGCTTTAACAATATACCCTGAAAGATTCAGTTGGTGTGGTGTAAAAATGAATATGTGAAGATGGAAGGAGTAAGAAGCTTCCATTAGTAGAGATGAGAAAAATCCACATACAGACGGCCGTGATTTTTTTCTAAAGAAGGCCTACTGCAAATCTGGTTTTGATTTCCCCTACTGTTGGAATCTGTACCATTTTTCACAAGGCAGTATTGACACTGAGGATCGTGATGAGCTAGTCAGAAGGCAGGAATATATTTAAGTGAGTAAAGTTGTATCTGCCATTGTGAATGGCTGCTGTAATCACAGCTTCTAAAACCCATTGTAGGTTTCGACACTCCATGGTACAATGCAGCTCTTCAGAAGACAATAGTTGTCGACATTCCATTAAAGAAAACAATATAAGTGGAATGAATATGATTAGATTTCTTTTTACTCTGTATAACTGATTTATAAAAGAAATAGCAGAGAAAGAGAAAAACAAGAGGGCAAACCACTGTGAAAAGTAATTAAAGATATGAATACTTGGGAAGGGTAAAATACTGCTGCAGAGACAATGAAGAGTATTTGGCATTCTTTAAAGTATTAAATGGATTTTAGTTTTTAAGGTTGTATATTGAGAGATTGTTATGATTATCAGAGATGTCACACTGAATTTTTATTCTAATTTCTGTTAAAAAAAAAGTTATGTAAGGCTTTTAATTTATTGTTTATGTACCAACTGGCTCTATAACAGTCATTTTACAAGATTTGCTCAGTTGAAATTATGAGTAGTTAGATTCTGGGAGAAGTTCAAAGGTGGTGTATATTTAGTTAATTTTTTTTCATTATATATTTCTGGATTCATCTGGTGAAGAATGTACCCTACCTGAAGCTCACTGAAATGATGCTTCTATTATGTTTACTGCCCAAGGTTTGTATAGATTGATCCGATGAAAACATCAGCTAAAAGCAAAGCTAGGAATCATTTACTTATTTAATAAAAATGATCCCCCCTCCCCTCCAAGGGTAGATTTCACAATCATTTTAGAATTTAGATGAAATGCATTGAAGAGTTTTGCCTTTACCTGTCATCATGAAATATTTCAACTGCATCATGCAGCCTTTTCCTGTTTAGAAAGCTTTGCAATCGTCCTAATTCTAAGTAAAATAACAAGTGAGAGGCTCCAAATTGCCTTTGAAACTATTACTATATAATGTACTACATGATTTTGGTTTACTTGCTTAGTTGCCTTTAATCTAGACGTGGCATTACAGCAAAACAATACTGTCTGAAGCTATTTTTCTCCCTCCTTGAAGTTATGTTGGCTACCTGTACAGACATTTGGGAAATACCTGTGCATCTTATGCACAAATGTCAAATAGTATTGAAATGTAAATGCGTAAAGAATATCAGAATAGGTTTTTAAAAGATGAAATTAATGTTTAATGTAGCTTTATTATACAAATAACCTGTCACAGCCTGTAATCCCTCCTCCATCTTCCCCCTGCTTCACTGAAAAAAAGCCCAACACTTTAGCTAGGCAAAATGATGAATATTTTTTGTTTTGTCTGGTAAAAGTAAGGTGGGATTTTTGCATCCACATATGACATTGTTTTAAAATAACCTTGACTGGCCTTTGGAACTTGATTCCACGTGTCTGGCACTCCACTAAGGCACTGTTACAGGGGTTAGATCGCAAGCTGCAAAAATGGTAAATGTGAGTCTGAAGCAGCTCAAAATCTAGACAAGCACTTAGAATGAGAATTCATTTTCATATGTCATCTGTAAGAAAGTGAACACTTACATTATAAATCAGGCTTTTAAACATTGGTTGCTAATGCCTTGTTTTCTTTCTAGGAGATTTATTTCTGCCTAACACAGCAGGAAAAAATAGCTAAAATTATTTAAGGTTTGTTTGTTTGTTGGTTTGTTTTGTTTTGTTTCGTTTTTTTTCAGAATAATGAGTTAAGTCTTAATGGTCAATGAAATATGAATGCAGAAGTAAACGAAAAAATGTATAATTGAGAACTTAACTCATATGTTAGAGAAGGCAGATACTGCAGCAAATGAGGCTCAAAAAATCTTAGTAATACTACTAGTGATTAATTATTAGGATGTACTGCTTGAAAGATCACACTGTTCACAAAGTCTTTTTTCTGAGTGATATATTCCTGTTACTTGCACAGTGTTCCATCAAATGATGACTTTTGTGACACTGCTAGAGTCAGTGACGTGTCACCCCTGTCTGGTAGTAATTCTTAAAAAACAGGGCTTTGTTACCAAAAAACCAAATAAATAACATATCCTAAGCAGCTGCTGTAATACTGCATTACAAGAGCAGCAATAGGCAGGATCTTTCTGGATGTGTCAAGACAGTTCCAGGTTTGGAGATTTTTTTAAAAAAAATTTCTTTAGTTTCACTGCTGATCAATTCAAAGATGCAAACCTCAAAATCTCTGTTAATATCTCAGTCATCTGTAGCTGTTTCAAAAGGAGACAGAGAAAAAGACACTAAATTTCTGTTTATAAATTAACAGGATTATTTAATTGTGATTCCTGTCTGACAAATGTCTACATCACAGAAAATGCCATGACAGTCAGCAATAATTGGCACCCTCACTGGTAATCTCAGTAGAGATGAGACTTGAATAGTTTTGGAGGCTGAGCTACCAGCCTCGCTATTAGGTGGAGTCCCAAATGTACATCAGCCAAGGAGGGATGGAGAAACCTTCTCTTCTGCTCTGGTTTTGAGATAAATAAAAGAAATTCATTCATGACATTGTGATCTCTTGCTACTCAGGACAAATAACTTCATTTAAAATCAAATGGGCTGTGTCCTGTTTCTAAACTTTTTTCAATAGTTTGCCTGTGGCTGTTATGGAAATGGAAAAATAACTCTTGAATGTCAAATCAAGATGTTTATTAAAGTGTTGCCTAGGTTCTAATTCTTCTTTCCACCTAGCAAGGAAGAAAATAGCTGTGGCATTTCCTTATGTCGCTACAAGACCCCTTCAGCCCAGCTGTATTTTGCAGTCACATAGCTCAGCAGCTGACAGGAGGTATTAGTTAGTGCACTAACTCTTGACAATGGCCTGAAGAGATACACGATCAGTCTTTGCTATTTGCATTTGAAACTCATCATTGCTGTAATCAGGATCCTAGAGTTCACTTGGTATTCTCTGGAGGCTCTGTGAGGTGTTCACAAGATAGTTTTGCGGGTTTAAAATTAAGTTGGAGACAGTTACGATGAGAGCAGTGTGGGTATGTGTATAAATATATTTAATGGTATTAAACTGGTTAAATTGCTAATCCTTTTACTCAATTTTAGATAAGTGCTTTCAAATAGCAATTTATAGGGTGAAAATCAGTATTAGCATTCAGAAACTTCAAACCAACCAAACAAAACCCCGCCAACTAACAGAGTAACTGTTACTGATAGCGTGTCCTGCCTATCCCAAAACGCAAAGAGAAGGCAGAACATTTGTACTCTGCTGTCAGCGTTCTGCCCAAATTTAAAGCTCTTGCCTTTAAGTTCACGGCTGCATTGCACTTCTGCGGCTTCTCTCTCATCAACGCTACTGCAAAATGAAACACTGAACTTTGCTGTGAGAGCTGAGACAGACGCCGAAACTTTCCAGAAAGGTCAGCTGAAATATCCCCGCGCTGCTCCCAGTCTCTCTCCCTGCTGACTCCCAGGCTGCCCGCAGCCCTGCTCCCCAGAAGCGAGCTCTGCGAAATGCTTTCCGGCAGCACCCGCTTGGTAGTTGTTTCTCTGTCTAAAGATGCCAGGGCTTCTAGGCTAGGCAACACGTCAAACTGACAGTGAAAACTGCACAACACACAGTTGCCTACAGCTGTCAAACGTTACGCTGTTGATGCAACAGGTAGATTGCAAGGAGGTGCTGGCAGGGAAGAGCCGCTCATTTCTAGCTAACCTAGATGTTTCTAGTCACCTGCAGGCTTTTATGAAGATAGGTTGAATGCAACACTACTAGGACTAACCATTAGCTTTCTACTCAGTAAAATGCAGGAAATTTTCTCCAAAGCTTCTTTCAATTGCTATATTACAGGTAAAGATATGCAATGCTTCTTTGTGTGCTTGTCTTTCCAGTCACAAATTCTTCTAATCAGATTCTGAGGGAAAGAAAAGTCTCCAGGTATTGACTTTAGATTCTGTAAGTCCAACTCGGTTCGTAACTATATTATGTTCCAAACAGCATGTGGATGGACATCAAAGTAATAGCATTCACCCTGAATGATTTATAGAAAGACTTTTCTTTTTTTTTTAAGTTAAACACACTAGTTCAAAAAATAAAGCTTTTTTAATCAATACTGCTCTTAGTTTCAGAACTGTAGGCATAGAAAAGGAAAGATATGAAATATGAAGAGCTGCAGGATAGTTAGTTACAACTTTATTTACCCTGGATACTACTGCAGGCCACAGTTCCTTCCCAGATCATCATCCTTCATGGAAAACTTTCATTAGCCCCTCACTGACCTTCAGACCATTCCTAGAACTACGTTCCCTTCGCCTCACATGGCAGTGAAAAGGTTTGTCAAATGGGACTGTCATTCTGCTTCCCCAGGAGGTCAGGGCTTAGTGTTAAAACCCACCTCCCTCTCTGCCGTTAGTGCTGCTTTGGGGCAAGCGAAAGACGACCCTTGGATCCGGACCAAGCTGTCTGTAAACTCCGACTTTTCTTCAGGTCTTCTCTTTCCTCTCTGACTCTTGCTTATCAAGGAACTAGATACCTTATGAAGTGAAAAATGGGCACAAGATTCGTACATCCATGTATGCATACATAGGTGCACACACGGATACAAGGAAGCAAGAATAAATAATATGATTAATCGACCTGAAACATATTTCCTGTGAAGCAAATTTTTCCCCTAATTTTGACCCAGACTGAAAAGACTACACCTTTCCTGGTCACCTCTGGTGCTAGTCTTGGTACTTTGGGCTCTTAGCAACCATTTTTAATTGTCAACGATTGTCACATTTCACTTGCTAACTGTAAACACCCAGTTGGTTCTAGTAATTCCCTTCACTATGGCACTGCTGGTTTGTTCAGAATCACCTGCCAGAAAAATAAAAATTAAAAAAAATTAAATTGGCTCACTGTATTCTCTTATGATTCCGCTTAAATAAATTTTCATGGAATCAGTTTAGAACTGTGTTCACCTGAAAGAGCAGAACATAATCAAAGTGGAGTGGTGCTATCCATTGCATTGAAAATGGGAGTTGTGTTTTTAAATTTGCTTTGCAATAAATAAGTAAACAAATAAGCTTTATAAACATGGAAGGAAGTGATTAAAAAAATAATCACTTTGGAAAGAGGCTGTGCAGCAAAATAGCCTTTGAATGACAGTCCTATTCTCTCAAAACAGTGCATCTTTTTTTCCATCTGCAATAGTTTGCAGTTCCTTGGGAACAAAAAAAGGCAAACAGTGAAGTGACAGAGGAAAAAAGAGCATGATGTTAGGCTAAATACATTTTCTTCACCATTTTCTTCTGTTCCTTAAAGGAAGAATATTTTCATTTCTGATCCCTATGCAAAAATTGTAATAAAATGTAATTAACTATGAAAATATGAAGCAGAAGGGACTGCTTGAAGGTAGAAGGGATATTTCCTCTGTATTTGGTATTTAAAATAGGTCTCAGAT
The DNA here is from genome assembly GCA_013400195.1 of Aramus guarauna. NCBI lineage: Eukaryota > Metazoa > Chordata > Aves > Gruiformes > Aramidae > Aramus > Aramus guarauna. Next base: position 587,562 of record VXBL01005318.1, on the reverse strand, counting down.
TGGCAAAAGACTTTTCTAATATGACGGGCTGCAGCTGATTACAGAAATTAAACTATAGCTGAAATTGTTATTTCTAAAAATAATCATTATCGTTGACATTCCAAGAAAGTTTGTTGGGTTTTTTGTTTGGATTTTTTTTAAAAATAATTTTGAATTTGGACTAATATTTTATTAGAACACTATACAGAAAGTTTTCCAAGCAGTCTCTTTTTGATTTCTTTGTTTGAGGTATAGATGTTAAAGTAGTTATGACAATGGCCAATAGAGGGGAAAAAAGGAGCATGAATCTGTGTATAATCTTACCTGTATTCTCAAAGAAGAGGAATTTGTGCTGACAAAAATAGGATGGCATTAAAGGTTCCTTTGACAGCAGCTTCCTCCCTATTACTATTTCACAGTATCTGAGAAACGATAGTTCTTTCTTCACAGTGAGAGATGGAAGTCAGTAGGGTGTTTCCTTTCTGAAAGGAATTGAAAGATACTACCTCTCAGATGGGTATATGTTAGTATTAGTAGCATATTTTATGGAATAAAAGTCAATTTTAGATAGTAGGTCAATAGTTTGGCAAGCCAAACCTCACTGGCATGACTGATGGGTGGCTGCCTCCTTTTAAGCACTGAAATTACTACCTTGTATGTATCAGAGTTATGTTTCAAAGTGCAAGATCTCCAGCTGTACCCAAATTATGATTTTAAGTAAGGTTTAGCTATGAGAAGGGGAAAAAAATCTCATAAATTTCCTGTTTATACCAATATCCACACCACAATTACCAGCTTCCTTCATGAGGTATATATGTCCATCAGACTCTGTTAAAGTTCCATTAGAAAAAAATTATATTTGTGCAAAAGAATCTTTAAAGGTTTGTGTTGATTTGAGATTATTTTCTTTGTTAGTTGGCACTGGAATTGACTGATATTTGCATCTATCAGTTACTTTCAGCATAGCTTGATCTTCTCTGGGGAAATAAATCTATGATCCAACTGAGTAGAAGTCTCTGTTATCACAAAGTCTTCTGCCAATAGATGACATAAATTTGAGCTGTTACTGATTTTTAGTTTTTGAGTTCAACCAGAAGATGTGTAACGCATAGTGATATATTAGTATTTTCAGTACAGATCATAAAGTATTAAAGGCCTCTTAGATAATTTTATTTAGGAAAAAAGAGCATTAGTGATCTTTATGTGACCTTTATAAAACTGCAACCACTTGTTTGGGTAGGTGTGCAGTATAACTTTTAATGGTGCATAATATTTGTATTTACTATGTGCATTGTATATTAATTTTTTTTTACATTCTTTATTTTCCCTGTTTCAATCCACTTTATTTAAATCAGAACAAAAGTGTAAATTCAGATTTCAGTGACACTACAGATAAGTGTTCTGCTGGTGAAATGGTAGCAGTGTATAAAGTAGTCAAAAAGAGAAGCACAAGGAAGCTAGCCTGACTTTTACATTTTAAAAAGTAAGTTACAGGATAAGAAATTGATCTATTTTAATACTGAACATCTGTATTAAATTAGTAGCTTCTAGACCAGTAGGTATGACATGACTTACAGACCCAATATATTATATTACAAACCCAAATATATATCTCTATATTTAATGCTAAGATACTAATTCATAGTAATGCTAGAAACTTCTTTAATGAAGATTTGGTTTTATTTTTATAAAGTTTTCCTGGCTTATTTATCACTCTAACATAATAGCATTTCAAGGAAATTTGACTAATTTTTTAACTTTTCATGGACTTCTCTATCACTTTCTAATTTGACAGAAATACTGACTGCAATGTTCTTAGCATGATTAAGAGTCTTGAATAACTCTGAACACTTTGAATTTAAAAAAAAATAAACTTTAATGAGATCTTGTGTTGCAGTGGTAACTAAATAACGTGTGATTTCATATTAAAACTGGCAATATTGACCAGAGGTACTACATGTAGAGCTATAAATAAATAGTATATGTGAATGATATTGGATTAAATGTATATAAACCAAGATGACTAATCAGCTTTCCTTCACGTTCTCTCTTAACCTTCTCCCTGAATACCCAAATAATTTCAAAATGTATAGTTGCAACACTCTAAGTTCCCAATAGAAAGCAAACAGTGAACAAAACAAAGATTTGTAGTCTAAGACATGAATTTTTCATTGAAGTAATAAGAAAACAGTTACAGTGTGTGTTTACATTTTCCCTTAGACAAATGAAGTAGCTACTTAATCCTGCATCGAAGGCAAATGCTGGGAAATTTAAATAGGACACACATTCATGCAGAATGCATTTGTACTTAGTTGCATATACCATTTAATATTTAAAACTCCTTTTATCATGTACTGTAGCTCATGGAAGTAAGCTTTCTTCTCATTTGTAGTCTTGGGAAAAGGTTCTTCAGTTAGAGGATTCTGGGATTTAATTACAGAACTTTTCAGAAGCTCCTCTTAAAGATGCTAATTCTGCTCTGAATTAACCCCTATCTCCACCCGTGGACTATAGTAGTTGCATAAGGAGAAATGAAAGAACAGGGTGAGCATGACCATGATATTTCCTGATAATATCTTCCAGTTTCCTCTTACTTGAAGTTCAGGGAATTCTTCCACGGCTGACTGTAACAAAGAGTCTTTTTCTGATTTCTATTTCATTTATTTCTCCAGCCCTCCATAATATCCTGCGGGAAAGTATTCCACTATTTTAACCAAGCATTGTGTGAAAAATGGTATTTTCATTTGTTTTGAAACTTCGTTCTGTTAGTTTTGTTTGATGCTCTGCAGTTCTTGTATAGGAAAAGCTAGTGAATGGTCTTTCCCAGCTCTTCTGGCCACTCGTGATTTTATTATAGCCCTGTCTATTGTCTCCCTTCAAGTATCTCTTTTCTGAGTGAAAAGTCTCAGACGATCTACTTATTCCTCATTTGAACATTGCTTCCTATATTGAACAGAATAGTAAGAATGTATGTTTGTAATACAATATTCAGGCATAACAATTTGAAAACAAATATTTGAGGAAGATATTGTGTAAGATGAAACATGTTACTTGAGATTTTTCATTTCTTCCATTACCTGTACGTTCTTTTCCTTTTAATTGTCTATATTGCCTTAATCTTTTAATGATCAAATAAATACCCTAAGTTATTTCTCACCTATTTCTCTATTTATTTCTTCACATATTTTGTGTGGTTTAGGATTTTTTGATTCATCTGGAAAAGTCTAAAACTTTTTTCTTCTCATCATGAGAGATTCCAGTATCATCTTTAGGATAGGATAAGATAAGAATATTGTATATACATATGGTACTAAGTGCCTATTCTGTTTAGCTGAGTATCTTGACAGGTCAGTTTTAGTGCTCAAATGTTAAGACACTTGTTGAAGGCGTGCTAGCTGTAAAACTGGTATTTATGATCAGTACAAGGTGTTCAAAAGAAATGTATTATTTGCCAATAATTATTGACAGTGACTGTTTCTATTCCAATTTACATTGCTGAAAAAGAACAAAGTTGATTTTACAGTTGTAACATAGAGGCTTCAAAGAGATGCAGTTGTCATGCTATAGAATATTCTAGTTCTGAAATCTAAAAGTGCGTGATTTCATATGTCTTCAACTAAATGTTAGTGCAAAGCATGCTTAAATCAATGAAAATACTTTATAATTCTCTGAGGTATAAACTAGCTCTCAAGAAGTCTGCATTCTGGGTTTTCAAATGTGCTCAGGAAGGAGGTGAAGGCAGTTTTTGTTTGACTTCAGTCTGTCAGCATTTATGCCCAGCTTTACTCAAAATTTTTGTTATTTTTAGAGCCATAGAAGATAAAGCATACAGACGAAATAGTGATCAATTTAAAATACGAGTCGTATAAGGCACTCACCTAGATATGCTCCCAAAGGCTGAAGTTATTTTCAAGACCTTTAGGAGAAACAAACTACACAAAAGTACAGACAGACATACCTAATGTGTATGGTGGTAGTCGGCGTGCAGTTTTGTCTCACCTTTTTCTAGCCACTAGGCTAGAAAAACACCAGGTATTAGTCTGAGCTAGCCATCATTACGGCTGTTGCCATAATCAGTGGAGAGCAGCAAAGGATCACGGAGGACATCCTGGGACTGACTGATTCACACTTAGTGGTATCCACTTCTCTCTTACTTCAGTTCGGGGAGACTGTGTACACTTTACGTGGCTGCAGTTAGTGGAGTTATATCCATTCAGGGTAAGCAGAAGTCATCAGTCATTTAGAACTGGTAGCAACTCAATTCTTGCTTGTGAGATAAAGAATAGATTCATGGCTGAAGTACTGAGGTGCTCTCAGCTTTCTGTTTGTCATTCTGACATTTACCTTCCCTGTACCTCAGTTTCCCTTTGAAAAAAAGGACACGGTTGGACTTTCCTTCTCCTGGTTGTCAGACAGTATATCTCTTTAGATCGTCCTTTACTTTTTTACTGTGTGTTGAGGTCTCTTGCAAGTTCTGCAACATAAATACTCAATGACAGTCTTCCCTATCAGATATGCTGGATTTAAGATACATCACCTTTCTCTGAAATTATCAGTATTTCATCTAATCCTTCTTCCTTGTGATCTCAAGCCAGAAATGGGCAGGACAGCAAACTAAATATCAAGCTGCTGACAGCAAATCATTCAGATATCTGAATGTCCAAATCCACAAAATAATGTAAGTTTTCAATGCTGCTCTTGTGAAAGGACTTCACAGTAGTCAGCATGAAATGAAGAAAAATGAAGTACCTTTTTTTTTTTATTCAGTAAAAATGACCAATCTATAGTTGTCACTAAGCAAAAGAGGTCCAGCATGTGGTAAAACTGGAACAAGTTTTTTATTTTATCAATTTCCTCCTTTTTCACTCTACCCTTACTCTCATGCATAAATGTATACCAGTGTAAAATGATTATAGTAGCACCCTGGAGAGATGTAGGCCATGCAATTCCCACGTAGTGGTGCCATGGCATATAGGAATTAAAGCTTTATCAAGATCTTGTCAATAAGATGACTACTCAAAAAGAATATATTAGCCCAGGATTTGAAACTGATCAAAAATGTACAGTGTTGCTGTTGTATGACACAGTTGTTATGAGGAGAATGCTAATAAGAAATACTCCTATCTGGTATTATGTACCTTAACCTCATTAAACACTCAATGAATGAAGCTTAGGCTTATGTCTGAAAATTAAACACTGATGCCTACAAAAGATGCTACTTGGTGCAACTAATAATGGAGAATTTCTGTGAGATTATAAGATTTCTTCAGCATCTAGCTCCATATTAAAGGAAATAGAAAAGATATTCTATATCTTTCCAGTGCTTTTTACTGTTTAAGTGGGTAGGATGAGCATCTTCCGACTGAACTGCAAGGTACCAGGCAAAGAGTAGCTTTTCAGAATGTAAAGGCATATGAAGGGTTTGAATGCTGTCATGATGATCCTTCTTCTCAGATGACTTTACAGAAGTGCAGAAGTAGTTTGGGGTTGAATTGCATTCTCTGGTATAAGAGACAAGAAAATGAGATTTGAGGGATACTATTATTCTGTTCAAGGTACAATATATTTCATATTGTTAAGCTCCTATGCTACAACTTCCCTACTCTTATTAATTACTCAAATGAAACTATGAAGTTATTTTAAGTATAGTTCAATGAATTACAAAGTAATGCCATTATACTAGTGCTGTCTTAAAGACAGGTTAAATATTTTTCCTACCTGTTGATCTATCATTATGATTATAGTTTATGTCCTTGTTAACCCTTACGACAAAGCTGAAATACCATGTCATGGAAAGTATCATCAAATTAGCAATATCAAATGGAATTGTATGTGAATTTCAGTGAATCCAATAGATTATGTAGTAACAACATTATATTTATATGGATCCATTGTAATGCATGCTTAAGAACATCAGTTATATTGGCATTTTTAGATGGAAGTTGTGACCCTTTTTTCATGATATTCTAGAATCATCTACAGAAAATGAGTTCTTGTTTATAGAGAGCAACATAACTGTTCTCACAGAGGGCGTGCAGGCTCCAGTAAGGGTCTGCAATTAGTATGATGACTTGTTGTCACTAAGCAACAGCTCTCAGATAGTCGTAAAACACAGCAGGAGCGAAATCCAGAGCTCCACCCAGAGCTCTCTGGCATATTTTTAAACTGTTTCCATGACATCCTGAAACATTTCATAAAGTCTTCAGTAGTCCTACTTGAATTTGCCATGTGAAATAATTTTTACTGCAGCAAAAAAATTCTCCATAAATGTTACAGATATGTTTAGCAGCAAAATTCCTAATACTAGTTTTCAAACTCTTCATTTCAAACTCTTCTTCCCTTGTGTGTTCCCCCCTCCCCCCGCCTCTGCTTCATCTTTCTCACTTAACTCCCTGCCGGGGGGGAGGTCCAGTCTGCAGCACCTCTCCCTAAGGCTGGTGCCCGAAAGTGTCTGAAATCCTTCAATGGAACTGTCTTTCCTTATGTTTTGTCACGCCAATGATGACGACATTCAGAAGGGCGTGAAATGGACACTGTTGGTCCAGTTTTGCAACGCTGCATCTTCTCATAAATACAGTCCATATGCAGGTCAAAGGGGTTCACACAGGGCAGCACACACCCTTACACCTACTGTGTTTTCCAGAATACTCTCTGCTCGGTCCATCCTGGAATGGAAAGAAAAGCTTCACATGGTTGACTCAATTAACCACCTAATTTCTTATACGACCTTATTGTAATTCTTGTAGGCACTTATAGGTCTTACGGTAATTAATTCTGCCAATGTGTTTTTTAATAAACATAATGAGCAAGAGACATGACTATAATTATATTGGTCTTGCATATTTTAGAAAACTTTACATACTTTATAACAAGTGTTTCTATCTCTTCACCATTCTCATTCCTCCTGAAATCCATTTCTTTTTCTGGAAACGCTGAAACTTCTGAGATTAAAGGCAAACCAAACACTGGGGCTTGGATGAGAAAATTACGTAGGTACTTTTATGATTTTATGTATTAACCCGTAAATGCTAGCTCTAAACACATTAATAAATTCTCAGATATCATATAATCAATACATTTTTACAATGATAAACCCATTCATTGTTTATTACAAATATTCTTTTACCTCAGCAACAAATTCAAGGAAAACTTATAAAACTGTCACAGTTTAATATACCTTGACACTGAATATCCTTTAAGATTTTTCTTTTTTAAAGATGTTTTTTGCATGAAAAAGAGGAATCAGAGAAGTTTGAATAACTTATCACATATATAGTGGCATATACAAAATCAGCAGTACCAAAAGTACCTTTTCCATTAAAGAGCAAACCAAAAGCTGCAAAATTAAGGGAGATTCACAGTAAAATTGTGGATAACAAAAATAGAAACTTAGATAAAGAACTTAGTTATGTACAAAATATGTTCATACATTTATATGGAAAGCTCCTTAGTAAAATTTTATGGTGTTTTTACTGACAGTGAGAAGGAATTTAAGCACCAGTATTTTAAGTATGGTGTTGCTGTTTTCAGACTATAACATTCAGTTGCAGCTACTTTACAGACGGCTGTGCCACAGCAGACTTACTTCTTTTCTTAGAAAATAAGCTCAGTGCAAGGGAGACATGGACATACTGGAGCAAGGCCAGTGAAAGGCCACAAAGATTAAGCAGCTGGAGCACCTGACATATGAGGAGAGGCTGAGAGAGCTGGCACTGCTCAGCCTGGAGGAGAAGAGGCTCAGGCAGATTTATTCATGTGCATAAATACCTGATTGAGAAGTAAAGACGACAGAGCCAGACCCTTCTCAGTGGTGTCCCGTGGCAGGACAAGAGGCAGTGGGCACAAACTGAAACACAGGGAATGCCACTTCAGCATAAGAAAAAACTTCTTGACTACACAGATGGTCACACACAGGTAGAGGTTGCCCAGAGATGTTGTGCAGTCTCCATCCTTGAAGATAGTCAAAACTCAACTGGACATGGCCTTGAGCAACCTGCTGTCATGGACCCTGCTCTGAGCAGAGGCTTGGACCAGGCGATCTCCAGAGGTGCCTCCCAGGCTCAGCCAGTCTGTGAATCTTTGAAAATATATTAATGAACAAAAAATGGCAAAATGTATAGATGTGGATAAGAAGTGTCAGTCCCAGAATCCTGCCTTTGTTGAGCATTGTGCTGTGCCATGCTTCTTGCCTCATCCTTTTCATTTGTTTAATGAGAGGCTGCTGATGTCAGGTGCAAGCAATACAAAAGGAGATAGAAAAGCACAAGAGTTCTGATTTTAGGTTATGTCTGAACTTTTTACGTTCCTTTTTAACTTGGTGAGTTCTTTACAGACATTAGGTAGCCACACACAGGGCAAATAAGATGTAAATGTCATAACAAAAAATAAATGTCTGACATTTGCATTCAAAAAATGTCAGGTTAAACTTGGTTGTCAATATAATAGCTTCCTGAATTTTGGTGATACCAGTCAGAAAAAGAGGAAGTTATGTCAGTAGTGGCTTTTTGTAACTCCACTGGAATTATCAATCAGCTGCAGTGTCTATTAACTGAAGCACCTTTAATTGTGACAGTCATTTAGGCAGCTGATGCACAGAAGGGAAGCACATGCCTGAAGTAATAAAGAGATGAGGTTTTATTATTGCCTGATAGAAGCTGACGATCTCTTTTTGCTGCACCATTCTTGTGACAGGCTTCACTGGCGAGGCTTTTATGGGGCTGTCTCTGAGCTCATGAGTAAGTAGCTGCCCGCGTGAAAGCCAGCGTTCGGCACAGGCACCCTGGGCACTTGCTGTTTGGGGGCAGCTTTCAGACTGACTCAGCTGCTGGGTTGGACCCTGTGCTCTGGGCAGATCCCGGGGCGGGTAATTACAGTCTGTGGAATGTAATTGTCCCCTGCGCTTTTAATTTGCTGCGGTATTCACTTCCGGTCATGTGCAGTTCTGTTAAATGCTTCATTTCAGTCCAGAGAATGTCGTATTTGAGTAGAAAATGAGATGATTCTTCCTTCCCTTCCTCCCTTTCCCCTCTTCTCTCTCTCTGGATGTACTTGTGTGTATATTTGTTAACTCTATTGGCTACTCTTATTACAAGCTATTGGTAAATAAAAGCTGTAATATAGCTTATCAGTTATTTGTGATACATAGTGTAATCATTTTGAGATTCACTCTTTTCCCAAGTATTTCAAAGAGAATTAGAGAGCGGCAAGTGGAATAGCTAAAATCTCAGCTCTCCAGCAGTGGAAAGCATGGCGTGTTTCAGTTACAATCAGTGGTATGGGAGGTGTGCCTTAGCTGCGTCACGGTTAGAGCAGCTTTGTTGAAAAATGCAAATAATGTGTTGCATGGTGTGTGTATCTCACTGGCCACTTCAAAGTCTTTTAAGTCTATGCTGATTAAATCAATATTTAGAAGGCACAACCTTAGCAATACTGCAGAAATCCTAGGATACCTGTGTACCTCTATAGAACACTTTCAGTCAAAGTACCTTTTTAGTACAAGATAAAATTAAATCAAAATAGCAGAGAGGACATACATATCAACCACTGATTTGCAGGAGTAAATGTAGGGGAGGTTGGCGGGGAAAAGTAATTTGTCTTTTTAAACAAGATCGAAGCTATATACTTCCAACACAGATGAGTATAGAGAAAATTTACTACATAGCTTGAGCCTGAGGGTCTGTTCTGAAATTTGCCTGTGTGCTTCCTCCCAGAGATATAAATCACTCATGGAAACCACAGGTTTCGGCTTGAGCTTGTGCATAAGTGCTGACAATAGAGTCCCTAAAGTAAGAATACTGATTTTAGTGGGAAAAATAATAGTATTTATCACAATCCACAGTGGTTTTCTTTTTTTTTTTTTTTAATTCCTCTGAAATAGCTGTCTCTGACTGACGTTGTGAACCTCATTTAGTTTGCTTTGTTATTGTTTACCATGACTCAGATCCCAAAAGATATTGAGATGCCTAGCTTCCACTTCAGTCTATATTTACTGTGAGTCAGTTCCTTAAACCGAGTTTAATATTAGATACCTATTGCATTTGAGGAGCTGAGCCTAAATGTTTATGTAAGAAATAAAACTTATAAACCATTATTTTGTTTTAAAAGAAGTAACATATTCCAATAATTTTACATGCATTTGACAATAACTAAAAGCTTTAAAAAATGTAGGAACAGCTTATTTCCCTGCCTCTTGGTTATCTAATCTCATTTATGATTTTGGTCATAGACATAAAGCTAAGGACATCAGGAGTCTTTAATGCTTCTTTGAACTCACCCAGACGTGCAGATCCTCTGTATTTTGTAAGCATCTTTAATCTGAGTGAAAATATAGAAATAGATGCATTGCTTTTCATTTTTGTTAAGGTTAAATTTAAACTTTTTAGCATCACTATTTCAGAAATAGTTATAAATGTTGCTCACTTTTATATGCAGCATAAGTATGCAAGAGAGATGAACACTATATCTCATTTATGGTGCTAAAAAGAAAATGCCTGGAGCAGATTTTGCAATATCAACAAGGCTGAAGGGATTACTTGATTCGAAGAGAGATGCCAAAGTTTGTAATGTCCTAGTCATGTCAATGAGAAATAACTATTAGGCCTGAACTTCAAATGTGATAAAAAATATATATGTTGCCATGCAATGTTAGATATCACTAAATACTATTCAAGATAACCATGAAGAAAATGCTAACAAATTTTTAGTTGCAAGGGGTTTTTATGTCAAAAAATGTGTCTTAAATATTACCTTCTGAATATGAAGGACAATTATTGTAATTCTCTTTTCCAGTATTAAACACTCACTTGCAACTTTCCTCAAATGATGTTTTATTGTTCTGTATAATTTCATACAAAGTATTTAAAAAGAAAAAAAACCAACAAAACCAAAACAAAACCAACAACAAACCCTTCTTGTGGCATGTAATGCAAGTAATATCATCCTATGTTGCACAAGGGCTGAGTATAACCTTAACAAGCTGATGACCTTTATGCATGTTGGCGATGACATTTGGTGTCAGATTGTTTCCACTTACCTTGGTTAATGGGTAATTCGGATACATCACGGAGGAAAGTGTCATGCTTTGAATGTAATTTGAAGGTTCACTGAATGAGTCTATTCCTCTCTGTCACTGGGATTTGTCAAATTTCTGAGTACATGACTTCTCATGACAAGTATTTAGAAAGCTCATTAACACTCAAATACAGTTGATACATATTTTAGAAACTCCTCATTCTACAGTTCAGCATCTGTATAGGAATTAGCATATGGAGATATGAGTAATTGTTTTAATGAAAATTTCACCTCTGAACTACTTTCCTCTAAGTTCATTGTGAATATAATTAGGTCTGCCATAGTCCTTTCCCTGTGAGACTGCAGATAAGGCACAGAAAAAAATTATTGCTTTGCTATAATCCTTCTGCTTAAAGATGATAGGGAGGCACTGATGAATTTAGTACCATTTATGTTCTCTGAACCAGAACCCTTTAAATAATAAAATCCCATATAATGTCTTTTTTTAAGAAACACTTGTTTTTTAAACAAAGAAGGAATGTATCTTTTAAACAAATGCATTATAGGGAACTCACCATCATAAATGGAGAAACATATCCCATATTCTTCAGTCCCACACAAACAGGAACTTGGATATGCACTTCATTTGACCTTTCATTAGTAATGACTAAAAGAACATGCTTTCTCTCCCTGTATGCCAGTGTGACCCCTTTGTTGATGGTATGTAAATTCATTAGTGTGACAGTAACGATTAAGCAAATCTTTGTTTTTATGTGAACAGTTGCTGAAAGATTAATTCAGGGATAGATTCCATATATATGAGGGATATATTTATGGATATATTCCATATATGAGACTTTGCATCATAAAATGTCTCCCAAGACTTGGGAAGGTGAAGCGGTTACTTATTTTTAGCACAGCTTAGTTAATGAATGTTAATATTGTTGAGCTTTGGCTGAATTCTGTAAATGTTCATCAATTTATGATGTAAAGATATTTTATTTGAGAAAGATATCTTTTCAGTATTTGCATCTCTATATCTATATCTTGATGATGTAAATAACATTGACTCAAATGGAAGTTCAATTGTAAGAATATTGGAGACATCTTCCAAGCTGCAAGAAATTCTGGAAGACAAGTATTGTGCTACTATAGAGGGCCTGTTTTTAATGGAGGGATTATTAAACTTTTGTGAAACTCTACTAATACTAGAGGAAGTGATGAAATGCAGACTAGAAAAAGAAATGCAAACCGTGTGGTGAGTTTATAACTTTTTTCTTCTACAGTTGTTTGCTGTGCACTAAACGAGTGCTTGGTGCTTGTAAAGCACAGGCAGAGCAGAGGATACCTAGAGGTACCTTGGGTGACTTTCAGAGCTTTGGTAAAGCCACAGCACATATTGTGTGATAATGGGATTTGAAATCTGGCTGAAAAGCCCACTGGTTTTTATTTGAGGAGTTTATAGGGTATGATGATTTCATGGGAGAGAGTTTACCAGTTTGTCAAATGAAATGCTTACTTGAAAGCAAAGGCCTACCCAAGTATCTGTTTCTCACTGAAGTTCTATCAGAAGCTGTCAATGAAACCTTTGGATCATCCTAGAGCAGCGTTTCACCCATAGTCACCACCAAAAAAATCCCACTTGCTATTTTACTGTTTTGTAAATTGAAAGAGTGACAATCCATTACCAAGACAGTTTATGAGAGCAAATGAAAAGAATGGATTATAGGAAAATTCTGGAAGGCATAAAGTTTTGTGTTGTTATGCCTAAGTCTGCATCACAGGAAGAGAAAGGGGTCCAGTCATCTTGGGCAAGGTTTGATCAGGGTTTTTAACAGGCATCCATATCAGTCATTGTCTGTCAAATAAACTGAAACAAGAAACCAAACAATCAAACATTAAATGAGATTAAAATAAAGACCTGAAGTTTTTCAGCTGCAGTTCCTATTAAAAAATTATAGTAGGACAACCTGCATATTTGAAGGCTAGAATGCTATTTGGTATCCATGCTTTTTAAGTGCTGCTTATGACCTTGAAATTTGTAGAAAATTCACTTGCTTATCAGTGAACAATAGTGATACAGACATAAATAAATAAAGGCGAACAAGCAGACTAGCTAAGAATATCTAAGTGGTCATTTTCCAACATCTGTGGAGGAATGAATAGTTTTTTTTCTGAAGACAAATTGATAGATATAACTTGTTATGTCTTAAATATTTACTATGTGTATGTTTTCATTTCAGATTTATCTGGTATTCTTATTTTGTTGTACATGCAAATCTTCCAGAAGAGAGCTTGTTTGTTTGTTTGTTTGTTTGTTTACATATAAGCTACTTGATCAGAGATGACTGATCAGCTAGTACCATCAGTTTTTCAGTAACAAAGCACACTAAGTCATTTGGAGTGCTGAATGTTCTCTGGAGGCTGAAAAGGTCAATTTCTGTCCATTTTAGCCAATTAAAGAAATTGGATGTAGGAATATAATAACTGGCATTGCAGAATGGTTGTTCATGCTGAAATAGACTAATTCAATATAATCAGACCAAGATAATGATCACCTCATGTAATCCTTCAATAAAACACACTGAAAAATTTTGGCAAGCTTGTGAACCATGACATGAGAAGTCATATACAAACTTACTAATTCTATTTTTAGGGTGTATTTTTTTTAACACACAGCTAGAGAACATTCACTAGGCAAAATAACATAAAATGGGTTACTTTGTTTTCCTTTACTCACTAAAACTGTAGAGGATCCAAAATTATTTTGTAGTACATTAATCTTCCTCGTGCTGTCAAGTTGGACAAGTTACCCAATGCCATTATGGAGCTATACTTTAAATTAACCTTGGTTTTGAAGCCTTCCTTGTATGAGGGATATTACACTGGTGTGACCTACATTGACAGTCTGCTGATCACCATGGCAATGGCTTGGCCCTGCAAGGCCCATCTGAGTGTTTCATCATGTCGGCAGAGCCCACCAGGCCACCTGCCCTCCCTAGGGCCCCTCATATGTTAATTGTGGCAAGCAACCACCCTCTAACTGTCTGTTCTGTGCCCTGTTTTTGCATGGCCTCCCATTTGTGGTGTGGCAGTCAACAAGCATAAATCAGTCCCACAAAAAGCATTCTCATAACTACATGTAGTCAGAGGATTTGTAATAAAGATGATCAGGAGGTAGATATCCCCTGTGACATGGGCAGGGACACCCTCCACCTGACCAGGTTGCCCAAAGCCCCATCCAACCTGGCCTTGAACACTTCCAGGGATGGGGCAGCCACAGCTTCTCTGGGCAACCTGTGCCAGTGCCTCACTGCCCTCACAGTAAAGAATTTCTTCCTAACACCTAATCTAAATCTACCCTCCTTCAGTTTAAAGCCGTTACCCCTTGTCCTATCACTACACTCCCTGATAAACAGTCCCTCACCATCTTTCCTGCAGACCTCTTCAGGTTCTGGAAGGCTGCTATAAGGTCTCCCCAGAGCCTTCTCTTCTCCAGGCTGAACAACCCCAACTCTCTCAGCCTGTCCTCATGGGAGAAGTGCTCCAGCCCTCTGATTATCTCCATGGCCCTCCTCTGGACTCGCTACAACAGCTCCATGTCCATCGTGTACTGGGGCCCTCAGAGCTGGACGCAGTACTCCAGGTGGGGTCTCACAAGAGGGGAATAGAGAGGGAGAATCACTTACCCCAACCTGCTGGTCACACTTCTAAATATCGACAACTGATAAAAAGTAAAAAGAAAAAAAAGAAAAGAAAAGAAAAAAAAAAAGAAAATAGGAAAATCTGTTGCACATCTTTGTTTTATGAACTTTGTGTATCAATATTGTTGATATTACTGAGAGTATTTTATCATCCCCCACTAGTCTACCCGCTTTAATCCATCTTGACAGAGAAAGATGCAGTTAATATAAATGATGTACTTACAAAGAAAACCTTTTCATTTATATGTTCTCTTAAGTATAGACTATTACAGTCGACAAATGTTCTTGAAAACCAAAATAGAAAAGATTGCAAAATTTCTTTTGTGTGAGAATCCACAAGTTCATGGAAGGGGGTAGGACTGCCCAGGTTTTTCTTGCTTGTCCTAGTACGTAAAAAATTGCACAGAAGGCTTGTAATGAACAATTAAAATATTCTTTTATATACTTTCCAATCCTAGTTTTCAAAAGTTGGTTTCTGACAGGGGTTAGGGAAGGGGATTGAATATTAAATAAAAAACCTGAAATGTGTATTCTATTCAGGACCCAAGCTGAGGATTAGTAGTCAAAAGACCAGCTGCGAAAACAAATTGTGATGGGGATAAAAGTTAATTTATATGTATAGTGAAAAACATTCTAAGGAAAGTGATAATTTTATCAATTTCAACCTTAGGTTGATAACAGGCATAAGTTTTAAGGAATGTCCTCGTAGTTTTAATATACTAAGATGTTTCAAACTGTAAGTTGCAAGGAAACAACTGTAATCAATCATCAGTTTTATTTTTCAGGTTTTCTGAAAACTCAGAGACTTATATGTTAAATTTGGTATACCTCCTGCTTCCACTCTCTATCCCCAGAGCTAATTTTATACTTTATACAAACCACTCAGGAAATTGGGGGGGGGAAGGGGAATATCAATTGATTCATTAATGATATATCCCACAGAATGTAAATACAGAGATTGGTCTGATTTGCAGATAATTTGCAGCTCTTAGCAGATAATTTTTTAAACAGGATTCAGAAAATGGAAACATCCATTAAGATGCCCTTCAATAATGGTACCTGAGCTCTTAGTTAAAATTTCTTTTCCTGCTCTGTCACCATGAAACGTGGCTATGCCTCTTGTACATGTACCTCATGTACCTCATGCAATTATATGACACCGGCTATAGATATATATATATAGATATAGATATAGATATATGAATGTTTCTTCCATCAGTATGATGGTAACTAGTTTTAAATTCACCACTGGACTTGGTGTCAAGGTGCTCAATACAGCCTATGAGGAGACATTCACAAGATTGCCATTAGTTGCTCTCAGAACATCAGTAATTGACCTGCATATGAAAGCTTTTTGATGTCAGTCCCCAAGGGGGTGAATTTGGTAAGAGGTGCTCTAAGTGTACAGTGACTTGCCCCTTCTGTGGTTTTGCATGCAAATCTCATGTATTGCATCATACCATGGTAGAGTTATTCCCTGTACAAATGTTTCAGATAATCTCCCAGTGCAATAGTTTTAAACCTTCACATGTTTTCAGCTTATTGATATTACACTCTTTACTGTATCCTTTCAATGATAGGAAAGAAATGCAAATTATAACAAGTTTCTTTACTCTGAGATAGTGTTTTATCCCTTCTGGACTGTTTTCTCTGATTTTGTTAAATGGATCAAGTAATTAAGTGTTTTCCACCTATTTTACCATTTGCTTTAGTATTCAAAATCACATGATAATTATTGGGAAAAAAAAGCAAAAAGAACACATATTTCATTTTACTGTCAGAATAATGGAATGATTTAATTTCCTGCAAATGAGAACCCTAGAAAGTAAAAATGGTGAAGTAATTGCCATAATATGATAGTGCAGCTCACAGAATACCTATGGATTGTATTTTGTAAGTGTAACTACAACTAAAGTAATTTTTAGATAGCAATTGAGAATTTAATTTATAGGACTGGGTGATATGAATTTAGTGAAGCTAATCCACTTAACCGTGGGCCACAGAGCATCCATTAAGGAAGAGAGCTCATGGCTCCCCTTTTCTTGGAACGACCTTTTGATATGAATCTTTCCTGTTATGCAAGGTATGCACCCAAAAATGATGCAGCAAAACAAAATATATTTTAGTTATATAATTATATAATTTTATATTTTTACTTTCACAATAGAAGACAGTCTTGTTCAGACCTCACTTAACAGATGTTTGTATAATGAAGAAAAGCTCTTCTTTCCCTAAATAGCTTGCCATGTAAGGGTGAAAAAGAATCCATAATATCATTATGATTAATACAGAATAGATCGGAAGGAAACAATAAGACATTGTTAACTATAAATAATTAACTCTCCTTGGGGACATGGAGAAGGAGGTGCTTTGTGAGTAAGTGGGAAGTGCAAGGTGAATCCTTGATACTGAAGGAGAAATGATAAGACTGTCAATATACTGTGAGGCCTTTTGTCTCCACTTTCTTTTATGATATGATAGAGGAAGTCAACAGTGAAATAAAAAGAGGGAATTCATATTGTCAAAGTTATATGAGTGAATTACGGATTTGGCACAAGCATCCTGAATATCTTTTCATTTGAGACAGAAAAAAAATGGCTTTATGCTAAGAAATATTAAAATGATAAAAATTCAAAATTTTCTTAGTTGTAAAAATAAAACTTGTCAAGATGTAGATAGCCTAGATGTAATGACTCAAGTAAGAAACATGATTTGAAGGTGATATCCAAGTTAAAAGCTTGGATCAATGGAGATGATAGATTTTTGGTGATGAGAACAAGGTAGCAAGGAGATACAGTGGGAAGAAGTTTGACTGAACTAAGCTTGCAGCTGGGCATCCATTAAAACGTATCAAAAAGTCAACTGGAGGTCTTTGCTTTGACAGTCTAAGTGGGATTATCTGACGTTAACATCTGAGCTAACCACCCAAGCTCCTTTATAGCTGAGAGAAATAAGATACAATTAGGAAAACATTCTTTCTAAAATAGTAATCTGAAACAGATCAGTGCCTAAAGAGATTGGGTTTGTTGGTTTTTAGGTTTTGGGTTTTTTTTTTGCTGAAATGACTGAAAAGAGAGATGTGGTTTACTAATACAGGTATAAGATATGTAGATTGCAAGTTACATGTGGTAAATTTTCAGCAAGAATACAGTGCTGGGATGTGTTGCCATGTAACAATAGAAGGTAAATTTGTTTTCTATGGAGACGTTTCATGAAAGAAATAATTTATACAGAAAATGTTCAAGGCCAAGAGAACTCTGGTAACCATGGAGAAAATTGCTACAGGATTTGAGATCATATTTTTATGTTTAGGATAGAACATAATAGTGGTTCAGGTAAGGTAAAAAGAAAGTTTAAAAAGGATGGAATAGTAGAAGAAAAAACAAAGACAGGACAAGAAAGAAGGAAAGTTGGCTTAAGGAAGCTAGTAAATGAAAGAAGGAAAAGTGGTCACTTGTCAATATTAGAATATACAGAAGATACTAAAGACTTTGTTTTGATAGTTTCTGTAAAATATATGGAAACTCAGTTGGGGGTAGACATTATAATGTTCTGTGCCCATATAAATTGAAGAGAAAAGACAAAAAAAAGAGATGCTGGAAAGTTGAATGCCTTTTTCTTTAAAAAATGGAGAGGACTTGGTCATGTTTGTACCATGATGTGAAAGGGGACAAAGGGTGAAAAACCCTATGGGAGAAAGATTTGCAGAAAGTGGCAAGGCTCTGAATAACATCTCCTGTTGCTGCTGCTGAGCTAGATGCAGCCTGACTGCTAAGCTAGATGCAACATTGTTCTGACACAGGTGAATACAGTAAGATACAGTTGAGGAGAGTGAAAATTAAAGGAGAAATGTAGGGAGGAATTTAGATTTGGCATGGTAGGAAATTTAAATCTATGTTGATGTCAGGAAATGCCTCTGACCCACAGTTAGGGGGAATGGCAGCTGCTAGGGTGAGGAGAGTCTACAAACAAATTGTCAACCCAGCACAAACTTAGAATTGCTCGTGACAAAACTAAAGCTAACCATCGCTTGTTGAATTACTGCATGAACATAGCTACCAATTTATTGGGCCACAAGTGAATAACATGACACCATCATGGCTAAGATAGCTGCAGAACTGATTATCTATGAGTCACTCTTGGAGCTGCAACCCCAGGATGGAGAACAGCCACCAAGGACCAAGTGATCAGTTTGATTTGAATCAGATTCATAGCTAGCTCAAGGGGGACAGTGAACCACCTGTCAGGAGAAACAGGGGAAGGACTAAAACCTGTAGGTCCCAGAAGAGGGAGGAACTAGAAAGGCAGTGCAAAGGCTGCGGTAGAGTGGGGAAGAGCAGGAGAGAAAGAGCCTTGCAGACCCCAGGCTCTGAGCATCAACTGATACAGGGGTGGGTGAACACCTTCTCCTGGCAGCCTTTGCACAGCAGCAGGATGCCCCGATGCCCTGTACCTGCACGTGGGCTTGCAGGGCCAACCGGCTTTGCAGGTCAAGGTGAACTCAGGAAGCTGGGATTTCCCATCCTAAGGGATCTGGGAGGGATTGCAATAACCGCAGCACTGTGTTGTTAATACTTACTGTGATAACATTCTTGTGGCAGGTAGGATGACTGAAACACATTTAGAAGACAAAGAAATATGCAGTAAACATGAATTAAAGGATGAGGTGATCCCAAGAAAACTGCATGATGTTCAACAAGGCCAAGTGCAAGGTCCTGCACATGGGTCAGGGCAATCTCAAGAACAACTACAGTCTGGACAGAGAATGGATTGAGAGCAGCCCTAAGGAGAAGGACTTGGGGGTGCTGGTTGATGAGAAGCTCAACATGAGCTGGCACTGTGCGCTTGCAGCCCAGAAAGCCAACCGTGTCCTGGGCTGCATCAAAAGAAGCATGACCAGCAGGTCCAGCGAGCTGATTCTGCCCCTCTACTCTGCTCTTGTGAGACCTCACCTGGAGTATTCCCAGCTCTGGGCACCCCAGTACAAGATGGATGTGGAGCTGTTGGAGTGAGTCCAGAGGAGGCCACAAAGTTGATCAGAGGGCTGGAACACCTCTTCTATGAGCACAGGCTGAGACAGTTGGGGTTTTTCAGCCTGGAGAAGGCTCCAGGGAGACCTTATTGCAGCCTTCCAGAACCTGAAGGGGCCTGCAGGAAAGATGGAGAAGGACTGTTTACAAGGGCATGTAGTGATAGAACAAGGGGTAATGGCTTTAAGATGAAGGAGGGTAGATTAAATTAGCTATTAGGAAGAAATTCTTTGCTGTGAAGGTGGTGGGACACTGGAACAGGTTGCCCAGAGAAGCTGTGGCTGCCCCCTCCCTGGAAGTGTTCAAGGCCAGGCTGGATGGGGCTTTGGGCAACCTGGTCAGGTGGAGGGTGTCCCTGCCCATGGCAGGGGGGTTGGAACTAGTCTTTGAGGTCCCTTCCAATGCAGATTCTATGATTCTACGATCTTCTCATTACAGATATGTTGAGATTACAGTGTGCACTTACCTTATTTTCCAGTTAGCTTTCTAGAAAAGACATGAGAATCTGACTAAGCAAACACATTTAGTCAAGCTTGCTTTATTTCCTGTTCCCCCTCTGTAGTCCACTGATCTTCTAGCAGATTCTTAATTCAACAGAGTACATTTATTCTAGAAATCACCTCATAGAACATATGATTGCTGAAATGTATTTTTCCTGATATGAAAGTTAGACAAAAGACCAATGAATCAGCATGGTAGCTGTTTACAAGGGGTGATGGCAAAATGTGTTTTGTGTAAGAAGTTATCATCATAAACAGTTTGTAATCTCAGCATTTTACCAACCCTGCAGTTATGTTTTATTATAGGCTTTATACCTCCAAAAGATAAAGATGTTATGTACAAATCTGTTTAAACCCGCCTATTTTAGAACCTTTTCCATGGCCATTTCTTATTGATTTTGCTGTTAGAAAATGTTAAAAAAATAATAAGAAGGTTGCAGCATTTTTCTTTGACAGAGCAGAAGCAATATGTTTTAGAGTGAAAGGGTTTGAGTGTTTAATCCTCAGAATGGGAGAGGAAAGGTTAATGGGAGCCAAAAAAGCTTTCTCAGGAGGACAAGAATATGGACAGGTAATGAAAGTATTACTGTCTGCTGCCTTTGTGTTCTTTTAAAAGTAGACACGGAAGAAAAAAGCAATGGACAAAGTCCAGGAGTGGGTCTATGCTTCAAGGCAGAATGGAAACTTAGAAACACATCCGGAAAGGATTAGAAAATTAAACCTGGGGAAGGTTGAAAATGTTTAATTTCTGTTTAATAGGCCCTGGAAAGTAATCATGCTGGGGAAGCCCAGGGACAGGCTGAGGTTTCCTGAAAAAAACAAACCAAACTTTGACTAAAAGACACGTTAGAAATTCAAATCAGGGACTTGAACTTAAGCTTCTTACAGTAAACAAGGGATTTGCTGTTCTGGAATGGGCATGTCTCATTCTTTATTAAATGATTTTACATATATATATATATATATATATAGGGTAATTACCTGATATTGTATCTTCTTTAGCCAGGTGTCTCAGGCAGCAAATTATAGTCTCTCTTTTTCTTGCCTAGTAAACTTACAAATACAAACACTTCTTTAAAATTTTGACCACAAAAAGCCCCCAAACTCCTCATAAAATAATAAAAATTCAAAATCCAGAAATGAATTGTGTGGGGAGCAGCATGAACTTGTGCTGTGGCACACCCAGGGTGAGTCTTGTAAGGTGTGCCAGACACGTCTTTCATGTTTTATCTGTTGTGGGGTGTCCCCCCCCCCCAAGAAAACCAAAACCAAAATCAACTCTTTTGTTTTCCAAGATTTTTGTAATTCTTTTTCTTTCTGGCTTTCACCAGAAATACCAAAACAGAAAGATAGGCTCTCCCTGGAAACCATGCTAGAGTTTGGCACACTACGGCACAGGGTTTCTGCGTGAGCGTGTGCTGGGGTGTCCCCATTTCCCTCACGCACCCGCACCCACACCGGGCAGCACCGAAATGCCCGCCAGCTCAGGTTTCATCGAGGCCACATAACTTGCAATCTTTTAGAGTAAGTATCATGTTACTGAACAGCTCATTATTCAGTGGTGGCATACAGTGGATAGTTGGTGTCTTTCAAGATCCTAATAGTTATTTCATAGTGCCCTTTAAAAATACATCCTTTAAATAGAGTATGAACCCATATGAATTTCATTTGGTTTCCAGACTTCAGATGCATGAAAGCACTGGGTATTCTCTCACTCTCTAGCAGTCCTATCTGGACTACAAGCATCCTGATAAACAGATAACACCTGCTGGTAGATGAACTATTGTAACCCTGAATGAAGGCTCTGTTACCTTTAAAGTTAAATTTTCAAATGCTCATACTTAAGGCAAGGATGCTATTTTTTTTTTTTTTTTCCTAGTACAATTTCGTACAATGCTTTGGTAAGCTACCCTCTCAAGAATAAAAGTTGCAATATGTGCAGATTTTTTGTAATGTTTTTAATGAGGACTGTTGTATTTCTCTGGATACAGATTCCTAAATGTGCACATAAAAAACACATTTTCATAGAAACACACTGAAACTGTGATGTTGTTACTTGGAATTTTTTCTATCTTGTAGAATATTTAGTTTCTTCCATCTTTGGATTTTGAATCTATTGTACAGCTTAATGTCTGAATAACTTATTAAATCATTTGTTAAATAATTAGCCTTGAAAATTCTGAAGGAGTCATGAGTACTGCAGTCAATGAAAGACTTTATTCTTTAGACTATGAACAAGAAAACCCACTAAATAATGTGACTTCTCAGCTCCCCTGCCCCCACTGCCATTGCAGCACTACACATCTGCTCTTGACTGAGTGCTTTATTTAATTCAGTCAGGAAACCGAATGAAAGGCTCATCCAAGTTCATAAAGTTTGACTGTTAGTTTCTGCTGGACTGGGAGTCTTAATATATATACTTGAATTTTCATTTCTTTTTTTGCAAAACTAATTATATAGCTTTTCATAACTTATGAGGAGCACATTTATAGTTAAGTAGTTAAACATTAAGTATAAACATTTAAACATTTTCAAAAATATTTTTTTGTTTGCAAAATCACAGAATCACAGAATGGTAGAGGTTGAAAGGGACCTCTGGATATCATCTAGTCCAACCCCCCTGGTAAAGCAGGATCACCTAGAGCAGGTTGCACAGGATCACCTCCAGGCAGGTTTTGAATATCTCCAAAGAAGGAGACTCTTTGGGAAGCCTGTTCCAGTGCTTGGTCACCCTCAAAGTCAAGACATTTTTCCTCATATTCAGATG
>VXBL01005318.1:453562-555318 GCA_013400195.1 Aramus guarauna | reverse complement strand
GGGGGGGGTGTTCTTGCTGTATCAGCTTGTTTTCTCTAGTTTAAAAAAAAAATATATATATATGAAAGCATTTGAAAAATTCTACATTTTAGTCTAATTTTAGTATCATTTTCACACAGATTTTCAGTAAGATGCACTGAATTTTAGATTCATTAGTTTTTTGCTGTTTTGTTTTTCTCCAGATCAACACACTCAATAAACCTGGTTTAATTCTAAAACTCAGTATATAAATATCTTTATATGCTGTGTACATCTCTAATTTTTTTTTATATCAAACATCCTCTGTATTACTAAACGTAACCTGTATCACTATATCCAATTCTGATTGCCACATTTTTGGTTTGTAGAAAAAAGGGAGTTGAGTAGCAAAACGATTGAACATCTGGGGAAAAAGGGGGGAAAAAAACCTAAAACAAACTATTGGAAATAATTAAAGGAACTGATTCCCCCAAGGGATGGTATGCCTAAGAGATTCTTAAAAAATGGGAGAGGGATCAGTCATTCTAATTTTTCACTGAATACATTGAAGAAGTAATATGGTTGAGCTGCAGCTCAAATGTTAGATTTAATATTAAGAATGTCTTCATAACAATGAGAACACTTCAGCAATAGGTCATGTTGCCAAGGGAGGTTGCATTGGTAAAATTGTCACTAGCTGAACAGAATGGAAGTGAACCCTGAGAGCGGATCACTAGGGAGAAGCCCCTTCCTACACAAACACTTCTGTCATTGGTGGTGCGTGCAAAGAGTCTTTCAACACTGTAAGGTGCACCAGTAAGGAGCTTTGTAATCCTGATAAGGCTTCATCTAGAACTGAACTCCTCCCAAGTATTTAGTGTACATCTTGTTCTTCATTTAAAGTGTGTGAAATGGATTGTAAGATTCTAAAGTCCAGTATGGAAAATCCTTCTGTAAGCGCATAATTTGTCTGTAAACTGTCTGTAGGTCCATCTTGAGTTCCTTGGAAAGCAAAATACTTTCTGAAGGTGGATGCAGTGCACTCACCAACTCACAGAAAAGCCTGTTTACTATGAAAGATCTTGTTGGTCTGGAGCTATATAGGCTACATGAAAATTTTCTCCTTGAGCTCCTCCATCACCTGAGGCAGCAGAGACTTTCAGAGATGGTCCAATAGTGCCGTGTGTTCCTGAATTATTGCTGTACATAAACTTTGAAATTTCTTGTGGAAACTGCTGAGTCACAACTGTGACTTTTTTAGTTGTTTGCTAATCTCTTCAGATTTCCTTACCATACAACAAACTTTTTGAGTCAGTTTAGAGACAGCATGATTTAGGAGCTTTAATAGTTTTTGAACAATTGTTTCATACTCAGAAAAGATCTTCTTTAGACTGCAGACAGTAACTCAGGCTTTCCCTAGAATCTGTAAGCTGTACAAATATTTATTATATAGTGTACTATAGTCTGATATGTAGTAAAAGAGGTTTGAGAGTCTAATAGTCTAATATATTAGAAGAGCCTTACGGACTATGTTTTTGTGACGGGAGTTGAACACACTAAATCTGGTGTATAAGTCCTTCAATATCCACAAGAGGCAGACGGGCATCTCTGCAAGGGCTTCAACACATCTAACTGTTACACGTGTATTAGGATGTTAAGATGCTAGGAACTCCAGAAGAAAATCAGCTGATTACATCAAGTTAGTTACTTACCTTTTCTATCCCTGAAGCTGAGAGCCACAAATGCTGCATTAACTTTAGGGCTTTTTGCTACTGCTTTAGAGTTCTGTATCAATGTGGTTATAAAAACTATTTAATTTTACATGGGCAGGATCTTATTTGCATGAGTTGAGGACACCATTCTCTAGCTTTACATATGTTAAAAAACCTGAACAAGAACAATATTATATTTCTGTTAACTATTAACAGTTAAACTGATTTCCAGCAACAGGTACAATCTAATTTTTCTCTGTCTGGATCATGTGTACACTGAATATACATGAAAAAAAACGGAGTTTTCATTTGTTAATCCAGACTTGCTAGCATACATATGAAATTACACATAAATAGGAAAGATTAAGAAACCCTACCCTGTTGACGCAGCTATATGCTATAACTTTGGTAGTGAGATGTGCTATTGGAAAGATGACATCAAAAGCCTGAGAGGTTTTTGTTTAATAATTTGAAATCTAGAAAGAAATTTTCTAAAATCTTAAAATGATTTCTAATGCCTGTGATAATTTTTCACCTGAAATTTTTCTCTACATACCAGCCATTTTCAGAGTCAGCCTGGATCTACCACTGTAATACTGTTAGCTCTTACAGGAAAAAATGCTGTCCTCACGCAGTTCTACAGGCCCATGGAGCATTGTTAAAACAAGCAAATGTTAAGTGTTAATCTTTATTGGTCTCTGAACTTAATCATGCATAACCAGGAAGAGTTCATTTTTTTAATTAAATCGCCCCCCATTCATTACTTATGTTATCCTCAAAGGAATACCAGTGAAAAGGGTCAAAGTCTGCTGGACCTCTTGCTGTTCATTTAAATTAACACATCGTCTGATCATAGGTGTACATGTTGTGCTAAACGTAAGGATTTCTACATATTAGAAAAATGAGAGTTCTTTCTGAATGACAGAATGAGATCAGGATTTCTTGGAAACCTGCGTGTCTGCAGCCAGTGTTTGTGAGCAACATGCCCGTTATTTTATAGCAGCTGGCATCTATGAAAATTCTGGAACAATAAAATGTCTGCCACAAATTGCTTTTAAAAAATTAGACAGGTTTCCGTAATAGTATCTGAATAAAAATATATCTTCTTTCATTAGATTGTCTATGACAGAACCAAATAACTCTTTGAAAACAGTCTTAGCGAGGGAAATAGAAGGGAGGCCTTTACCTCATTATTCATATATCTGTTTATTAATAAAAATCACTATTTGAGAAGGTACATATTTTTCTTCACTCACATAGCATTTACTTATCCCAGGGGCTAGCAGAACTGCATATCAGAACAAGGATTATTCACTTGCATAAGTTCTTCCAAGAAAGTATTATTTGATTTCACGTTGCCTGTTTCCATTTTGAAAGGTTTTTCTCAGTGGCTTGTAACTTCGTAATATGTGCAGAGCACAGGTTTTAGGTTCAGGTGATTTATGATGGCTTCTTTGGTGAAGTTGAGAAAAGAAAACCACAAATCACTACAAGTTTGTGGGTTTGGTACCATAAAACATAAAAAAGGAAATCTCATCAGTAGAAAGTTTGTTTTCAGAGAACAGAGGCAAAGATACACAATGATTTTGACCCGCAGATCTACAAAAGACTTTATTGTCATGTTACGTTATTTCACAGTTCATTGACGCTATCAGAACGTTAAGGATTTTGCTAAAATCACTGCACCTTCTCAGTCAGCAGGCTAAAAATGATGAATTCATATACCTGCTTCTTTTGCATCTTTAAAGATGCTCTAGAACAAGGAATATGACATGTTTGCAGTTTCAGCTCTCTTCAGTCTTCCTGTACCTATTTTGAATGCATATAATGAAAACAAGGAGACATCTATATTATCTTAAACTTCCATGCAACAATGGTTTTGCACTGATTATCTACAGTGTTTGATGCTTTGTTAGCATTGCAAAATTTCCTTCCTATTGCTGTTTTTCATTGCTTCAAATTTGGCTGTGTAAAGTCAGAGAGGCTGAGATGCCCAGGTGAAATGGTGGGGGTAATGCGGTGGCATGCCAAGCAAGTCATCATGGAATCAGCCTTGACCCCACGGGCCTTTTCCTCTGCAGGACTGTGGGTGATGGCAAACCCTGCATTGGGGGACACCCAGCAGGACCACCCAGGCTTGTTTTGTGCACAGCTGGGTGCAGCTTGGCATCTGTATCAAACCAAATTGCCTTGTGTGGCCATGTTTGCACTTCTACTGGTAAAACAGTGTTTACTGAGTGCTTCAGAGCAGTTAGCTGAATGCTGCTTAGTCAAGCTCATCCCTCTTAATTATTCCAAATTTACAACAATTTCTCCCCTGAATAGTTTAGAACTCCCTTTTCTGAGGATGCTGTGTCCTGCAAAATGTGTTTCCACTTTTAGCCCTTTTCTATCTGACTTCCACTGTGCACCACATGGCCCTATAGAGACACCTGTGCCTGTCCCATATCTATTTTGTCACTAATTTATATCTAGTTAGAGTTGACATCTGTGCTTTTCCATGGAACTAATTGAGGTTACCTAACATTTTCATGCAAGGGACTGTCCAGAATAGAATTTCCTACTTACTTGCTATATGGTCATAAATCCTCATCAAAGTTGTATAAAGAGCTATCATCTTCCTTATAAGTGATGGAAGGCAACTTTGTCGAGCCAAAGATCACACCAGAATTTTTGGTCATGCTGGTACACAGACTGATGGAAAACCAGACAATTTTCTTCACAATTTCCTTCCAGTTAATTCTGGTTTTTGGCAGTCTCAATTATGCCTGTAGCCTGAGGCAGTCAAGAGATAAAAACCAACTATAGAGCAGCTTCCAGTTAATAAATGAAAGACTATCACAGGGGACAAGTTAGTAATCCTTTTTGACCCAAATGAAAACAAAACTCATAATTTAAAGAATTTGTCACTGACCTCATTTCAAAAGCCCTCCTGTCAGGTAAACAATATGGAAACATCTGTTACTTGCCCTGGTAGTTCATTTATACTTCTTTTTGTAAAAGTTGTAATCTTGCCAAATATTTACTTTTGTGTTTTACTTGCTAATTAGCTGTCATTGCTGTGAATAGTGTATTTAGTATAAAGAGAATTACATATTCTATTCCTTATTAGTGTGCTTTAAAGCCACACCAAAAATATACTGATACTTGGATGCTGCTTTGTAGTCTTTCAGAAGTGTAAGTTTTCAGTTTGATTGATTAGTTTCCACCACCAAAGAGAAGCAGCTGCAGCTCTGAATAAAATTGTGCTAATGAAGCTTTCAAAGTGGTGATCAAAAGCAGACTTTGCTCTTTCAGTTGTACACTTTTCTGAAGATAACTAATTGTGCTGTTTCAGCAAAATGTGCATATCAAAGCAGCTGAATCATACATTTCAGTGGGAACTTTAGAGCATGTTTAACACGTTATGATGGCTAATCTTTGTCACATTTGGTCTGTCAGTTGCAGAAAAGTAGAAAGTGATTAACCGTATTTTTAGCACTGATTCATGTAGTAAATCAAGAGTCTGAATATAAAGAATATTCTATATTTGCACATAGACAACTATATATACTCGTCTGTGAATACACACGTGTTTAGATCACTGTTACCTCCTGAAGTAGTTTTGATAAAATGTAGACACTCCATAACTTCAAGAAGAATTTCAGTCTGCTGGACAAACGAGACAAAGTTGTATGAGGGATTTGGGCAAAATGCCGTGGGCTGCCATTAGCTTTCTGTCAGATGTCCTGGAATAGCCTGCTAGAATTGAATTTTTAATGCATTTTGGCATCTAAAGAAAAATCATGTACCTTCAGAAATTTCCCTCTATATGTTCAGGCAAATGCAAATTGTTCCCAGCTCAGTAAAACCTCCTTATATTGCTCTACTAATTTCAGAAGGCAAATTTTGCTGCCTGAAGTGAGCTCTGTGCAGCAGTTTTTAGACTGCTCTAACACCAAAGCCACCTACTCCATGCTAATTCCACCACTTTCTGAAACACACTTCAGTCCCTTCCGCGCTGTAGGAAAACCCAAAAATGGTAGGACTATGCTTTGTCATGCTAAAAACTGTCAAAAAATAAAAAATAAAACCAAGTAAAAACCATAGACATAATAAAATCAACTGGCTGAAAGATATTAAAAACCCCCAACAACTCACACATGGGGTGAACAGTTGAACTGAATTACTGATAATGATGCAATATTTAAACTTCTTTTTAAAGTCTAAATGACTCCAATGCACTTTTCAGGACACGCAGCAAAGAACCTATGGCAGAGCCACCCAGCTCTCCTGACAAAAGGTCTTTTTCTTGTCTGTTGAGCAGTTGTTAATTGCTTTGTAGTTACGAGTTTTGTCCATTTAATACAAACTATCTCTCAAGGTAGCCACTGTTTCAGAATGAGTCCAGGGACTTTGTTACGGATTTTAGGTTTAAATTGCTGTGGCACAAATAGTGACCTTATCAACCAGCTTCCCAGATGGTGTATCTACATAATAATGTCATGGGACTACTTTGAATGATATTGAATTAAGTAGCTCCTCTGAATGACAAGGTTTTTCTTGTAACTCAATCTATTAAGTGTGATTACATCGTCTACCTCTTATGTCTTTATTCCTGATATTCGAACTTTAATAATAATTACATATCTATTATACACTATCCTTTTTAGGTCACTTTTACACTCAACTTTGAAAGTACTAGTCTCCATGAAGATATGTTAGGATGCCTCAGACAAGATATGTTATTCTAAATGGTTCAAAATGTTTTTAAATGTTAGATCTTGAGAAAACAACATTCCAAATGATGTTTTCAGGTTTTGTATCAATAGAGGATAACTTGAATGGTATATACAAATATTCTGACCTTTCTAAATGCTTATTAGGCCAGTAATAGAAATTATTATTGCAGCAAAACATTACGTTTTGTATTTATAATATTGTACATGGCCTCCACAGAAAAGGTTAATTTTCTCTTTCATTCTGCCTTTCTTCTGTTTCTCTATGCTATATATCTTTTTTAACCAACTTAGTTCCAATTCAGTGAAATTACATAATTAAATCTTTGTTGCACAAAAGCTATCTTCCTGAACTTCTGTGAATTATTTTATTCACAAAGATAATACCATAAAGACAGACAAGAGGAAAGTCAAACTAAGACAAAACTTTGACTTCTTTTTGTATCTGCTAAATTTGCTTCATCTGTAGTACATTCAAAGCCACCATCTTTATTTCCATTCCTTATCAAACCAAAAATTAAGTGGAAAACCTTCCTTCCATTAGCACTGCTATAAATGCTGAACCAACCCTGCTTTCCATTCTCTGTTCTTCAGTATCAAACAATACTTTCTAATAATTTATACTATTTTATGAATTTTCAACAGAAATATAAAAATATTTTAGATGAAGTGTGTATTTTCAGAATATCTTGATTATTTGTATTTTTTTCTTAACGAATAAAGTTAGAAGATGCAACCTACATGTTACCGGAGTGTCCAGACTTCTGAAATAAATTATTGGTATCCAAACACTCCACAGTTTGAATAGGGAAGAATGGAGAAGGAATAAATAATACTAAGTACTAATTAAAAAATAAAATAATAATGAAAACTGTTCCATTTCATCTACACCTTGTACAATTTCCACATAAAAGACATCTAGTTAAATCAACTGTGTCATTCTCTAATTTTTTAACTAAAATCCCATTATTTCCAGTATTTGGAATCTTAGTGTTGACTGAAGGAAACTTTTTGAACCTACCTCTTTGTTCAGGAAAAACATAGAAAAGGAAAGCTGTTTGTGTCATTGCTTAAGAATCCCCTTCTTTTCTTTTTTTTTTTTCCCTGAAAAGAGAAATTTATTATTGTTTTTGCCAAAAAGTACTTTTAAGTTTCTTTTTCTATTTTTTTTTTTCAAACTACACTGTTAATCTGCAGTTTATTTGCTAAAATGGTACTTTTAAAAATCAGTTGCATAAGAATCCTGGTGAGAAAATGTTAAATTTTCATATGAAAAGATTATTAATATACAGATGAAGTCACTCTAGAAGTGCAAGGAGAATTACATTTTATATGTCATGAATGCAATAATATGTTTGCCTTATTTCTTACAGAGGGATCCAAAAATGCCATTACAAAGACTTTTACAGTTGATAATTCACTTCAGAAATGAAAAGGCGTTGTAAACTAAATGGTATATAAGAGTTCTGGGAAGACAGCTGTTGGGATTCCTAGAAAAGAAACAGAAAAAATATATTGTACATCAGATTGTTCTTTTCAAGGTCTCCAACGCAAGGAGGTATTAGATTTTCTCCAGTCTTCCTGCCTCTGAGCTACAGGTGTCTCTTCCCTGCTTTCAACCTAATCTTGAAATGATTTCTTAATGAGTCGTCCTATCTCAGTGAATTAAGGACAAAGCTCAATGGCACCCTCTTCTCACATTTCCAACGTGGTCAGTATTACCTTTAGGATCCAGGCGTTTGTGTCTGTTTTCCCGTAAACCTGGGACCCTTAGTCCAAATGACCCATGCAAAAAAATCCATGTGGGAAAAAAAAAAAATGTGGGGAAGAAAATACGAAATAGATAGCCTTGCCATGTAAAACCTTAGGTCCTTGCGCATCAAAGTGGTTTTGCTTGTTCCACAGTCAGAATGAGATTGGGAGCTGGAGAACGTGTCACATACCAGTAGCAAGACACTTAGTGTGGTGCTGGGCGCTGCTTTTGTTCCTCTCAGAAAGAGTGCATGTGTCATTAGTTAATTCCAAGGTCCAGAAGGACTTTCATGGTTATTTATAATTTCAGATTTCAGACTCTGTGGAGACTTCTTTAATTTCCATACCTTGTGACTGCAGTTAGAGAAAAGCTCCCCGTCATCCTCATTACTCCTGGGCTCACAAAGCTGTAGGAATACTCACAATCAAATGCAGAAATCTCACCACGTGTCTCACAGTACTAATTATATTCTTATTGTGTCATTATTTTTCCTTTTATCCTCAGACATTTTACCTTGCTAAGATGCTTTTACTCATTGTCTAGTTTTGTTTTATATTTCTTTTTAAATTGTTTTTAATGAATGACTTTGTTAATGGAAACCTCGAATATCCTATATTAAACACGTGCCAAAACAGAGTAACAAAGAGGTCATTGGAAATAAGATAAACTTGCTAGAAACATAGTACCAGTAAAGACACTGGAGTTATTTCTTAAAGGAGTAAGTGTTTGTGCCCATAACTACTGAAGAGGACATGAAAGTATAGCTGTAGCTAAGCAAAAGACAGGCAGAGAAGCCCGGCTTTCCAGTGAAACTTTGGCGTAGTTCACGCGTCACCTCCCTTGCTCCTTCCCTCCTGAAGAGATGCACTCTGCCAGCCGCTTCTTGAAGGCTGGCTTCAGCCACCCAGCTGTGCCTGATGGCAGGAGTCTCAGGTGCAGTGGTACTCTGCCTGCAAAAGCTGCGGCCGTATAGACACTCCCCTGGGGAAAGCAGGGCAAAAGGCGACTTCCTCCCGCACCCCCCCCTCTTTTCATGCTCTAATGAGGTGGGATGGTTGGGAGAATCCAATAGTTAAAATTTTCCTCAGGTGAAGTAGAAAAGAAATAGAGGGATTTTTAATTATTTTTTTTTAATACAGTTCTTTAGGTTTTTCTGAAAAGTGATTTTAAAAGTATATTTCAATACTACGACTTCTGCTAGTTATTATTTTCCAACCCAGTTCTCTTTTCCTGATACAGAACAGGGCTCCATAACTAAACAGACTCTTCCTTTCCCCTTCTGTATCCACGGTCCATGCCAAGAGGGTATAACAAACATCTCATGTGCAGTTACCATATGCCACAGTTTAATCCTGATTCAATGTGACAGTAAGATCCTTTTCCTTCTGTCATTTTATTCTGCCTGCTGATGTCACTTCGTATCCCCAGTCCACCTTCCCTTTGCAACAGCTCCACGAGCTGCACAGGTACGTCGCGCTGTATGCATATGACCTTGCAGCTGCAGGAAGGTGCATAACCTTTTGTAGTGCAGGTCTTTTCTGCCCATGTCTGTGACAGAACATGCAAATGAATTCTGGAGACCATCCTCACTGAATTTCACAATTAGTTTTTAATGTTTGTTGGTTTGTTTTTCTAAATACTCGTCTTCTAACAAAATCTACTGGCATCTCTGATATCTTTGATTAGTGCCAAATTTGTGCTTGTTTCTGGCTGAAGAACTTATTATCAGGCATTTGGTAGGACAAGTGTTTTCCAACAAGGGCTTCATTATAAAATGTGTTGTCGGAAAATTCCTAGATACTGATTTTTTTCTGACATATTAACAATAAGGTCAGCTTAAGTGCATGCCAATTGCATGAGAGTACATCTTTATTTTTTCTTTTTTTTTTTCCATTTTCTTCTCTCAAAATTTACTTGACAAATTTCTATTTAAGATTTCTGTTTACACACGCTTTACATTACATTATGACCTAAATGAAGAAAGTAGCGTATATGTCTCCACAGTGTGGAGGAAAATACACAAGTAGATTAGTGAGCGCTTAACTGAAATTGTGCCGTGCTTGTTCTGAATTCTTGGTTTGTAGTTAGGCACTAGCCCAGGAGTGTGATGTATCTCATTTTCCAGCATTACCAAAGAATTCCTGTAGCACCTTGAGTACATGAATTAAAGTCTCTGAACCTCAGTGACAACCTACAAGATGACAATTTCATACCTCATGCATGAGATAAGGGAATATTGTGTTGTGAAGTATCCTGGTCATAGAGTAACATTAGTAGCTGATTGTGTTTTAAATGTGAACTATTCATCCATTTTCTGATTCTGGTGGACTAAAAGTCTTGTAGTGATAGCTCTGCACTGAAATCCAATATGGGGAAAATACTGGCAACTACCTAGTGCTGTCACGCTGTTTAATCATCTATGGCTGGGGGTTGTACAAACTGTACAGGCAGCGCTAAACCTATTTACATACCGGAATTGCCATTTTAAGAAGACTTGTCTCTTCCTCTTTCTTCTCCATTCATGTTGCCCATTCTCTCTCCTTCATCCCTACGTGTCCCGCCCCCCCCCCCCAAACTTCCCTTTCGCAATATCTCACGGTGGTTTTGACCACTTGAGGGCATCCCACCTTCCGCCCCTGCCTTCCCAGTCCCACCTGTGCCCAGCCGTACCTGCCGCCCCTCAGACAGGGTTATATCTCCTGCCCTTCAGCCTTGCAGACGTACGTGGCGATTTGCAGCTGCCCTCCTGCCCACTCCTTATGCTTTCACACATTCCTCATGCCCTTCTTCTGAAAAATAGAAAAATAAGAGCCTCATACAGGAGATAAACTGGAAGATGATACAATCCCTAAAGCTTCGAAACTTGGGGATATTTCATTGCTTGTGAGCAAGTGATCATTATTATCCTCCAATATCTTATTGGAGGAAAGAATGGAGAAATACCATCTAACCATGGAAGACCTGTCATATTGATGCTACTGCATCAAAAATTTATGGAGGTCTCTGACAGAAGTGAAATGATCTCAGTCACCTAACATTTCTTTCATGATGGAAGAGTTATAAACTACTGAGACAAGTTTCACTTCCGTAATTTCCATTGAAAAGGACTGAGGAAAATCTAAGGACTAAACATAACACCCAAGTTATTTCACCACAACTCTCTACATACCTCAATAGTAGAAGGAAGCTAAAAGTTCAGAGTACTGAAATGCCTTCTTGAGCTTAATTATATAGGGGGTAAGATCTTGTCACCTTGAATATTACTTTTTCAATATTTTAGTGTTACTTTTATGGCTACTATTTAATTTATTAAATGAAAATACTTTTTAAAATTATTTTTTATACTTTAAAGTACTATTAAACTATAAAATACTACTTACTAATACTTATAAACATTTTAAATTGAAAAACTTTTAAAATAAATACAAGGATTTTTGTTTGTTTGTTTAATTGTACTCATTTGTAAACCTGAATATGGCATTATTTTGAACTTTTCTTGAACTTATGGTTACTCTGACCATAAAATTTTATTTATTATGGCACAGATGAACTGTGTTTTCCTATGAAAACAAAAGATTTTGAATTTCAACTATTTTGCATTTTTTTGTCCAGTTAAAATCATTAAGCTCAGAGCTGTGATATGCTCCATAGAAAAATAGTTTGACGTTTGCATAAATTTAATTAAGATACTCCCATTTTAAAATGAATTTCAGTGACATTTATGTAGCTGAAATTATCTCTGTAAGTGTGACTATCTTTAAATACTCGTATGGTTAAGTTTATGGCGTGGAAATTATTTTTGTACATCTTGTACATCTTGTATGGTCTGAGATTTGTTTGGGGTTTTTTGTTTTGCTTTGCTTTTAAAAAAAAAAAAAAAAAAGACAGTAAATTTTCCTCGAGGCAAGCCAAAAGAATATTTTGAAATCTATATTGTACAGACAAATGACCTGGGAAAGTACTTGCTGAACTAATAAACCCATTGTAGCAATTATGTAAATCTTGTACAGTATTTTCATGTTTTACTGTAAACATAGTAATAGAGAAATGGCTTGAGTAAACCAGCATCTATTCTATTAGTGTCTTTCTACTACATAAAATGTTGATTGTGTCCTCATAAAATAGTCTTTAACTGCTACTGTGTCACAACCATTCATGTTTAATGCTAATGAATCAATAAGAAATGTGAAGGATAGATGAGCCATTCATTCCGCTATGTTTACTACAAAGAAACTGGGAGACTGAGGGAAGGAAACACTGATAATCTTTTAAAGTTAATTTCTTTATTTCCTACAAGAACAACATCAGATAGTTTGCAATTATCTTTTGTCATCTTATAAAATAACTTTTTTTGATATTTTTAATCTAAGGAATGCATATGCAAATTGTGTTCTAATTTGAATATTAACATTTTCCTAAATAACTTTTTTGTATAAAACATCAAGCTAGTGGGTTAAGGGTAAAATTTTCGCTTCTGAATATGGTTTTCTAATTTTGAACCTGTTAGCTAGATAAACATGTTCGTTGTTACCATGGTTATATATGGGCATGTAACTAACTTTTCAGCAAGATCCATCAAATCTAAGTGCTTGAAGGCATTGTGAGCTTCCACTGAGGACACAGCAATGTCACTATCTTGTAGGAGAATTTAATGGTTGTTATTTACCAGAGCAATGTATAATTATCACAAGATAAATTAGACTAGAACTTGAAAAATTACAGTTCATGTCAAAAACCTGTGAGATTTATGTCTTGGAAAAATTCCACTTATTCATAGTGCAAAACTCCTTCAGTGACATTTCTGTTCTCTTTAATTATCCAGAAATCTTGCTTTGAACATTTTGTGTGTACTCCCTTAAATCTTACTTCCCTTTCATATGTTTCCAAACAAATCATTATTTAAGAGAGAGTCATCTTGCAGGTGCATTAAAAAAGATTCATTTTAGTATTTGTGGACAGCAGATGTTCGATAAGTATAGAACTTGAAGTGGAGAAATTAAATCCATATAAGTTACTCTATGCTGTTCTTCCTGTATTAAGTCCTGTCTTTCATTTATGCCTTTCCTCTACAATGCTGAACAGACAGATACTTCAGTTTGTTTTTTCATGTCTTTCATATTATGTACAAACAATTTTATTTTCAAATAATTTTTTTCAAATTTATTTTCAAAATTTATGCATAAAGAGTTTTATTTTTTTGTGCCTTGGATATGGAGAAGGCTGAGGTACTCAACATCTTTTTTGCCTTAGTCTTCACCAGCAAGTGCTCTGGCCATACTGCCTACATCACAAAAGGCAAGGGCAGGGACTGGGAGAATGAAGAACCACTCACTGTAGGAGAAGATCAGGTTTGAGAACATCTAAGGAATCTGAAGGTGCACAAGTCTGTGGGACCTGATGAGATGCATCCATGGGTTCTGAGGGAAGTGGTGGATGAAGTTGCTAAGCTACTTTCCATCATATTTGAGAAGCCATGGCAGTCCGATGAATTCGCCACTGACTGGAAAAGAGGAAATATAACCCCCATCATAAAAAAAGGAAAAAAAAGAATCATATAATCATAGAATGGTTTGAGTTGGAAGGAACGTTAAATATCCTCTAGTTCCAACCACCCTGCCATGGGCAGGGACACCCTTCACTAGACCAGGTTGCCCAAAGACCATCTAATCTAGCTTTGTCCCAGGGAATGACAGGCCGGTCCGTCTCACCTCTGTGCCTGGCAAGATCATGGAGCAGATCCTCCTGGAAACTATGCTCAGCCGCATGGAAAATAAGGAGGTGATTGGTGACAGCCAACATGGCTTCACTAAGGGCAAATCGTGCCTTACAAATTTGGTGGCCTACTATGATGGGGTTACAGTGTTGATGGATAAGGAAGAACATCTGACATCATCTGCCTGGACTTCTGCAAAGCATTTGACAGTGTCCCGCACAACATCCTTATCTCTAAACTGGAGAGACATGGATTTGATGGATGGACCACTTGGTGGATAAGGAATTGGCTGAATGGTCACGCTCAAAGAGTTGTGGTCAATGGCTCAGTGTCCAANTGATCAGAGGGCTGGAGCACCTCTCCTGTGAGGACAGGCTGAGAGAGTTGGGGTTGTTCAGCCTGGAGAAGAGAAGGCTTTGAGGAGACCTTATAGCAGCCTTCCAGTACCTGAAGGGGCCTACAGGAAAGCTGGAGAGGGACTGTTTGCAAGGGCATGTAGTGACAGGATAAGGGGTAATGGCTTTAAGCTGAAGTAGGGTATGTTTAGATTAGATATTAGGAAAAATCCTGAAGGAGGGTAGATTTAGATTAGCTGTTAGGAAGAAATTCTTCTCTGTGATGGTGGTGAGGCCCTGGAACAGGTTGCCCAGAGAAGTTGTGGATGCCCCATCCCTGGCAGTGTTCAAGGCCAGGTTGGATGGGGCTTTGGGCAACCTGGTCTAGTGGAGGGTGTCCCTGCCCACTGTCCCTGTCCCTGCAGGGAGGCTGGAACTAGACGATCTTTAAAGTTCCTTCCAACCCAAACCATTCTTTGATTCTATGATTCTATTTTTGAAGTCTAAAGCATGAAATGGGAAAAAGTATTCTGTTGCTATTTATTTTGTTTTGATTACTTAGGGGTAAACACCTTTAAATTTTGTGTCCTGGGATCACAGTCCAGAGGAAGACAAACAGACATGTTCTAGATATTACTGAGTGACAATCCTATTTTCATACTGCTTTAGACTTGTCTCTCCTGAGACAAGATATTTCAAAACATGTAGTACTGAAACATGCTTAAATGTGGTAACTTAGGGTTCTGCCCGTGAGAAACCTGGATGAGAGAATTCTCAGGGGAATTCTTATGTTCAGGACATGTCTTATTTGAACTGCAATACTCCAGCTGCAAAAAATGAGATAGATTTAAAGAGTATAAATATATGAAGTTAACTCCAAGAGATGAGTCCAAACTCCAGCTATTGAACTGGAGAAGTCAATATAATTATAAATAAGGTGTGATACTGTTTATCAATACTTATCAATTTAAATGAGGGGAAAAAAACCCAAACCAACCAATAAGCAACTAAAACCTTTCTTAAAGGACAGTTATTTAGACAATCTGAATTTATGAGTGCTCTGGTTATTCCACTTAAAATGTACTGTTTGTTCTTTGCATTTAATTTATATTTTTAATTTGTATTTTGTTATCAGATGTTCCCAAACTGCACAGTTGCAAAGGAAAAAAAGATTTAAAGTTCAAACAAATTCAAAATTTCTTTCTCTACATGAATCAACAGGAGAGATTAAATGGTACTGTAGCACATACTGATCTCACCACCCTGTCAAGGCAGAAATTTGATCCTGCTGATCACATTTGGAGGTGGCATGGGCATCTCACACTATTCATGTGAGATTTTTGGTTTGTGTTATAACTATGCTCATGAGAGTATTGTAGAACGATCTGATACTATTTACAGGCTTGTGGTTTAACCTGCCAGGCAGCTCAACACCACACAGTTGTTTGCTCACTCCCACAACCTCCCAGTGGGATCGGGAAAAAAAAGTAAAATTTGTGATTTGAGATAAAGACAGTGTAATAGAACAGAAAAGGAAGGGAAATAATAATAATAATAATAATAATAATAATAATAATAATAATAATAAACAAAACAAGTGATGCACAATGCAATTGCTCCCCACCCACTAGCTGATATCCAGCCAGTTCCTGAGCCATGGCCTCCTCGCTAACATCTCCCCTAGTTTATATACTGAGCATGACATCCTATGGTATGGAATATCCCCTTGGCCAGTTTGGGTCAGCTGTCCCAGCTGTGTCCCCTCTCAGCTTCTTGCACACTCCCAGCCTCCTTGCTGGTGCAACAGTATGAGAAGCTGAAAAGTCCTCGACTTNATATCCCTTTGGTCAGTTTGGGTCACCTGTCCTGTCTGTGTCTCCTCCCAACTCCTCGTGCACCCCCAGCCATCCCGCTGGCAGGGCAGTGCGAGAAGCAGAAGAGGCCTTGGCTCTGTGTAAGCACTGCTCAACGATATGTCCATATAACAAAAACATCTCTGTATTATCAACGCTGTTTCCACCACAAATCCAAAACATAGCCCCATACTAGCTACTGTGAAGAAAATTATCCCTCTCAGCTGAAACCAGGACAACCAGCTACCAGAAACAAAATTAACTCTATCCCAGCTGAAACCAGGACAAGGCTTTATAATTAGTTGTATCTGATGGTATTCTTATCATTCTAATTCCAGTACCCGTCTAAGGAAATAATGAATCATGTTTCTAATAAATCATCAACATAGGTGTGTTAAAAGCATTTTTAAGTGAGAAATCTAAAAAAAAATGCACTGCACTATTATTCCTATAGCTCCAGGGAGAATACTTGATTTAGAAAATGTACTAAAAATACTGCATCCAGAGGTAATGTACAAAATCTTTTTATTTTGGTAAAAAATCTAATATAGCTAAATCTCAGAATTCTTATATTGCTTGTTTCTTTTAGAAACTATGATATATTCCCTGACAAAAATTATTTGGTACCAAATGCATATAAATGATATTTGATGCTATGAAACTACTGCTTACTTAAATCTAGCTCTCAGTGTGAAGAAAATATTCTTAATCTTGTTCTTAGTCTTGATTTTCCTGTTATTTTTTAGAAAACTTTCTTACACAATTTAAGCTCTCGACAAAATAATTTTGTTTGATCCTATTGTTCTTGCAATTATCTTTCAATCTGAGAAGGTAGAGGAAGGACTGTTTTCAGGGTTTTAATTTTATTATAGTTTCAGATGACTGGATCTCTCAATTATTCTTCACCTCTCTAGGTTGGCTTAATGTCTTTTTCATGCAGTAATGTGTATTGTCATCACTTTTTCATTTTCTTGCAGGCTGGCCCCGTATCAATGTGTAAATGCAATCTCCATCTTTTCCGGTAGCTCTTAGATTTTTCATGCTGGAGATCTTATTAAAAAAAAAAAAAAAAGAAGTGTGCCATTAAAATTTAGGAATATTGAGTTCTGGTAGTAATGAATGCAGGCTGAAAGAAGGCTACTGTGTTTCAGCATAAACATTTTTTTTCCCAAAAAATATGTTTTTCCAGGTTATGAAATTGTGATATAAAATCCACATATTGTAGACAAGATAGGATAAAGAACAGTACTGTCTGGTAAATACTCACTTCTGGTAAACACTGAGTGAAACATCCTGAAAACTATAGGTTGGAAACAATCCAGATGTTGATGCTTTCGTACTGCTAGCTATTTTCATGCTATTTTGGTGTGTTGCAGTGCAGGACAATAAAACAGAGGAATATTTGATTGTACTGAACAAATCTGAGATATATGCAAATGATGTTTCTATCCTCTTACTTATTCTAGCATTGTGACAGTGTAATATGTGCAGTGAGTTTGTGTGTATATGTATAATAGTATAATATTTATTTAAAGATGCAGTGCAATCTGTCCTATCAGACTGTGGCTTTTCATTTAAGAAAATTGTGTGCAGATGCTTCCAAGCGCTTCCATCATGAAACAAAGAAACACTTGCAGAGTGAATGTCTAATAAATCAGTCAAATTTTTGGCAGTAAAACCTGTATTAGGATTAAGATCTTATTTTATTAAATGCAAAAATCAATTATCTTGTATATTTATTTTATTCTTTCCTTTCAGCGTGATTTTGTGTAGCTTTCTCTTTTTGTCTGTTCAACTACCTTTGTTTTGGTCAGTTCCAAGAAAAGAGCTCCATGATTAAAGCAGACAATCTTGATTTGGTTTAATTGATTGGGACAGAATTTTCATAAAGAATTGAGTGTTTTCTGTTCTTTCTAATTTAGTTCCTTTTAGTCTTCATCAAGACATTTGTTCACACACAAATTAAAGAGTTGAAAGGACCTAATAACTGAAGACATGTAATATGCCAGCTTCATCATCAACTTTCTTGTTACATTGGCTTGCCAGTCTTTGCATTCAACTTTTCTAAGTCCTGTTAAATGAACTACAGTATTTTGGTGAAATGAAGATGTCTTATAAACTAACTGCACTGAAGTACAAATTATCTTTGCTTAAGTCTTTTGGCCATAATCACTTCAAAAGCTTCTGGGTTTCTTTTTTTTTTTTTTTTTTTTTTGTTCCTTAAGCCTTTACTTGGTATCTTATTTCCTTGCCTCAGAGAAACAGAGTGGCAAGTGTTCTTTCCAATTGCTATAGGGATTGATTTGCTATGAAAACTATAGAAATAGAGGAGTTTGTCAGTTTCTTTTAAAAATTGGACATCTATCCTCTAGAGAGTATAACGCACATGGTAATCTCAGCCTTTGTAAGATGGTAAAAAACGGTGTTTTTCAGCAAGTAGTCTAACAAAAAGGAACTTTCTCATTTAATTGTATAGCTACAAAGATTTTACAGTTTATTTCTGGCTCTGAACATGCAATCATTTTTATTTGCCTTTTTCCAGACCTTGAAACACATAAAGTTCTGTCGTCAAATAGGAGATGGCCATATCAGTGCCTTGATTGGAATTTCCATTAGTTCATGCAAGCAAATGTAAATCAATGCTCTTATTTGCTACACCTGGGTTTATTCCATACTTTCAGCTTAAACTGAAAGAGAAATTTCCTTTTTATCCTGCTGTAGCCATCAATCCATTACTCTCAGTCAAGGTGTTACGATTTTCATATCGTTCTTAATATTGATTAAGTCTCTTGAAAGGATTTGCTGTTTTTTAAAACACCAACATGAAGCTTTTATTTCAATTTTCACGTGTCTATTCATCCTGAGATGCATGTCCTGATGTGTCTGTTTCAATGAATGTTTTAAGTAGAAAACAAGTGAGAATGGTGAAGTACTAGCATGGAAAATCTGAAGCCTTGAAGCTGATTATAAACAGAGTAAAACAACTGATGCCTTTCATCACTTTCATATTGCATTAGTACATTATTCTTGCATATGGCAGTTTACTTCCCATTCAGCAGGAAATTTGTTATGTTATTGAATAATAAAGTGTAACTACATTTAGACAGAAGATATAAATTCATCAGTTCTGATAGCTAGAAACAGGTCTTTAAAATAAAGTGATTAGGAAATTTTGAACATACATTTAAGTTATTTTAAAATAATTGACTAATGTCCAAACATTTCATAAAAAGCTGTTTGTTCATTTGAGTGCATATTGTCTTCTGAGGGAAAGTTTAGCATTTTTTTTCACTTTATATAGATTACAGATATATTTAATAGTTTTACATTATATTTAAAGAAAAAAATGCTATTTAAAATCATGTATCAGAAATTTCAATTCTACTTACATGTGTGTGAATGAAAAGTTCTTCAAAAATACTGCCTAGTAGTATCTTTGCTTAATTACTTATTCACGTATAAATACTGGCTACTGAAAAAAAAAAAAAAAATTTCCAATATGATAACAACTGCACTCCTCCCAATTGCTTTAAGCTACTAAGTGTCAATTGGACATTCCTAAAATATTACAAATATTTTCTAGGTATCAATCTAGATCTACAATGCACATTAACGTAACTGTCAGTAGCAATTTCCCCAGTATATAGGGGCAAAACTTCCTTCAGTTTGAATTAAAATTAGTCTCTCTGTCTCTCAGATGCGGTCACTCTTACAGCTAGTGTCCAGTTATTAACATGGCAGGGTTTGGGATCCTGGTACGCTCCTGCCCACACCAGATGTTCCAGTCACGGTGCCTGGAGTCCTTCTCATCCTCCCACTTTCTGTATGACTGCTATGAACACTGGGCTGCACAGCATTTCCGTCTCCTTCATTTTATGGATGGAACTGCTCATGAATTAAAAGGGAAACCCATAAAGCAGTTATTAGTAGAACTCTGCTTGTAAATTGAGAAAATCCATTGCTTAGACTAAGTGAGAAAAAATCTAAAGTATGTGAAGAAGTGGAGACATACTTATATTCTACCCTGCAGTGATACCATTAGAGAGGAAAATGAAGAAATTTGCCATTAAAAATCAACCTAATGAATCTGGGACATTATTTAATGCAGTAATTATAACTGTGTATTTATTTCATGTTGCCATTGCAAAGAGGAACTAATGCAGCTGTCAACCTCATATGCTATATCTTATGATAGACTATGTGTTTCTATAACATACATGCTTATTTATGTCATCAGAGAGTTTCAAACATACCTAGTGTGAGTTGTTCTGTAAGTGGAAACAGAGTAATTACTTTTTTCCATAAGCTCATATGTTATTTAAATGGACTTGAGTAATTTATTAAGGAGAGAATTTATTTTTTTACTAAAGTACTTGCAAAATGCAGAATTCAGGGCATCTCAGGTTCTTTAAAATATTTATTTTTTAAAAATCATATAAACCCGTATGTTGCGTTCTCTGATTCCTCTGTGAGGAAAAAAGTCATAATATTTTGTTTGCTTTTTCATTTCACTGAAGATTATATAGATCTTCATACTATGCTTGATTATTTTAATTTTCTCAGATGGCTTGTACTGGTGTAATTTCTTTCTCATCTAAAACTGAATTAATAGCTTATTGTCACTACAAAGAGAAGCTACAGCACTGTATCTGGACTCATCTTTCTTCATTGATGATTAGCACACAAGCTAGCACGTGGACAGTCATTGATCCTGCTACGGAGGTTGCATATTCATTATCTCATTACATTTCCATCAATACCGTAATGAAGCACCCTTACTGGACACATCAGATTGCTGTTTTCAGCATACGCTGTCTCATTT
This sequence comes from Aramus guarauna, assembly GCA_013400195.1. Lineage (NCBI taxonomy): Eukaryota > Metazoa > Chordata > Aves > Gruiformes > Aramidae > Aramus > Aramus guarauna. The sequence goes on along the minus strand of VXBL01005318.1, from coordinate 534,454 downwards.
TTCTAGTTTCAAACTGCAACACAGAGCATAATTAAAGTGCCACTTTGGCCCTAGGTGTCAATGCACCACGTTGGATAACTTGCCCTCCTATTTTCCCTGCTTTTAGGAGATAATACGTGGTGCAGAACCACCTATCTGGTGCTGACAATCCCATATTTTGTGCCTACATTGTGAAAATAGATGGAGTTTAAGCTTGATTTTTTTGGAAATGCACAGAAGGAGATTTTCTTCAACTTTCAGCATCTGCGAAAACAGAGAACATCAGTTCTCGTGATTTCAGTCAGCCCATTGCAACAGAAAGTTTCCACTGCATTTTCTTTCTCCAGAGTTTAACAAACTGTGGTGAGGTGCAGATCCACAAGACGAATGCTGTAATCTGGCAGCAGCAGGTGGATTTTACCTTGTAAAATATTTTTGTTTGAAAAGGAACCTTTCTTTACATTTTCATATACTTTCATATACTCTTTACATTTTTATATCCTGTGTCCCCATGACTTCCTCTAAAAGAGAGAATACTGGGTAAATAAACAGAAATTAAGCACATCCTCTTTACTGTGTAGGACAGCTTCTCTGTCTCTCCCCACCTGACAATTTTCCTTTCATGTCCCCAGCTGTACTTCAGCAGGGCTTAGCAGGTTCTGCAGACTCAGGAGGAGACCTCTCAGTCTTTGATTTCCTCTATCTGCAGTCTTTTCAGCCCCTCCTGCTCCTCTCTGTGCTGCTCCTCTCCCTTACATTCTGAGTAAAATGATTTTGAAACACCCCAGAAAGTGATAACCAGAAAAATACCTGTTGTGTGTGTAATATGACACTTCTTGATAACAACTTAGCGGTAATAGAGAAACTTTATGAAGTTACGTATTTTTTTCCACAGATTTCCTTTCTGGTCACACTCAGGTCTTGCAACTACTTTAGTCTAAATGGAAAGCTGGGCTGAACTGTGAGTTGTGCTTAAGTATCCTGATGGTGTAATTGACTTCAGGGATGAAACAAAGAAAGCAGGCATAATAACTTTGTTTAATAGCAGCACATCATAGCAAAGTTGATTACAGTGCAACATGGCCGCGGGATTTTATTAACGATGTGGTAATACAACTTGAAAAGGATATGTTTTGTAAACATACTTCAGAACAGATTATCTAAAGATTCTGTCCTGCAACACTTGCTGAAGGTTGTTTTATGGTACAGGAGCTGGGGAGCCTTACAGCATAGTTTTATCTAGATAAACTACAATCAAAACAATTTACTATCAAAATAATCTTATTATGTGGCAAACTTCTGCCATACTAGCACCACCAATTGCTAGCATAAAATTTTATTGTTTAGCTGTAACAGGAGCAGAGAGCTGTGAGGGTGACGTCCTTTATTTATCACTTACACTTTTGAAATTAGTCACTCTGTTCCGCTCAACTCCCTAGCAAGACTTCGTCTGGAGGGGACTGTAGGAACAAGTACAGATGGAAAAAAGGCTAGAGAGAACTGATAGCATGTATAAAATTTTATTGCATAGTTTCTGTAATAACTTGTTTTAGTGCAGCAAATTCACGAATGAAAATTAAAGTAGAATTATGTGGGGTTTTCTTTTTTAAAAACAGAACAAAACCCCCAAAACAACAAAATAAAACAACAAAATAAGTCTTAAGTCCACAGGGCAAAGTTACATCTCCATAAATATATACAGACATGTGCACACAGAGTGATTACTTTGTGCTTGAGTTCCAATGTACCATAATATTTGAGGGATTTTTCTGTTCCTATTAAAACAATAGTTCTAGGCAGACTCATTCCTTTTGTCATGGGCATGGGGGGTGGGGGGTGGGGGGAAGTGAGATAGTACAAAATTCCATGGGCAAAGTTCTGAAAAATTTCTCACATTAACTGAATAAAATTGTGACTTGCCCCTTCCCTGATTCATGTCCTGTACATCAGATATGCTTACAGGTTGTAACAAAGTCCAAGTATGATAGGGTTACACATAAATTAAAATTGGATGCCTAAACTTAGCCCACATTTGTAAGGTGTATTTGAATCTGTAAAAGTATTGCATAAATGAACATCCTTTACATGGGTCTCAGTGAGAGCATTCAATTGTAGAGCTCCTTCAAAAACAAAGAATCCTAAATATATCCTTTAAGGAAGAATCTCAAGCAAACATGTCCATTTATGTTTGTGGGTTTATATTTCCTCCAAAAAAAGAGAAAAGTTGTGCACACTACTTTCATTTGCATTTTCTGCATGGCAAATATAGTCGAAAGTCAATGCAGGCAAAAGGCAGGATTTAGCTCTCAGAAAGGTTTTAAACTGTGTCTTCTGTGTGCTAATCATCCTGTGAAAATCGACCTCTTTGAAGAAAGCTGAGAAGAGCACAAAAGTATTTCTGATCTGGAATGTTGGATACTTATTTTTACAAGGATTGTTCATTCTTTGAAAACATCATAGTGTTTTTTTTTTTGTACTGTTCCATGAAAGATGAGCTCTCAGACCTGGTGCACTCATGTTACATACTGCTCAGTGAAACGCATGGGTCAGAAAGAAACTTCTGAGGTTGTTGAGAAGCTCAGCTAGGAATGTAAGTAGAAAGCCTAAGCAATGCCCAAGATTTTGTTCTTCTATTTCCTACAAGCCTTTTTAAGCAATTTGATACTGTACACATTTTTCTGCCATCTCACTATGTTTGGTTGTTTGCTTATTGCTCATCTTTAATCTTTCCACCATTCATTTTAGAGTGGTGCAGCTTATGAAACATTAGGTTTTGTGATGTGAGTAAAAATGGTAAGATTGCCAACATAATCTTGTCCAGCATAGTATTGGTGAGACATTTATTCATATATCTGTCCATCGTAAAGTCAACGGTTTTTTAATATTTGTCTCCAATTATTCAAAGGTTGGAATTCACTGTATTTGCTTAAGGTATCTAATTAAAAAAAAACAAAAACCAAGCAGCGTTCAGCAAGTTCCTGAATAAAAAAATTAAAAAATCATTAATTCAGACACAAATGGCAGATAAAAGTAATATTGCCATTACATCCGTCATGCAGGCAGATATTAATTCTTTTTTCAGTAAAACTGCAGTGTAGAACTTCTTCGGCTACTTTCCTACCAGTCTTGCAGAGTTACACTTACTTAAGAATAACCACCATTGATGAACAACCAAAGGGACACTGGTACGGTTGAAATACCTACCTTGTGATGAACTTTACGAGTAGCTATCTTGTGTCTCCTGCCTCTACTAATTCACAGTTGGTATCGATAGCTCCAATCCAAGTAAACAGGAAAAGCTGTATGAAATCTATTTAGAGCTCTGTTGCATCTAGAGAGCTAGAAATACAATTCAGAAATTACTATTTATTTTCTACAAAACTTCCACGGGGTGAACACTGCACTCTGAAAATACTTCTAATTTATTGAGTATTTGACATGGGAGACATTTGCATCTAGGAGACATCAACTGACAAATTATATAGGCTTTTAGCAAACAGAATACATGGTTCATGATACAAGCTCCTGTCACTGTAAACTGTAAGAAACAAAATACGAATTTGTCATAGGAAGTTTGAGATATAACCTAGCTATATATCCTATTTTCAGTATTGGTTTTGAACAAAGAAAATACAGCAATGCTGCTGTATAAAAGTCTTTACCTTTGACATCCAAATTATTAGTTTCAATCCCTATCTCCTTGTGCCAAAATATTCACTATGATATCTAAATGAAATGTCAACTAATTTTTCAGTAACTACACAAATACTACTCTGTTAGTGTAAAAATACAATTTTAATAAGCAAAAGATTTAATTAGATGTATTTCTACTGCACTTTTCTTCAATGTAAAATGCAGCTGTACAGTGATTGTAGTTATACAATTTTTACTGGCCACTGGCAACTTGAAAAAACCCCACAAAAGTGGGTTATTTAGTTCATTTCGTGTAAGCACATACTATGCTTTAAAATAGCTGTTCCACAAAGCCTCACTTTGAGTTAATTAGGGATAAAATGCATGGGAAAAAATATAATTTTAGTCATTCTCCTAAACTTTTGGAAAAGACTTTTATCAGGTGGGAGTGATATGGCCATGTGAGTAGGAAAGAGGAAATGGCATACATATTCTCTAATAGTACATCTTCACCTATAACATTTGTCTGAGCAGGGAATATTATTGTTAGATGCCCTTCTTCAGTACAAATTGCAATCCTGCATTAAAGCTTAATTTAAATATAATGCATACTTCATTTAGATGTTGAAAGCCAACATTTGAACATTTCATAGTTTTTGTAACTTCATATTTCTTGCTTCTGGATGGAGCTTAAGTATGTCTTCAAACTGTAAAAACATGTCGAGAAGCTGTTGGTGTAGTATTTACAGTCTTTACTTTTGTCTGGGAGGAGAAAAGTGAACTGTTCATACAGTGAGCGGTGCCCTTTAAGGAAGATTTTATACCCAGCTCTCCAAACTCAGAGAGGATTGCTGAGCAGTTAGTTGTGTTTCGAAGTACGTATCTGAGTCTTTTAGAGTAAGTTCTTCGATGCGGGGAAAGGAGCATTTCCTGGGCATCAGGACGGGAAGAGCAGAAGCTATGAAAGGACCAGGAAGGAAGTGGAAGCAATGTTGCCACAAATCTTCATCCTGAGAGATCCACGGCTGCTTAACGTACCAGTGGTCCTCCAGCAGGAAAAAGCTAGCTTTGTACTTTTTCCTCTGTGGATTTGGTGAATAATTTAAGGGATTAAGATCAAACTGGCTCAAACAGTAGGAAAATCCTGTGCCTTTCCTACTGTTCGAGACAGTTTGATTTTACACATATGCTGGAAAGTGTAGTAAAAAGAAGGAGCAATGCCAGTTTAATCACCTCAGCAGTTGAGATACAGAAAATCTGCTGCAGGGTATTCAGAAGAACGTGGATGATAAGCTAACACCACTGTGTGGTCACCAATACTGTGACCGTACTAGAAGTGTTCCTTAATGAGTTGTAAAATAAAAAGTACGGATTGCCATGATTACCATTATCACCATGTTTGCAATTTTGTATGCTTTTTCAAAAGCAGGATGCTTCTTCCAAGCAGCAGGAAATGTGGATTGATAACCTTTATAAAGTTCTAAATATAGGATTGATGTTTCTACTATTAATGATGTTCATTTGAACTCTGACAGGCAATGCTCATGAGTATAACCAGGTTGAAAAAAGACTGAAAATTGAAAAGCCATAGAGCAAAAATAAGTTTTGTCACTTATTCTGTCTAGAACTAAAGTTAGAATAAATATAAATTAAAAATAATATGCTATCTGATTTCATATTTTTTGATAACTTTTGATGTAATTTGATTTTCAGGGGAATTTGGGGGTTTATGTATCCTCGTCTGTACACAGAGAGTTAATCCCATGGTGGCAGGGACTTTATTGACGATGCTGTTTGGTGTAAGTGATGACAGTCACAAAAGTTACTTTATTCTTGGGGTTGGAAACCAGCTTGCATACTAATACATCTTTGGACACTGTGCCTAGTCACATACAGTCCTGTACCTTGGTCTAGGTTCAGCAAATCTGACAGTAGCATCCCTATAAGATGGTTTCACTCTTTCAAGAGCCTAATAGCAGTGATATTTTGCTAAAAGCAAAGATACCAGCATGTCAAAGTAATTTTTTGGGGGAATTACAGTGCGGAGTAGTTAATAACTCATGTTCCCATGATAATTGGAGGTACAGGTGAGAAATCTGCTTCTAGCAGGACAGCGTTGAGAACTAGAATGCCCTCTTTTCAACTATTGTCTAAAATCCCTTGTTAGACATGGGATTAGTTATTAAATATATTACTCTTCAAGTAGGTCTAACTATGTAACTTTGCTCTTAGCATAAGCTTGTCATATAAAATTTCAAATATAGTAATGATTTCAGCCTCATACAGGACATGGTAGAGAAGGATATCATTCCCCTTCAAATATGTCTATTACGACAAACTGGTTAAACAAATATACTGGGAAAAGTATCATTAGGTTTTGTGTCAGAACAGAACTGAGTTCACTGTTTTTCAGAGGGACTTCAGCTTTCTGTCATTCTCTTATTGCAAATCAGAACCTGAAAATTAAACCACTAGATAATGTTAAACAAAGAAAAATGTGTATACATGTGTATTGTAAGTGATCCATAATATAATAATGTAACTATACTAGTAATTGGCTCTTTCATAACACTTAAAAATACTTCAGAATCATTAGCTAATTAGCAGAGCACGTACAAAGAGCAACGCTACACAAACGTAGTGAGAGTGTGTTGAGCCATTCAAGGATGTTTTGCTTTTCGGCACAACATAAACATATATTGGCTTAAGAACATATACTCTGGTAAATCCTATTGCTTTTAAAATACATCTTTTAATACTCTATTGGGGTCCAGCCACATCTAGGAAAAAAAGTTATCTTTCCCATTTTTGTTTGTGTATTTGTGACGCCTCCCCAAATTAAAGAAAACTGGCTTTCTATTTGCTTTTGTTTCCTCTCATCTTTCATTTGTCTGCCTTTGTGAGTGAGCATGTTTGTGGACCTATCAATTGAATGACCTGAGAAAGAACGGATCTTAAGCGCTGCGTTTCATTTCTGTTTAGCGGAGGAGTTGAGATGAAGGCATCTTATCAACTTTGGGCTTCGCACTGACACTTCTGTCACACCATAGCTGATTTGAGCCGCTAATTCAGGTGTTCCTACATCTAAAAATAGGTCCTAAGCACTTCAATCGTGATTGAGTGTCCGTATTAAGCACTGAGCCTTTTTGCACAGTCATATGCACACAAGATGAATGGAAGGGGCAAGTTTAGAAAACAATTTTTCTGTATGTCTTGTCTGATGTGAAGACAGCCCCTGGGAAACTCTTCTGAGGTAGACAAAGGTTTCATTGGCAATCATGATTTGGTATCTGGGAGATTTTTACTGAGGAGTCATGAGGCCAAGAGCCAGTTAATCCTCCATGTCTTCTTTGGACGGAAATCTCTGTGGGATGCTAATAGAAAATGATAGATGGTCATGTTTTTAAATGCTTCTCATTTCCACTTGTATATATATGATAGTCAATGAATATGCAAGGAGCCCATTTATATTAGACTCCTAATATTACACAGCGATAGTTTTTTTATGAGCAAAATACAGGAAATCTCTAGTTATGGTAGTCATTCATGATGGTGTGATTTCAGCTTATTACTCTTTAGATGAGTCATAATTTTGTAATACTTCAGCATTTCATTATGCTTTTTTACCATTTCATTTTAGAGCATAAGTGTTCAACTGTTTATCTACAAAGTCATCGTAACCACGTCATTGAAATAGCTCTTATTTTTAACCTATATGAAGAACTTGAAGTACAGGAACAGAGTAGTTAAATGATTTTTCCCTGTATCAACTCTTTTAACACTGTTGACTGACAGTGTTAACTTTAAAAAAAGAAAGTAAAGTGTCTGTATTCATTTGCATGACATGAGTTATTGCACATCTAGAAATTATTGCTACGGTGCTTTTCACAGAGTTCAGATATCTTTCTGATTTGATGCACATCTAAAATATTGAATGTTTATTGGATGTTATTCTAAACCACCACTTTTGTGTGATGACTGTGGAAATCCTTGAAGAATAATTTTACCTTCACTTCTCATTATACTGGGAAAAGGTGAAGTGGAAAAAAGAAAAACTCGAAATATGAGAGGAACTATTTTTTTAAATTCTATTCAAGCCTTTTGAACATTGGTTGGTCATTGAAGGGGAATTCCATATTTTATTTGATTCAGTTTGTTTACCTATGCATAATAACAACACATTTTATGGGCATTTGATAATAGATAACCCCTGTACAATACTGAAACTTTTATTGTATTCATTTGAGCTTTAATATAAATTATTATGCCTTGATGCTTACAATGTTGAAAGTGAATATATTACATTTAGGAATGTATAGTTGTAAATACAGAGAATGTTGTCTGGGATATAAATATAAGGCATGTAATGTATTCCACATGCTTTACAGGAGGTGTATTATTACAGCTATAAGCATGATAGATAACAAATACAAGGATGGTTTTAGCTAAAATACTCAGGTTTATATATAATACATATAGGTTCTTTTGTTGATTTTTTAAAAAAGAAAATTAGCTTTGTTAAGTCTAGAATATACATTAGAACAACTCATGGAAGACAAAAGAAATTTTGAGAATATATCTATGGCCTACACATTTTCTGAACTTAAATAGAGTCTGGAACCAGTCTATTCCTTTATTTATCAGAGCCGAGTCTGAAATTGCTACGATAGAAAATGTTAAGTAATGAATTTCATTATTTATAGAACTAGCCAACTTTGCAACAAATTACTGAAGTTTTCTTCTTCCCAACTAGAATCACATTAAGCAGCAAAGTGATGAGAATCTAAGTGTTTTCAGCAAAGACATACATCTTCATCCCATTTAGTTTGGTACTGTATGCATAAATCATTTTTTATAAGCTAAAAAGGACCCCCAGTCTGCTGATGTAATTGCTGACAAACAGTACAAACATTTAAGTCAAATATCATTGTATAATGTATGTCTTATTAACTGCCTGTGACCAATGGTGAAAGATAGCTCTGAGCTAATTATAAGTACCTTCCTGTTGGACTAAACGAATGAATTCATTTTCTAACTTTATTGCAAAATCTAGATTTCTGGCAAAGAATTTACCTAGCTACCTACATTAGCAATAAACACATAGATGTAATTAATTTTGCAAGACACTTTCATATTTTAATATATTTATAAATACCTATCCATATATAAAACAACTGTTTGCTTAGAGTTGATTGACTTTTTGGAAAAAAAAGGAACGTATAACATTGTTATTATTAAATTCTCATACGAATACTCTTACAGGCTCTCTGAAGCTTTTTGGTTACCATGGCAATGGTTATCAGTTGGGCTTTAATATAGGACATAGTAGTGTTACAACTGTAGAAATTCAGTCTCCATGGTAAACTTGATAAAAACATCACGCTCTTCTTTTAGATATTCTGAATCATTCCAAAGAGCTGTATTAAAGAGATTTCAGTAACAAATACATTTTTAATAATTTATAATCTGTAGCAAAGATCAAAGATTGCTGGCACCTAATTAACCGATTAAATGAATGTAATCTGTGTGTAGTATACGGCAGCAAATTTAAAAGAAATCAAGGAAATTGTATTAAAGACATTTACTATTGTCTCCATCCCAATGTGTTGATGAACGAATGACAATATAATGCTCCCTGCCTTTTTTGATGAGGACATAATGATCTGAAGAATGTCTCATCAGGTTAAAACTACTCAAGCTCTTCTGTTTAACGCTTTAGAAGTTTAATACGGTATGACCGTGATTAGAAAAAAATCAGTCTTCTGTCTAAGACAGGAACTGACAATTCGACCTGGTCATCCGGACACCAGGTCTGTGTGGCCAGCATCTTCTGGTAGACATGCCCAAAGGTGGCTGACCTTTCACCATGGACGTGTACAGCCTGCAGTCCCGGGGCAGAAAGACCTGTGGGATTCAGGCCAGGTGCCACAGGTACAGCTCCTGCCACCAGACACCTATTGCACCATGTACAGTTCTGAATATTGTAACCCCATAAAACTTGGAACGAGCTTCCTTAGCCCAGAGCATATTTCATTCCAGTTTATGCAGGGTGACCGGTGGTCAGTTTGTGAGGAGTGAACCATTTAAGAGACTGCTGCTCTAGAGGTTTACCCTCCTGGCCCTGGCGGGGGGGATAGGACTCAGCCTATGAGTTTCTAGTTCTCAGTTACAAGTAACTCCCCAGATTTATTAACCACTGACAGTCTCATCACATTTAACTGTAGTTTAGGCAGTAGAGAAGGAAACTGAGTTTCATCAGCTTAGCATTAGTTAAGCTGCAACCGGGGACATCGGGGCGTTTGGCAGCTGAGGTGCCACTTTCACATCATACAATAGAGGTACAGTGTGCTTTTAGTTGAGGCTGTCTTCAGTGAAATTGTAGCATGCTTAATATTTGAACGACCTTTTTCAGATTCCTGGTGAAATTCATTGTGATGAATCAGAGCAAATAATACTTTCAGAATTTATGATTTCAGGCTGTTAGAGGTGTGACTGCTTTTGTTGCTCTGTTTACTTCTGATTCATATCATATGTTATTTCAGAATTGTAAGAGATTGAATGTTCTTTCTCATCTTTTAAAAGAAATCGTACATTTTAGGAGCATGTTTATTTCAAGGGATGGTGATGCATAGAGGAAAAATTGTTGAGAGACATGTGTTGAAGGAACCTTGTGCCGGTATCCCAACATAATTCTATAATCTTCTTTGGAAAAAAAAAGTCATATTTTAAAAACAAGCTTTGTGTCTTTCTCATGGTCAGAAGTTTGGAGTATCCCTTCTTTCGGACTTAGTCCAGAGCAGTTCCAGTGCTCAGAAATCTCTCTGATCCTTGGTTGTTCAGAAAATGGGTTATGTGACTCACAGCGAACTTCCTTTACAAATGTGTTTTGAACATATATACACATACATATATCTGTGTGTATGCATGTTTATGGATACTGTGCAGTGGAACAAATCTTCAGAGATTCCTGTTCGCCCTTGTGACGGACAGTTCCTATGAATGTCTGTAGTGACTCCATTCCTAGATCTGTGGCTGATGATAGAAAGCCATGTTAGTTTTAGAAATCCCATTTAACCATCTTTCAGGACCTGCCAGAGACCCATTGGTGACATCCTTCCCTTAAAATGTCTGATTTAGTAGCCGGTGTGTGTGCCTACATGTTTCCTTACTACGTTCTCTGGTCTTTGCTTTCCCACCACGCCAGGGAAAGGGCGCTCCCAGCAGCGGTACTAAAAGTGCTCGTTTGGTTTTGTTTTTTTCTAAAGTCTTCTTCATGCTCTCCCCTCCATAAGTGTCTCTTTTAAGCAAAACTGGGCTTGCATTCAAGCAACAGGGCACCTGAAATCTAGATAGTGTATTTTGTTTTTGAAATATTAATTTGTCTGGTTTTGAATTATCTAGCAGTAAAATAAATGAAATACTAAAAATACCACTCTCCAAAAAGCTCGCTGCGCGTCAGGTAAGGGTAGTTGTCTGCGTTAAGGATTCATGAGTCTTTTCCATTACGTAATCGCATGGTTATTACTAAGCATATGAAAACATCTACAGCTTTTGTACCAAGTTTGTCATGTGCCCCAGGAACACGTGTTTGCTCACGTGCTGATGATAGTTTCCAGATTTCAACACTAATATGGAACTTGGATATTGCGTGGAACGGGAAGTGGGGTAGGATTTTGTCCTCCTTTGTTTGCTGTTCTGTTGCTTACTTGCTTTGACTTACTTTTACATTTACATTTGACATTTCTGTCTGTTATACCTATGAAAATAAGTTCAAAGTTTTTATAGTGATAAGCAGTATTCTGATAAGCTTTGACATTTCACTGTTAGAAACCACATTATTAGTCAGGAGATTTTTGCTTTTTTTTTTTTTTTTTTCCTCAGAAGAAAAGAAAAAACTCTTGAGTAGCAGGTTTTTTTCTTCTCTGAGCAACAGAAGAAAGGCAACCTCACATTCAAGATCATAACCTGGCTGCTTAGAAAGAGAGGCCAATCTGATAATTAATGCCTGTTGTATCTAAAATTTGTGTGGAGAGGATTCATATGTGCTCAGATTATTTACCTGATGAAGATGAGAGAATCACATCTTCAACTATTGCTTAACTTGAATTAATAAACAAACATGTAAGCTTAAGGTGCATTCTTGTGAATATTGAGCTCAGTAAAATAAATACGACTAAGGAAAAGTTGCAAATATAGACAAACTGCAACTGCTTTAATTCAAATAACTAACGTTTTGACCAGTTCCAGAAAATCCACAGAAGACCAGATGTCTGGATATCATATGAAGAAGTTGAATAAATAACTTATTTGATGTAGCTTTGTTCTGATGTTCCTGTATTGCACACAAACTTGCTCTAGCTTATGTAGCCCTGTAACAGTTGCCATATATATTTATGAACAAGAAGTGCATTGACACTAATCACTGTGTATCCTGAGTGTCTAAGCAAGATAAATAACTTCAAAATACAAAACCAGTTTTATAAGTCATGCATGAACTGAGTCTATTTTTTAGAGAAAACAGACATTATAGATTCTTGCGTAGAAGAATATATCTTGTGGCTTTTTTTTTTTTTTTTTGGTGGTAATAAAGCATCCAGATGTCATTGCCAATTATTTTTATAAGAAGATTGACTACTTTACCTGATTTTATTCTTACTCACAGGAAAGTACAGAGTGAAGTAGGATATTATTAGTTGCAATGTGTCTGACTGTGAATCAAGAAATAGTTCGATCCTAGAGAAAATTAGCTATTAGTTTACTGTCAAATAGTATAGAGGTTGGTTCTATTTCAGAAAACATAGATGTAAACAAAATCCCCAGTTTGGTTTTGTTGCTAAAAAGCATCTTCTTTTGTGTGCAAATTCCCAGGGGAAATATGTGGGCAATAGTCGGGATACTTTAAAATATGAGGGATTTATATATTTTGCTGTTTATTTTGGTACACAAGATAAAGCATTTTCTATAAGAAATGCTGGATAAATTTCAATTTTAAGACTACAAAAGTGTTTCCGATAGTGATGAACTGTTTTTCCAAAAGATAATGAAGCGTATGGGTTTTAATCAAAACGGAAGTTTGAAAGGATGCAGGATTTCATAAGAAGGCAGGTGGCGTTCAATATACTCGTTACACGTCTGGAAAGAAAGATGAAGGAGGGCGTGAAACAAATGAAAGAATGTCCTTAAAACAATGACACAGGTCACCGTGTGTGACAGGTTATTCAAGGTAACAGATTTTTAATTCGGTAACTTGTAGATTCCTTGCTTTTATTTAATTTGTAATTTCTCTAATTGTATTCTCTTTTGTATCTTATGCTTATCGGTACAGTTAAGATACTTTGTCATTTCAAATATCCGTACTGGGTCTTGGTGTACTGTGCGTTGTTTAAAGACAGCAGTCTGTTATCTTTCACCTGTATGTGTAGTCAACAAGAGAGAAACTGTACTTTTTCGGTATGCACCTCTATCACAGCACTATTTGATAGCAGCTTGTAATTACATCTTTAAATGATGCATACTTTTGGCTTTTTATTCATAAATCAAAAGGGAAAAAGCCCAAGCAATTAAACCATCTCCTAAGAAGTTTGTAGTTTACTGCAGAGTTGGCAAAACCTATTACAAATAACCATTACTTACTCTAGTAGGGATGCTTCATCGATTTGATATCATTTTATCATTACATTTTTTTTTATTTTTCCCCCACAAATAGACTTTGCACATTGAATGGGTTTGGTAGGTTTATTGTGGTTAGTTCGCGGTGTGAACCAGGAACTTTATGCGTTGTCATTTTCTGCGTGTTTTTCAAACAGGAGCAGGCTTAGTTTCCATTTTCATTCCATTTCCTTCTTAAGGCACACGACGCTTAAAAAATAATTATCTTCATAATACTGTACTTTAAGGTTTTTCTCAGTTTCTATACTATTCCCTTCCCTCTCTCCCCAAATGCTCTCTGACAACTTGCTGGCAGCAAATGTTAAAGTGACTAATGACGTTACATCCTCTACAGCTGTAGTGTGTTACAATGCAGGCTAGAAAACTGGTTTCTGGCAAAGAGTCCTGGCTTCGGGAACCAGGTCACTAACGCGCAGCGGCTGGGTGGGGGGAGAGCGCTGGTACTGGATTGATGTGATGTGATGTGAACTGTACCGACAGCAGCCTCCCCAGCCTTTCCGCTGAAAGCAAAGGCTCTGTGCGAGCAGCCTCCGGCAAAATGCAAGTGAATTAATCAGGAGACAGTGGCGAGAAAGATTAATGTAATTTTGAAAGGGTCATTAAAAAAGTTCTTAGCAATTCGCATAGCGTTAAGGAATTATCGTGGTCGTAGCACTGCTGTTTCATAAAACTGACATACTTTATTCAGCAGTATGCCTACAGGTAAAGGTATCAACTAATTGAGTACAAAAATTAAAAAAAAAAACAGTTTAAAAGTTTAATCCATAATTTCTTTCAAGACACAATATTTTAAATTTTCACTGTTAAAATATTTGGAATCACATGGAATTAGTTCTAAAGTTAAATTACTGAATTGTCATTGTTAAAAATATACTTTCATTGTTAGAGCTTCTGCAGCGATGAGACTATTTCAGGCACATGCAAGACATCAGATTGTGACCTTTTACCAAACAAGCACTTCTCATAATTATAATTGCCTCGGGCTAGTGAATGCTACTATTACACTCATTTTCACAATAATTGTACATGTATTTGAAAAGATGTGTCATACATCTTTGATGTCCAACTTACAATAGTTCAGTATGATTACAGCTAATTAAATCAGATGGGAAAACTGTACTTAATCATGTTAATTGTTTGAATAAAAAGATTCAGAAATTTGCAGATAAGACCTATAAAGTATTTCCCATATTCTCAGTGTGAGTCCAAACTTGGAACTTTTTTATTTATTTATTTTAAGTTTTGCACCCACTATTATTAACAGGTTTTGGAGATGTGGATCTCTTGAGAATTCTTCTTCGCTCCAAATTTCAATTAAGCCTTTGATTTTTATTTATTGTGTAGGGGTTTTTTTCCTTAATGCCTAAGCCAATGATGCCTAGCAGAAAAAAAAAAAAATTGAGGCTAACTTCAGGCAATCGCTTTGGATGTCACCGAGGTGGTTTTCAGACTTTTCTACTCTTCCATCCATCCCCTCAACTGTGACTCCTGCGGTATAGGTAGCAAAATGAGTTCCAGGACCTTGGACTTGCGTTCCCAGTGGAAGAACCACCTTACTTGAGAGGAGCTCCGTGCTGACGAGTTAGTTTGCTCAGTGGGCCTGTTACCTACTGATAATGCAGAGGAAGACCAGACCACTGGGTTTGCACCAGCCGACGCATTGTGGGAATGATCTCAGACTGGGCCAACTGGCCCAGAGGCAGAGCTTGCTCCCTGTAAATGAGTAGGGAAGGTGTAAGCACTGCTCATGATTTTAGTACAAAGTCCTCGAGGTCTGTCCAAAGAGCTACAGGTGGGGCTGTGGGTCCTGCATACAGTTCCACTGTAAAAATCCGTGGAAATTATTTCTGCTGAGGAGCTGAATGTTTAGTGTTATGAATATTTATAAGGTTGAATATCAAATACAGACAGAAGTGCTGAGCAGCAGGAAAATCTTTACGAAAAATCGATATATTTAAGTAGTTACCTTATGAAAAAGTAGTTTAATACTTCTATAAGCAAGTAATTCTCAGTAGATAAAAAGGTGATGGGGATTTTTCACATTTTAATTTTAGCTTCTCAAAACCAATTATTCTTTCGCTAATAGACAGAAACTATTAGACAGTCTATTTTATTTCCTTGAATCTCCTACTTTCATTAGAGGTCAGTAGGATTTGTCTACTAATTGTTCCAACTTTTAGCCATCCTAGGATTACAGAAACATGGCATTGTAGTTGTTAACCTTGTCTGACCATCTTTTATTTATTTTAACAGTTTATTATTTATTTTACAATTAGCGCATAGACATCTGTGTATCTTTTCTGTGTTCAACTCCTGTCTTTTTCCATTTATGTATTTCCAAAACACCAGAGAAATGCACATTATAGCTACTTAAGTATCTGGGGAGGATGGGGAATGGAGAAGCTAAATCATATCTGCAGACTGTGAAGACAACAGTTTATACAGAAGAGTACAAAAGTGGAAATGCCTATTAATGAGGTAAATCCATTTTAGTAAGTGCATCTTAAGATGCACTTACAATAATAAAAATGCTAACGTGCGTGCAAATGATCTCAGAATAACTGATTTTTCTTAACTTCAAAGTACCTTTTTCTGATGTTTATTCATAAAATTAAGAAAGTCTATTGTATGAAGTAATTCTTGAGATTAAAAACATATTTTAGATGTTCCAAAGTCCGCTGCCAACTCTCAGCTATTAATAACTTGGCTATCACTTACAAGCAGCTTTTAGTAAGTCTGTTTTTTTCAAAAAATGACACCACTTGGCAAAGAAATCAGCCCTTATTTTCTTTATAGAAAGTTTAGCAGTGAAAAACCTGTTTTAGAAAAGTTTTAAAGAGTCTCATTATTGTGTGAATTATTGTGTCAGAACTCCAGGCTGAGGGTGTTCTGCTGCGGGCAAAGCAGAGGTGGACGGGAACGAAACGGCCTGCCTTCTTCATCCAGAATATCTTTATTATAGAAAATACAGCAAGATAAATCGGAAATTAAAAATTTATTAGTACAACAAAGATTATTTCTTTAAGATCCCTTGAACATGAGTTGGCTATTTTAGCAGTGGCTTTGGACTGGATGACCGCGAGGTGGAGGTCCTTTCCAACATCAACCATTCTGTGGTTCTGATATTTCACACAATTTGCTTAGAAACCCTCTTTGAAATATCTACCTATTGGTGAGGCATTCTGATTAATATATGAATAAGGCACCAAATACTTGCAAAAATTACAAATCTTTCAGCGACACTTTCTGTTCAAAAAGACTTATTGCAGCCTGCATTTAACATCTTTAAAATATTTGTTGGTGAAATGTGTTTTTTGAAATCTGTCCAATGTTGCACATGATAATTTTCTAGCATGATTTGCCATATATTCATATTTTTTTGCTTTTCCTTGCACTGCATTTTTTGGTTTCTGGTGTATATGGTTTGGTTTGGTTTGAAGTATGTATTAAAGCTAAACCTCCTCCTTTCTCACTTTTCCCTTTGAAAAAAAAGGAGAGGGGCGTAGAAAAGATGTGCATACATCAAGGGACGCACACTCACTGTGACTTCTCTTGCCTTCCACATTGCTCCCTAGCATGAGGTTTTCCCCAGGAAAATTACTATGGCATGGCTCCAGGGTTCTTCCACACCACAAATTTTTCCAATTTCTTGCTTATTGATTTCTGATAGCTTGAATCCACCTTGTACTTCAAAGCTAGTTCTACTCCCAGGACTGAAACACAGAATAATATATCTGGCTTCATACCATTTTTATTATCTGTTTCTTTACTTGTTTTCCTGGTGCTTGTCATTCATTTTGAATTTATCAGAAGTGAGTCTGGTTGAACAATGCTTAACTTGTAGCATATTGATGAATGTTTTTGAAATGCACATGAAGGATAAATATATACATATGGAGTTGGTTTGGGACCCCACAAACATTTGATAAATTCAGTTCTATCAAAATAAGTAGCAAAGTAATGGTAGGGGGAAAAGCTTCAAGTGCTGCAAGAATCTGAAGCTTTGCATTTATACATGAAGCAGCTAATTTCAGTATAAATGTGTGATGTTGTCATGCTTTGCTCCACTCTTCCTTATGCAAAGTGAATTTGGGAGTGATTTGCTTTCCTTTCTTATTTTCTTCCTCTCTGTCACTGACTATGCTTGAAAATGATACATATTCCTAGCACAGAAAGTGCTCTCAAGTTTCCTTTTTCTGGAGTGCTTTTTAACTTTCCTTTGAGCCTCCATTGTGGCAGTCTCTAAATTTGCAATTTGTGATTACTCCACTCAATGACTAATTTAAGTTAGTGCACTACAGCCTATTAAGCTTTCCACCACCCTACCTGAGGTACCATTCCTTGTTACATTGCCTTTTATTGTGTGTTCCCCAGTAATCAGCTCTAAACAACTGTAATGAGGCTTTAACTGGGTTTGCATTCAACAAATAGGGAAGCTGAGCAGAGGGGAAGGAAGCAGAGAGTAACGCCATAAGCATGGTGCTTCTCAAACTGCTAAAAAAAAGTAATAGCAATTACCTTTTTCTTTTTTAGTTGATTTGGAAAATATGGCCATTTTTTTTTATTTTGGCACTGATCTGATACTTTCAGTGTTTCTTCCCAGGGTTATATATTATGAACCAGTCATGAGAAGAGCCTGTAATAGCTTTTGAAGTCCAAGTGAAACGCACTTGTAATAATAAAAACTGTACCAGCTTAGCTGGATGGCTATACAATACAAAAGAAAACTTCCATATGTGCCACCAAGTGTTACAGGTAAATTAAACTTCTGAGGAAGGCAATAATTTCTGGATCCTCTGTGGGAGAAGTTACATGGAAGATAACAACAAATATTGTGACTATACATAACCGAGATATAACTGAGAAAGAAAATGTGAGAACAGTCTTTATGCTTCAGACGGGTATTCTGACCCTTTGTACATGATACAGAATGCCTGGTTTTCATAAATATCTAGTACCTGTGGGGTACAGTGGGAATATGATATCCAGAGACTTTGAAAACCCATCTAGGTGTCTGCCTGCATATTTTAGTACCTAAAATATAGACATTTAAAATTCTTGTTTCTTGTACCTCACCCTTGTTAATATGTGGAAGTCACTAATATAATCACTATGAATAAAAAACATCCATAAAATCATGCTTAAATTACTGTATGTCTGGTTTTGTTTAAAGTATAAGAACAAGTGGGGAGGGTAGTCTTTTTGGTTTTGTTGTCTGCATTGCTTATTTCAGGGTTTATTTTACTTTGTCTTCAAATGTAATGTAGGGGCAGAAGGTATCACGTTGCCCATTTGATTCAGAGCATCCTCTTCTCTTCCTCTGATATAGGAGCTTGCTGTCCTGTCTAGGGAGGGGTTGTGTCCTAACATTTATTGCCTAAATATTAATAATAAGATAGAGCCTGTTTGATTATTGAGAATTCAAGAGTATTAAATACAGATGCCAGACTGCTTTTTTTTCGGGCAGACCAGTCCTGGATAGTGCACTACATAGCAAAGATATGGCTACCAGTGCTGGATAATAACTTTTATTTGCCTTCTTTCTCTGCTTAAAGGAGCTGGAGTCATGTAATGTAATAGCTACTTCCCACAGCTGTTTGTGGGATGAAAATTTGTTCCTTGCTATCAAAACTGAACACAGAAGCCACAAGGATGAAATATTTCCAAGGAAAAATCTCCCAATCAATATAAGAATGAGGATTTTCTCATGATAACAAACTTTTCCTATTCTCTCTATAATTTTATTTGGCATCTGTAAAAGCTGCAATATTTCTGATTCAATCTTTTTTCTTTCTCTATTTCCTAGTAAAAACAACTTCAATTGTTATGGAGTTGCTACAGCTCTACAATTTTAGGTTCTAAATAGGTTTCGTTTTATTATCTTGCGGCTGAAAGTGGCAACTAGTTTTCTCATTTCTGCAGCATGGCAGGTTATGTACTTCTTTGAACGTGCCAAGAAACTCAGCCATATAAACCAGAAGCAAAGAACATTTGTATGCAAAATGAGTTATGCTGATACTTTCTACACAGACTCTACATTACAGTTTTCTTATCCATTGGGAAAGAGTCTAATTTGCTGGAAAACTGGGGTTTCAGCCAAAGAAAACTTTTCAGGCAAGTCACTTGCTTTCTAGGGATTTAGATTCCTGCTCCTAGATTTGCACAAGGATTATGGTAGCAAGTGCCATTCATAAAAGCATAGGAATTAAACAAATGGGATCCATATCAAGTCACAAGTTTTTGAAAGAACTGGCACGACGCGTAGGCTCCTGAGTACCCATACCATTTTTGAAAACTGGATTAAGGCTCCGAAATCGCTTATGACATGTTATAGCAAAGTATTGTGCAGTGGTACTTAGCTCAGAGGCTAGAAGCAGCGCAGGTTTGTTAGCAGGGCACTCTTCCCTCGCTCACCAGCACGGATCACTGAACTTCTGAAACAGCATATTTTAGTCAAGACTCAATGGTGTCCTAGCATATTCTTTCTCATGGGGCTCATACAGCTCTGTATGACACTGGATAGTGCCTTGTAGACAAACTCCGGGACAGATTAAGAAATTCTAACCTAGATAGCTAGTCCCTCAGTTGAAATTCGAGTTTGTAGGATTTCTCATCTTTTAACTTCAGCTTTGATTCAAACCAAAATATTGTGAAATATGAAGTGCTTGCACCACAAGAACCAAGAAGCAGAAATCTAGGCATACAAAGAGTAATATTAAGGAGACCTTACTCTAAATGTTGTATCCAAAATGAACACTTCGATTTTAACTCCAGAAACCTCAAAACAATGTGTTGTGGGTTTTTAACAAAATATTTCTGTCAAGAAAAGCAGATATTTCTACTGAAAATTTCAGAATTTGAAAATTCCTGAATAACCCTTACTTTTCTGTGTAAACAACCTGTACATTCCATTACAAATTCCTCCTTACATTGAGAAGAAATAACAAGTTTGGGGAAAACTAAGGGAAAGCCTTCCAATTCCACTTCCTCTAGCCTAAGGTATTTGATTATGAACAGAACTGAGTAATAGTAATCAAGAGACTTACTGTGAATTTATGATGGTAGAGATTCTGCAAAGAAATGGGATGGCATAGATTTCTGACCAAAGAAAACATATGTGTTTCTAGCCAAAGAATACTGATATGTAAATGCTTTAATAGGAATGCATTTCCTTAATTCATAAAATGAACTTTGTCCAACCACTTTTTTCTGTTTCCAAATGAAAGTAAGAGAAGATTTCTTTTTTAAAAAAAGTCAGCTAAAGAGACAGAAGCCTGTCATCATTTCCCAATTACAGTATCTGAAAAACAATCCAATGTTACCTGCATTGTTTGCCAGCAATGGTATTTTAAATCAATTTATTTGTAATTAAAAGAGAGGGGATTGTGTTGTGGTTTTGTTTTGGGGTCTTTTTGTTTGGTTGGTTTGGTTTGTTTGTTTGGGGTTTTTTTAAATAATATATTAGGAGTATTATTTTCAACAAGAGTTTCTGGTTTTGGAGCTTGCTTTACAGACATTTCATTATATCAGCGTATACACATTTTTTACAACTGGGGTCTTTTTTGTGCACTAAGGATTATATTATGGTTGTGTAACTATGAGCTCTGGTAACATTTCTGCAGACCAAATGTTTATGATGTCTAATCTCTGTTTGTTGCCAAGTAACCGTATGATATGTGCTAATATAACATCTGCCATACTGGGTTTGTATAGCGAGCTTTATTTAAAGCTTGGTACATCAAATGGACAATAATTGCCAGATATTATTATTCTCAGACATGTTCCCCTCCCTTTCCTTACAGGGACTATGTAACTTTTTTGGTTTTAATGTCCTATGGTAAACCTTGATTTCCTACCATGTTACAAAACAGAAAAGCTATGGAAACTAAAACTTCAGAACTTAAGACTTCAGACAAGATTTGTATAGAGATAATGCAAACCTGATGTCCCCTGTGCCAGGATGTCTGCTGTTATAATTGGAGGCTCTGTACACACAGTATAGAACCAGGCAGAACATCTGTATAATAAACTGCAGTTGTACAGTGCAATTTGCACGGCATGTCCCCCAACTCTACCCCCATCCCATCTGCTGCATAAACACTAACTACTCAGGACACCCTGGGAATTCTCCAGACTTTCTAATCCTGAGTGTAAGAGCAAACATTTGTTAAAACTGAAAAAGAAGGTGGAGACCTGCTGGAGATTTTTTGGTCCAATCCCCTGCTCAGAGCAGGGACAGCAAGCGCAGGTTGCTGAGGGTCATGTCCAATTAGCTTTTCAATATCTCCAACACTACAACAACTCTGGACAACAACCTGTTCCTGCAGGTGACCACCCTGATAATGAAGAAAATTTTTTGTTTGGTTTGTTGGAATTTCGTGTGTTTCAGTTTATGTCATTGCCTCTTGTCCTGTCCCTTAGCACTGCTGAGAAGAGTCTAGATCTGTGTCTTTACTTCCCCCATCAAGTATTTTTACACAGCGAAAAGATGTCACTGAGCCTTCTCTTGTCCAGGCTGAGCAGCCCCAGCTCTCTCAGCCTTTCCTTGTATGAAATGCTCCAATCCCTTAATCATCCTTGTGCCCCTTCACTGTCCTTATCCCAGTATGTCTACATCTCTCCTGTATCGGAGAGCCCAGCACTGGACCCAGCACTCCAGATGTGTCTCATCACAGCTCAGTAAAAGGGAAGGATAACCTTCTTCAACCTGCTGGCTATGCTCTGCCTAATGCAGCCCAGGGTGTTGTTGGTCTTCCTTGCTGCAAGAGCACATTGCTGGCTCGTGTCTAACTTCTCTACAATCCCAAGGTCCTTCTCTGCCAATCTGATTTTCAGCTTGTCAGCTCCCAGCCAGTAGTGGAGCCTGGGGTTATTCCTCCCCAGGGACAGGACTTGGCATTTCCCCTTGTTGAACTTCATGACGCTCATGTCAGACCATTTCTTCAGCCTGTCAAGGTCCCTCTGAGTTGCAGCACACCCATCTGGTTCATCAAGCACTCTTCCCAGTTTTGTGTTCTGTCATCCGCATCACTAATGAAGAAATGAAACAGTGTGGGATCCAGCACTGACCTCTGGGGTATACCGCTGGTGACAGGCCTCCAGTTGGACTTTGTGCTGCTGACTGCGACTCTCTGAGTCCAGCAGTTCACCCAGTTTTCAACCCATCTCACTTGCTACCTACTTAGTCCATACTTCATCAGTTTGTCAGTGAGGATATTATGCAAGACAGTGTCAAAAGCCTTGCTAAAGTAAACAACATCAGCTGCTCTCCTCAGATCCACTCATCACTGAAGGCTATCAGGTTGGTTAAGCACAATTTACCCTTTGTAAATCCATGCCAACTACTCCCAATCATCATCTTGTCCTTCATGTGTCTGGAAATGGTTTCCAGGTCTATTCGTTCCGTCACCTTCCTAGGGGTCAAGGTGAGGCTGACCAGCCTATGTTCCCNCAGTGTGGGATCCAGCACTGACCTCTGGGGTATACCGCTGGTGACAGGCCTCCAGTTGGACTTTGTGCTGCTGACTGCGACTCTCTGAGTCCAGCAGTTCACCCAGTTTTCAACCCATCTCACTTGCTACCTACTTAGTCCATACTTCATCAGTTTGTCAGTGAGGATATTATGCAAGACAGTGTCAAAAGCCTTGCTAAAGTAAACAACATCAGCTGCTCTCCTCAGATCCACTCATCACTGAAGGCTATCAGGTTGGTTAAGCACAATTTACCCTTTGTAAATCCATGCCAACTACTCCCAATCATCATCTTGTCCTTCATGTGTCTGGAAATGGTTTCCAGGTCTATTCGTTCCGTCACCTTCCTAGGGGTCAAGGTGAGGCTGACCAGCCTATGTTCCCAAGATCCTCCTTCTTGCCATTCCTGAAGATGGAAGTGGCATTTGCTGTCTCACAGTCCAAAATCTCGCAACTTAAAAGCAAAAAAAGCATGCTTGAATGGAGCAGATAAGAAATAGTTGCCTGAGAGGACAGAAAAGTTAATGTGCACTTAAAGAGAAGTACAAAAAGCACTGTACATGAAAGTAGAAATTATGGATTTTTCTCACTTCATATTTGGGCCACAAGAAATTGTAGTATGTCCAAATTTCTGAAGGCAGAGCAAAGACAGGTTCAGAAGACTAAATCACTGAAATGACATGGAGAAAAAATGAAAAAGGTGTACAGGTCTATGACAGAACTGGAACAGAGAGAATGAGAGCAGGTCGTCTTTTAAATCAGATGATTTTGAAACAGAACAACAAAATTAAAAGGTTGACTACAAATCCTGAAAGAGGAAACTATGCCACATGTAAAAACTTTATTTGCAAGGCCTTTAAATGTCAGCTCTTTGGAAGAGTTGAAGTGGTCAGGGTGCAGAGGATCCTATTTCCTTTACAAGGCCTCCTCAGAGGCTGAGAAATCTTATGCTGAAATGTCAGCATTATCAGCAGAAAGATTTAATTACTAAAAGAAAAAAAAAAGTGTAGAGTATCTAGAATTTGTGTTCAAAGGTCATGAGCTAGAGTATTTCCAAGAATTATCTGCCCTACCTCTCAAAATAGGAGAGAATAATAAAAGCAGGGCTGGAATAGATTCACACAGAGTACTAATCTGTTCCCAAAATCAGTGTCCTACAACAAATGACTTTAAATGAAGGAAAATACACTCCAGTTACTTGGGTTTGAAATCTCAATCTAAGACAGAGTATGAAAAATAGTAGACCAAAAATGGAAACTAATGATAAATTTCAGGGGGGAAATTTTAATGACTGTGAAAAGATCGAGGAAAAGAAATAATAGTGAATACTAAATTTCAACTAGCAAGCGTGAAAGTGAGGCTAAACAAGAAATTGTGGGTACCCCTAATTATGTATGAGATTTTCTGGGGGTCATCCAATAAGAATAATAGAGGGATTGTTAAGAAAACATGTGTTCGGTCTAGTCACAGAGAACATAACCTTATGATAGTTTCCCCCCCTTATTTTCTATATTTTGACCTAGAGAAAAAAGGAAAGAGAACAGATTAAGGGAACAATGTGAGAAAATAATCTATGATAATATGCAGAGAAATTTTAATAATATGTGTTGCAGAATGCTTGCTTGATGTGAAATGTGTTAATCTGGCTTTTCTTACTTGTTTGCCTAAACCTCATGATTTATATAACTCTGTTTTGCTTCATGAATTTGTAATCTATACAGGTAGCCCAGTTGTTAAGAATATTGCATATGTTTCTATTTGTTTCACAAGTCTTATACAAGTTTTATACAACATACCACTTCACTGAAGATTCTTCTAAACAAAGACATAACCTACCATGTAGAAACAGGAGCAAAAAATTACTCTTATGGGTTCTAACTGCAATTAAATATGTCTACAAGTAGTTACAGTAAGGGTCATAGTCCATACAGAACCCTCCAAAAATCATTAGTATAGGCTTCCAGACTTAAAAAGTGCTAGGAAATGACCTCCTGAAACTTTTCATTTGTTTTGGAATAGAAACAATAACAGGAGCTGCAGCATGTAGTTTAACCGAGGTGAACTGAGTTTGCTTAACCCTGTTCTGACGCAGTCATAAAGACAAGGATGTTTCAGGGAAAGCTCTGTGTAGATAAAATCTTCGAATAAACCAAACCCAAAACAGGAGCTTAGTGGATGAGTACTAAAACACGCCAATTGTAGTGGTCTTCTCTGTCCACTGGGTAGAAAGCTGGCTATTTTGGCCTAGAGGACCCATAAAAGTATGGCAAAACAGACAAAATTCCTACTGAATGAAATACTGGTGAGCATCACCATTAAGCTGAAACACCAGAGAATCTCCTGGTGGAAGTGCTCCTGGATGCATGGTTTCATTCTTTCACTAACAAGAGCTTTAATTAAACACAGATAATATATCACATGATTGTTTATAGCAACAGCAGCAACCACATTGTTCACCATTTCTCAGGGTTTTTTTCAGATGATCTGATGTATCTTAGATGGAAGTGGAGGGACAAATTTAACAGACCGTGCAGACAGACCAGGCTTTAGCATGACATCCTTTTCGTAGACCTGCATAGAAAATATCATTTCCTTTATCTTGCTGTAGGTATTAGTTTTGTACAGAAACAATGGTGTAATGCAGAGGAACTTTTGCAAGAGGGAAAAAAATATTTTGGATACTTTAAATCCTTTAATATTTTGATTTGTCTTTTTGTATTTTGGATGTCTTCTTTTTTTGTGGGGGAGAGGGAATCCTGTCCCTATGATAAAAACTCTTTTAGGATCAAAGCCTTGCTTTATTCCTTCCTTTCCTCTTTGTAAGATCAAAATATAAATTCTAAATCTACCACACAAAGAGACTGATACTGTCAAGATGTTAGGCTGGTATTTCATACAACAGTTTTAACTACATATACTCTTTGGTTCTTTTGTATTTCAATACTGCATTAGCATCTGTGATGACAGCATTTTGATTATTTGCACTTTTTCCTTGGAGACCACTGGGAAATGTCACTATGTGTTCAAGAAAGCTAACAGAAAAAAAAGAGCAATATATACATCTTCTCTGAAGTCATAGGGGCAGCATAAATGTCACATCAGATTCAATTAGAGATGAGCAGCTAATGAAAACCCCAACATCTGGCTACATTTGCTTTTCTTCACCAGTATTCAACCTGTTGTTAATCACAGGAGACTCACAAGCTTAAAACATTTTAAAAGGCTTCCTGGAAATATTCTTTTAGTCTTCTGAGATTTTGTTTCCATGATGCCTCTTCTTTTCTCAATATGCACCATTGAAGCTTCTGCATGTTAATGGCCTCTTCATTAGGTACCATTTTATCTGCTTCTGCACTTTCTCACAGGGAGTGCTAACATTCTATTCTATTAGGAAAATTTTCTTATGTGAAAAAATTGACAGTTGTAACTTCAGATTGGGAAAAACATCAGAAGAAAGGAGTAAGTATGAAAAATAAAGAGTGTTTTCATTTGAATGCCCAAAGCAATAGAGTTGGAGGGATTTTTAATATGTGTTAAGGAGAAGACAATGAAAAAGACATAAATTGAAAGAAGAGACAGAATTTTTGTCTCTCAGTGCAAGATTTATGGGAATATTTCAGTAGATAAAAGCTGATCTTCAATCAGTCATAGTGATAACTAAGTCACATTAGGCAGCTCATTTACGGTCATATACCTATGGCTTCACACATGTGTCTTTAGTATCCTTATATGTATCTGCCCTCAGTTTGAACTGCTTGATTCAGAGTATAATCAGGCTTGTTCACACAGTGAGGCAGAATATTCTTACAGGGCTGCTGATGCTGCCCTTGTGAATGAAAACTAATCTGATTGTAACTGAGAAATTAGATTTAAGGTAGTCAGAAGTCTCAAGCAGGTATAAAGAATCCCCTTTTTATGAAAGATCTTGCCATATATTTGTTTTTTAAAAGGCAATGATTTCTCTAGTGATATATCTGAATATGTAGGGTTTTACCTATGTTAGGAGAAATAAAGAAAAAACCCAACATCCTCGCATTGTATTACCTAAGTTCTGCTATGCTTACAATTGCTCTGAGGAATTTCAGAGTTCTCAATATTCATCTGGACAGTGACTGTGTATATTAATGTTTCAAGACTGCAGGTTCAGGCTGCACATAATTAATTTTACTGCACCCTACTATAGACTACTGCTGCTGTATTATTTCTTTTACGGACATCCCTATTGGGAAAAAAAAAAAAAGAACCAACCCCAAAAGCATACACCAGTGTTTTCCAAGGTACTGCAGTCATCAACTGAAATGCTGAAAAAACTGAAATCCTATTCTTCTAATAACCTGTGATTCTGAGATATTGCCAGCTCCTGCAGCTTTTCATAAATGATGGCTTTCCAATGACAACACTTTGTTTCAAGAGCCCTCTCATGAAGTGGACGCTTTAACACAGCAATCTAAAAAACAAACCTATTGTTTTAATCTCATTTCAAATCTTCTCCACTCCCCGTGGTACAGGATTACCATGCTTGACCATGCTTGGCTAGATGTTGAGATGTAGTAGTTAGGAGGGTAAGCACACCACACGCCCTTCACAGCCAGGCACTGGCCACCTCTGAGGGCAGGAGGAGAGGGCAGGCACTATGCTCAGCAGTGCCTCGAGGTTCAGCTTTATAGTTAATCAGACCTATTATCCCTCCTCCGACAGAGGTGCCTTGTCCCCGAGGTCATTTGCCTGTGCCAGAAATAGCAGAAAAGAACAGAGGACAAAAAGAAAGCCAGGCTCAGAAAATCAGCAGGAAAGTAAATTGTAATGAGGAATTCTCTTAGTTTCTAGAGGCAAGTTAAGAGATGGGGGATCTTTCTGAACTGCAGAGTGAATTCATATAAATATTGTGAATTTCAAGAAAAGAACTCCATCTGTCTAGTTTCCTTTAATTTCAAAGTGTAAGGACATTTTACCTTAGCATAGTAATGAATTCTTTCCCCTATTTAATCCCGTGCTATAGTTGCAGTATCTTCCAGGGACATGTTGGTCATTTTTTTCTAAAAATGATCTAAATTCATAGACGTAAGAGTTTTAATCTGATTGGATTCTCTCAAATCTCAGAAAGATCAGAAGAGGTTTCCCCCTCAGAAAGTAAGTTTTACTTCAGTAAAAAACTTGAACAAGAAATGTTCTAAAATGTAGATAACTCAGACTGGCCCGGTAAGGCAGCTATTCCTGTGAATTTGTGTCCTTGCAAGACGTGTCCGGCCAATAAACTGCCTTTCTGAGTTGCAGACAACTCCACACAGCTCTGTCTGCCTCTAAGAAACTAAGACTATTTGTACTCATTACCATTTGCAAGGAACAATCTGAGAGCACATTGTAAAAGAGACATAAACATAGATCTTTGCTATTATTATTTTTCTATTATAAAGCTTTGAGGGTTTTGAGGCAGTTCCATTTCTTTGATGTCCAGATTAGTGATATTTTGATGCACAGTTTGGATTCAGCTTTTCTTCATTAGCTGTGTTAAATTCTAACAGGTGGCTGGTCTCTTCAAATAACAGAATTTTGCATGGAGCGAATGTATGTATCGTGTGACCATAAACATTTAAAGCTAAAGTGGCATCTTACAAAAAGGAGTATGGAAGTAGGTGGCTGATGTAAAAATATTATCGTCTGGCTAGTTTCCAGTTGGGTGACTGATTGTGGTGGCTCTCAGTTTCATCACTGCAAGACAAATTGTTCAATATGTTTTAAATGTACATTCAATCTGATACACATGGAACATGAATTTAGGCACTTTTTCTTTGAGTAGGATCAATATGTCTGTAACTGAATGATATCTCTGAATTTAAATATTAATTTTTAATATAGCTTCCGAATTGGTTACTTCACTTTTTTTTTTTTTTTTTTACTTTATTTTCTAATGAAAAACAAGGTTGACACATATTTGTTTTCAAACCATTCATTAGTGATGGTTCTGAAATCAGACATAAGATGGGCTGTAAACTTGATTTATGATCCAACAGCTTTTCTTTAAAAGAATTTAAAATTTTTTTTGAGAGGAATATACCAGTTTTGGTTAACTTTGTCTGGGATAAGGTTCTTGACTCTTAAGGGGAAAGAAAAAAAAGACCAAAAAACAGACAGCAATAGGGAAAGAGAGAAAGAGTACTCAAAAGGGAGGGAAGAGACAGAGAGAGGAGGAGAAGGGCACCCATGCATCAGTAGATAATAGTATCTGGGAACTAAGATTCTTGCCAAGAAACTTCAGAATTCCCCCTTGAAAGAATAGGAATCTGAACACTCTGTTCTTCCTGTATGACAACTACGTTGATAAATACTACCTGGTGGGAAGAGGACCCTCTCTTTACCCTCTTTTATTTTTTTAAACACATTCAAAAGAATTCTAGTTCTTTGCATACAGTACGGAACAGGAAGTGCTCTGAAATCATGGATATTTTTGTAGGAAATGAAAATTATAGCCTTCCTACATCTATTCATAAAAAAAGATAAAAAGGTATTTAACTTGTTTAAAAGACCAGCTGTAGTTGTGAGATTTGTAATTTTTGTTTGATTCTTCCTAATTAGCAAAAATTTAGGAAGAAAGGATAAAATCCTGGTTTTGCTGTTCAATTTAGTAGATAGCTGTGCCTCGATAAATCTGTCTGAAAATTGTATTAATTTTTAATAGCCTGTTGCATGGTGGGTTGACCCAGTTAAGAAGCCACAACCCATGGTTTGAAGGATATGAAACAGCTTATAGGAAACACATAGGTCTACTTCAGAGTTTCTAAACTCAAACAAAGATTGCAGAAACCCTGTGCTGTCCATTAACGGTGCTACCTGTGGAGAGTGTAAACCTGAAAGGGAGAGAGGCAGCTGCAGAAATTCCCACCTCTGCCTCAGTCCACATGGATCAATTGCCAGGAAAGCATGCATACATTTGCAAGCTAACAAATAGATAAAATAACAGACATTAAAGGTGTTGGTTGACTGAGGGCACATTTCAAATCGCCTTTGAAAATCTGATATTTTAAGTATACCAAGTTATTAAAATTATTTTCATTGCCTATCTTACTCCCACTCACTGTATTTGCCTACAGCCTAAAACTCTGGAATGCAGAATAGCCAGGGATGCTTTCACTTTTCCAGATGGATGAAGGAGTTGGCCCTGAGAGATGTGATTGCTTGTAAAATAGACATACCCACAACAGTGTTAGGTTGGTAGGCATCAACAGGGAATGCAACACTGAAATACTGATATTTGCCCAAATTTAGAGATCTTAGAGTTGCATTGTCCTATTAAGCATTAATTCTTCCTGGCCACAAATATTTATAACTATCACTTTAAAATAAGTATACAACACAGTTAACCTCTGGTGTATTTTTGTTGTAACATTGATTAGAGCTTTTGTATATTCCTGGATGATGGGACAGAGTGCACTTTCAGCAAAATGGGAAGAGTAGGTGATGAAGAGGAGGGCAGCAAGGCTGTTTAGGGACACCTTCACAAGTTGGAGAAAGTCATGGAGTTCAACAAAGGCAAATGCAACATCTTGCTCTAGGAGTGGAATAACCCCATACAGCAGTACAAAACCAGGGACTGACTGAGTAGAAAAAAAAGCTTTGCAGGAAAGGTCCTGGCAGTACAGCTCTTGGTAAGATTTTAGCTAGCAGATCCAGGAGTGTGATCCATCTGTGAGGGCATATCTGGAATGCTGTGTCAAATTTTAGGGTCCCCAGTGTACAAAAAGACATAGATGTACCTGATTGAATCTAGTGCAGGGCCACAAGGTGGTTGGGGCTTGGAACACCTGAAGTGGTGAAATCTCCATCCGCAGAGCTGTTCAGAACATGACTGGATGAGGTCCTGGCAACCTGCTCTGTTGGACTGGCTTTGAGCAGGAGGTTGGACCACTCGGCCTCCAGAGGGTCTTTCTAGCCTACGTGCTGCTGTGATTCTGACACATCAATTATATGTCTAATTTATTATTTTGAGTAACAGTTTCTCTGTTAAATTATTTACTGCATCTCACAAGTTATGGAAAAAATAAATTGGGCACAAATTTTATGACTTCATACTGTTGTTGAAGGATGATTTGTCTGTGTATATTAACATCCTGTGCCTATTTGTTTAAAAGTAGGAAGTATCTTAGAGGTCTGAAGTACAGGACCACAAGACTAATGTCAATCTTTGCTAAACTGAGAAAAATACTGTTTTCTAACCTACTTATTTGTTGCATTTGGATTAACTCCACCAGTTACTATATCTTTACTTACAGTGAGAGAACTTTGCTAGAAAAGTTTCAAAACAGATTTAGAACAACAGTGACTCAGAAGACATTATCTGATGAATGGTAATTGAGTTGAGAATGACAGAACTGCAAAACTAAATTTAAATTCATAGTAGATGATGTTTAAAAAATGGTAATGTGCTGATAAATTATGAGCCTTTACAGAGAAGTTAAGAAATGGGAATGACTAATTTTGCAGTTTAAGAAAAAATATATTTCAAATCCTTTTTCTTTCCACCCACTTTAGCCTCCAAGAAAAAAAAANTTTTTTACCCACCAATTTACAACAAAAAAAAAAAAAAAAAAAAAAAAAAAAAAAAAAAGGAAAAAAAAAAAGAAGGAAGAAAAAAAAAGAAAGAAAGAGAGAGAAGCAAAGAGAGCTAACAAGCATTTAAATCAGTGTAAAAAACCCTAACAACCCAGAGATGTTGCTGAAAACTCTTTCACAGCTGTGGCTCTCTCCAAAGTCTGTAGTGCAGAATGATTTCCTGTAGAGAACAGAAGCTGTTGCAAGAATGAACTGAAAGAGGGTCAGTGGACCAAATCCAGTTCTTTTCCCATCCTTGAAGAGGTATTTTGATTCAGTCCTAGATCTGATGGGTCAACATCCCAGACACCAATTGGGTGGCTCCAGTCAGATAAAGGAAAATCTCTGTAAAGCAAAACCATATGAGTTGATAATGGATCCATTCTGTAACTGATGCAAAGTTGAAATTAATACTGTAGATTTTGAAGGACATCGATAATTTAATCAAAGAGCAGAGGACACGTGGTAAAGAGAATGTAGCTAAACCTCTCCTGCAGTTCAAGTGACAGGAGATGAGTGTGTTTAGTAGATTAAACCCATACACATGTGGATGTGTGTATGTCAGTAAGAAAGGGAATAGTGATTTTGACAAGTTGGAGGGAACAAATATTATAGAGTTATATCAAAATGTCAAATGTACTTTAAATGTCTGACAGCCCATAATCTGTGTTAAAGAATGAAGTATGAATTAATGTTGAAAAGCAAAATATCAAAATGTTCGGGGTGACTACAAAAGTTGGAGCTTTCTCATGAACATTTACTATCAATTTTACAGAAAAAAATTAAATGAATGCTTTTTTTTTTTTCATATAGCATGCACTCATCTCTCAGAGATCAGTAAAGAGTACACTTGCTAACAACAACGGAAGTAATAATAATCAACATCACTTCTATGAATTAAGTATACAGATGATGAATCTAGTAGAATAGCTGCATTATTTAGCTGCATGGCTTGAGCATGCTTCAATAACCTTCAGAAGGTTTTTGACCACTACAAAACTCTTTCTATTCCACAATTTGCATAAGTCTACTAATATTATTTCAGAATAGATCAAAAGGGAGGAAGGAAGTAATCTTATTAGGAATCTTGAAATTATTTCAATGTATCCATCCCTTGGATTTTGAAAACTGAGCCTTTTTCAAAAGTTTCAACAATGGTAGTATCTTTTTAAATAAAATTTTCATCAGCTTTTCAAAATTGTTTTACAGTAACTTAGTTTATATTATTTCTCTGTTAATGACTACACTTGATAGAAAGGTATGTAAATGTAAGAAACTATGAAATGCTGGATAATATTTGTGAAAAAACAAAACTATAACTTGTCAGTGCATGGTTTTTGTGAGAGTTTAGAGATTACTTTTTTAACATCAATGCCTTCAATACCTTAGCATGTGAAAGATTGTAAATTTTGGTGCTATATTTACTCTCTAAGCGAAAACATTTACAGCTACTGAAGGCATGAACCTTATTTAAACAAAAGAAAACCCAAAGCAATCCTGAAACAATAAGTATAAAATCAAGACTTATTCTACCCAATAACAATCAGA
Organism: Aramus guarauna; assembly: GCA_013400195.1. NCBI lineage: Eukaryota > Metazoa > Chordata > Aves > Gruiformes > Aramidae > Aramus > Aramus guarauna. The sequence continues at coordinate 501,569 of VXBL01005318.1, read as the reverse complement.
AAACTTTATATGTTTTATTTTTTTTCTTTTCTAGCACCACTAACAGATAAACCACCAAAGCTTTTACACCCCTTGGAGAGTAAGCTAACAATTCAGGAGACCCAGTTAGGTAAGTAGCAAACATATAATTTCTATTCAAATTATATGAAGGTATTTGATGTGGTAACGTGTGATGGTAATGTTATGTTTTTGTCATTAATAATTTCATTGAAAAGGCATTAAACAGACTTTGTTTCTATGCAGAGATGTATTATATACAATCTAGAAAATTATTGTTCACAAAAAAAAAATTGGTGGTAATTTATACTGAATACTAAACTCTTGAATATTACTGATACTGGTTTTTACCTTTACTGAAACTCTATAGTTATATGTGTACCTGAGATTTTATTTCTAAACTTCCCCTTTTATGTATATTTATATATATTTACTGTGGGACTCAATGGGATTTTGTGGTTTAAATTCTGCCTGCAAAACTTCTTTGCTTTGGCTATTACTTACAGAGTTGCAAAGATATTCTGTAATTATGAATGTTGTGCTGGTGTGAAGCCATCTAGCAAACGCTGAGAAATTGACATAATAGCATCTGATTATTCTGAATGTAAAAATATATATGTATAGATGAATGGAGAGAAATTGATGTATGAAGAAGCCATCTTGTTTCACTTTTTCTAGCCTAGTGGATGGTGGGTTTGTTTTGTCACTTTGGTCTCCTACTGCCGCACAGGTAATTAAGGCTCCAAAGCTACGTGCATGACTTACTACAGTTTGCAGCATATAACAATCCGTTTCCTTTGTGGATTGACACAGAGGGCAACTTGTAGGAAACAGTCCTCAGAGGCTTACACTGGAATTATGCTTTGGTGTCAGAATAGTAACCTATCGATAGATCTTCTAGCGTGTTAGCTACAGAAACAAATGGAAACAAATCTGGTGATTGTCTAAATCTCATAGGAAAAAAAAAAAAAAAAGAAGAAATAAAGCAAACAAAACTCTGCAGCACGACACCAGAAGAAGCAGAAGGCTTGAGAAGTAATTCTGACATTCATTGGCAGAACATTTTATGCTGCTTGCCAGCATATGACTAATAGTGGCCAAAGAATAACTCATCTTTGTTTTGATATTCATAAAATATTACTTAAAATGATTCATGCTATTCAGGTAATATTCTGAGATGCTGTTACACGTGTCTTCAGAAACAATTATATAGAAAAGGGAAGATGTAACATATTTCCTTCTAGACCTAACTTCTGTTATTCTGAAGGTATAGTTTCTGATATACCAACTCAGAAAACTTTTTCTATATGACAATCCTAGATGATTTTACTTTTTCATTTGAACCCAAGCCTATGGAAGAGAAAGCAAAGTGACTTCACACATTTTTTTCCTAGCTAATGTTGCTTACTGAGATATTTTTGATGGAAAAAAAAAAAAAAGAAAAAGGAGAATCTTTTTGGGCTTTGACGTTGTCATGCTAAATATGCTGTATGGGTGACATTATTTCAATAAGATTGCAATTATTAGTGGCTAGCTAGAGGCTTTTTATCTATGATTTTTAGAATTAATCATATCTTTGCTTTCTCATAGTTCTAAGAAATAGGTTAAATAATTTGAGAATTACTGGGTTTGGAAAAGACACTTCAAAAATCTAAATAACTACTGATGAATATGAAAGAGTAACTTTTCAGTTACTTTCAGACACAGGTGGGAAAGTCCGACCATAAGTGAACATGAAACTATAATACTTAGCCTTATATCAAGAAACTACAAGAATATATTAATTTGTTGTTTAAAAGCCTGTGAAAAAGCCTGTGAGAAGTGGAGCAAGTGCAAAAAAGTGATAGTTCCCTGACACGAAAATTATGTTTTTCCACTCTTAGATTTAATGTTTTGGTCCTGCTGGATAACATTTGAAAGGTCTATGTTTCACCTTCACTGAGAAAGGTAGTGTTCCTTTCATGGGGGCAGTTCATACCCTGCGAAAAATGCAAATTATTTTAACATTGGAATAATGTCTAGATTCTCTTAGCCAAACCTTGTATAGTTACCTATGGCAGCAGCCTCTTACCCACCTGAGGCTTGGTGTGACCACGTGTTGCAGACTGGTCTAGGTACTGCCAGAAAACATCTTAGTCCTCCAAAATGTGTTTGGGATGGTGTGTTTGTCCCTTATTTGGAAAATAAACATATTGGTGGAAGGGGGAGAACTGGAATGGGTGGCACAGAAAAGGGAGAACAAAGAACTAGGAGCCTGAGGCAGTCCAGGATTTCGTTAGCAGTTCACCAGTCAGTGCGGTGGGGAGCTGGGGCAATCCCCCCCCTGCCCCATTTCTGTGCTTCTCACCTCCCAGTCCTCTACCTTGAGTTGGAACTGAAGTAGGTTGCAAGTGTCAGGGCATGCCCTCAGGGGTGCATACATAATTTATAGGAATGTGTGTGCTTCTGCAGACGCACATGGTGTGTTGAAACATCAACAGTGATGGTTCACCTCAAAATATTCCCCTGCTGGCTGGCCTCTGGGGAGTGGTGCTGGGCACACTTTGGACGAAGCCCTCAGTAACCCCAGTGTGTTTGCTGCTGAAGGAGCTACTGGACTTCAGTTCCTATATGGGGCACATCCATGCAGTGTCTAAATCAAGGTGGGTAGACTCCAGGTGTATCTCATTTGTTTGGCTCCAGCACTGCTGAGTGGCAGAGACACCTGGCATTTATTGTTGAGATATATTGGTCTATTCTATACACCAGCAATTAAAATTAATGTCATGGGACCACAAACCAAAACCTGTTGTATTATTGTGTTCAAAGGCATCCATAAAACAGCATCAGACCAAAAAGTGAACGCACACTAAGGAAGAGTTTCTCTAAGGGGTGACTGATAGAGTGTTATGGCATAAGCTAACAACTGCAGTTAAGACAAAAGGAAAGAAACCAAAGCTGGAGAATCTGCACTCCTCAGTCCTATGAACTTACAGGCTCCCATCACTCTCCAGCTATCTGCTGTTGGTTGTGGGAAAGGTGTTCTGCTATTCATCTGATGTTTGGGACATGGCTGCACTGCAATGAGCAACCTTAGAAAGTCACATGAATCTTGAGACCTCATCTGAAAAATATTTTTATCACACTGAATAGTAACGAGAAAAGCACAAGATAAAAGCACAGGATAGAAACTGAAGGAGAAATTCATTTCTCAAAGGCTTTTCTTAAAAGACAACATGAGACAGCCAAAGCATGAAGCAGATCAATCCTAGATGAGGAAAGAAAGATTAGTTCCCAACTTATCCTGTTCTGCATTTAATGCTTTTTGTTTGTAACTTCACTTCCAATTTTGTAATCAATAACTTAAACCTGGTACAAGGGTAAAAATACTGTTTAAGATTTTCTCCTGTTAAAAGGGTTCTTAGGTAGCTGTGGTGACCTCAATATAAACTGCTTCTCTGGAAACAATGACTCCAGATAAAATATTATGTCAAATACACTCTTCAAAAGTATGCAGCCTGCAAGAAGCTTGGAAAAATAAAGAGATGAGTAGTGTTTCCTACTCAGCTCTGAGCTACTCTTTGGGCTGGCAGCAGCATATGCCACGGAGGGATGAAAAGCAGACAACAAAGGGCAGGCAAGGTACAGGTAATGATGAACAACATAATGATCCAAGGAGTTGCATCCCACAATATTCTTCCTCTTACCTTCAACACACTGTCCTGGGTTCAGCAGGGATAGAGTTAATTTTCTTCCTAGCAGCTGGTATAGTGCTGTGTTTTGGATTTAGGACGAGAGTAATGTTGATAACACACTGATGGTTTTGGTTGTTGCCAAGCAGTCAAGGACTTTTCAGCTTCTCATGCTGCCCTGCCAATGAGAAGGTGGGGGGCACCCAAGAAGGTGGGAGGGGACACAGTCAGGACAGCTGACCCCAAATGACCAAAGGGATATTCCATACCACATAATGTCACGCTCCGTATATAACTGGGGGTTGGCCAAGAGGCAAGGCACCTCGGGAACTAGCTGAGCATCGGCTTTGGGTGGTGACAAATTACGCTGTTCATCACTCATTTTGTATAGTCTTTTATCATTATTATTATAATAATCTTCCTTTTCTGTCCTATTAAATTGTCTTTCTCTCAACCTGGGGGTTTGGTTTTTGGCTGGGTTTTTATATCCTCTTTGATTCTCTCCCCCATTCCACTGTAGGGAGGAGTTAGCAAATATCTACGTGGTTGTTTTAGCTGCTGGCTGGGTTAAACCACGACTCACACTAACAAAACCAAACAAACAAATCCCTGGTAACATCAAAAAAACAAATCCTAAAACTTCATGTTGTTGTCCAAAAAGCAGATTCTTTGCCCGCTGTACAGTAAGTCAATTCTCACACACACAGGAGAGATACTGCATTTTATACACATTGCCTGTGTGCTTGGTGGATTTCCACAACTGAAGCACACCTAGCACTGGTTGTTTTGTCATATTTATACACAAAAGTTACAAATTAGTACACTCCCAGTTGCAATGATTGGTTCATACTTCTTCGCCTAGTATGCAAACTAGAACGCACACTCAGTTCTTTTCTCCGCCTTTATCTTTTGGGTAGGTGGTATAATTTAGGTAGAGGGCTCATGGGTCATGGAGACCCTGGCCCAAATTACCTTTCCCCTAGTTTCTCAGTATTTTTGCCACTTCCAAATGGTTCTTCAGGGTCTGTTGATCAGACTAACGATTTCTTCTACCTCTTGACAATCACATCTTAATCGATACATTGTTTGGGTGAATATTAAGTAACATAATGGTAGAACTGTACAATAGCCATCTTTAGCAGCATCTAGCAACTATTTACAAAATTATCTGTGACATTCTTAACTATGGAACTATGAAGAAGTATCTGTAACTTCTTAGCTACAGAATCATGATTAACTCTTAACTTTGATGCTGGATATCAATATAACTGTATTTTTAATTCTAGATCAATGTAAAAGTTATATATTTATGATATAAATATATCATATCCATGGTATGTATTTTTATATAAAAAATGCATTCTCTTTTTTCTAAATTGGTAAATTCTGAGTCTTTTCAGTTTCACCTGTGTTTCAGGTAACATTTTTCCCACCAGCACTGTCAAATATCTGTCCTCAAAGAAACAGGAAGAATACTTTTAGTGTGACTCAAGAAAATCTGTTTTTAGCATCCAATTGGTCCATCTTCATGTTACTAAAGAAGACAGATGTGTCCCCACAACAGTCAGTAATGGATCTGAATTAAAAAACAAAACAAAACAAAACACAACCCAAAACCCAACAAAAAGCCAGTAATTATTTTAAACACCTCACAACCTAGTTAGCCTGTGTCCTCCCCATTTTTTCAATGTGTTTCCTGGTTCTCTACAAGACTGTAATTTGAAATGCCAAAATTCACCTAGAAAAATGAAGCAATTGTTGAATTATTTTTGCTAGGCTTGATATTAGAGAAAAGAAAAAAGGAATTAAGGATTTCCAGCACTATATGAATGGACCTAAAATACAACTTTGGACAGGCACCTGAACACTTTCTCTGTCATATGAATGAAATTAGTTTTCCTGAATTTCATTCAACACTAAAAAATTACTCCTGTGACCAAATATTTTTTTAGGGCATTAGTTCAATAAAATTAAATTGGCCATTACTTAGTGAATTGGGGCTTGCTTCTTTCTCCCCTTTCCCCACACATATTCAAGAAAAGATGTCACTAAAAAAGCTTTTAATGTATTATGTATTTTTAATATAATGTTTCTATAAAGTAAGAATACAAAGAATTCCAGAGGTAAATCATCAGGGAGAGGAGAATGCTACTTCATTTGTAGCACTGTGTTGTCATATAAATCTTCCACATAAATTGGCCTTGTTAATGATAAAAGCCTTCCTTAACTAGCTTAATTAGTAGCTGTATAAATAAATTAATTAAAGTTATATTAAATAGCTAGCAATCTGTGCCTCCTTTCAGGATTAAAATTAAAATAAAATAATATCTAAAATTATTCATTTTTTGTCTCTACACAATTCATATAAATGCTACATTTACTCTGTAACAAGAAAAGATGTTTTTTCATTATAATATTGGGATTTTTAAGTTTATCTGTTTGATTACACCAACATTCTTTGAACCAAATTGATCTTTTTTTCCGTCATGTGGTTCAATTGGACAATGTCAGTCTTTTATATATTCTATGGTTAGATTATTAATACATCATGGACAATGGTTTCACGTGGGAAAACTGTACATTCAAAATTTACTTCACACATGTCATGTATATTTTTTATTTACCCGAGAGCTGGAGTTTTCCTTTCAGAAAACAACTAAAGGTGTTTTGAAAAGGAAAAAAAATAAAAATCTTTTTGTTTGTTTGTTTGAACAACTTATTGTAAAAAGTCAGTTTTTAATAATCTAATATTTTAAAAGAAAGTTTTCATCACAAAATTTCTAGCTTCATTGTTCTAAAATGTTTTGATTTCATATCATATCATAATTGGTAGGCTAAAGTTCAGTTTGGTCAAACAATAGGACTTTCAATGGAAGAAGCTTTACTTAAAGACTCACTTTCACAGTTAATGATTTAACTGCAGAATGATTCATGAAAACTCAAATGTTTGAAATGTGGTGTAAACAGATAAAGGATATGTATGTTTTCAGCAACTGGGAAAAAAACAAAAGTGTCTTTGGTCATTTTTCCCTGTATAGACAGACATCAAAATGTAAACCAACTACTTAGGAAAATCATGTGCAGGACAATATTTACCTAACCCTGACCCTGGCAAATGTTTGTACATTTATATTAATTTTGTTGTCTTTTTGTCAATGATAATAGCAAGATACCTCAACCAGTTCAAGCCCTGTTGTTGTAGGCTCAATGGGGACTGCTATGGGAGAGACACAGAAAACTGGAGAATTCATGAAGTATCAGAAACAGCAACAATAACACCAGTGGGGGGGTTCAGTCAATTTAAGTAAATTTACTAAATATAAGTATTATCCACTCTTTTTATAAATGTGCTCAAGCAGTATCACTTAGTGAGGCAGAGTTGGAAGGGAAGGAAAGATCAAAAAAACTGTTTTATTTCTTTCTCTAAAGCAGTGCTGCGAGGAAACTCAGAATATCGGAATACCAACTATACCATATATGTAGTTTATTAATCTAACCAGGTTCAAGCTGACCAAGATCTGATACATGCTGTTTTACACATTTTCCTGTAGAGAAAGAAAATAATTTTCAAACTTTTTCTTGGCAATTTCAGCTCAGCTTTCCAATTCCAAATGGAGAAGCATAGCATACAAGTATGTTCCCAAAATAAAAATGGACTGACTTCCAAAGGTCTTGACTCAGGAAAAAATAATCTAGCAGAGAAGAAAACTATAGGGCAATAAGGGAGATTTTAATCACTAAGATCTGATTACTAAAAGAAAAAAATTAATAATAACAATAACAATAACAATAACAATAACAATAACAATAATAATAATAATAATAATAATAATAATAATGTTTTCTAGGTACCCTATAGTCCCTTGTTGAGACTTTTAGCCTTCAGATTGCATTAATTGAACTATTCTGTAGCTGAGGCTGTCCCTGAAGGACCAAACATAGTTCACTAAAAAAGAGACAAGAAATGAGTCAGAAACATTCAACTGCACTAAGGAAAAGTTTGCAGTTATATCTCAGTGACAACTTGTCAATCAATTTTCCTTTAACTCTTTTTTCCTAATTTAATCAAAGCCTAAAAGGTCAGAATTAAGATAATTAGAAATAGCATATCTATGTAATTTAAATGTTTTTTCTTCTCTATCTCTGTGTACATCTGAGAATAAATACATATATGTGTATACCTAATCTCTCCCTATATATATATATAACATATATATATGTATAGATACAATTTACAATACATTTGTACAAATTTTGTTTCACTTTATTAATGTTTTGTCTGCTAAATATTTATCTGAATTAATTGTGGAATAATAAAACTTCTTTATTCATGTTAAATTAGAAACCATTGAGTAGTGTCTCTCTGGAGGATATTATATACCATACTTATCTGAGGCACTTTCTCCATTAAGGATCTAGATAGGATTTAATGCAATAAAAAGTATATGTTCAGTCTCTGCAACTATGTACATTTCATTCTTTATGTACAGATGAGATATATGAGAATTTTCTATTGCATATTTTTTGNATACCATATATGTAGTTTATTAATCTAACCAGGTTCAAGCTGACCAAGATCTGATACATGCTGTTTTACACATTTTCCTGTAGAGAAAGAAAATAATTTTCAAACTTTTTCTTGGCAATTTCAGCTCAGCTTTCCAATTCCAAATGGAGAAGCATAGCATACAAGTATGTTCCCAAAATAAAAATGGACTGACTTCCAAAGGTCTTGACTCAGGAAAAAATAATCTAGCAGAGAAGAAAACTATAGGGCAATAAGGGAGATTTTAATCACTAAGATCTGATTACTAAAAGAAAAAAATTAATAATAACAATAACAATAACAATAACAATAACAATAACAATAATAATAATAATAATAATAATAATAATAATGTTTTCTAGGTACCCTATAGTCCCTTGTTGAGACTTTTAGCCTTCAGATTGCATTAATTGAACTATTCTGTAGCTGAGGCTGTCCCTGAAGGACCAAACATAGTTCACTAAAAAAGAGACAAGAAATGAGTCAGAAACATTCAACTGCATTAAGGAAAAGTTTGCAGTTATATCTCAGTGACAACTTGTCAATCAATTTTCCTTTAACTCTTTTTTCCTAATTTAATCAAAGCCTAAAAGGTCAGAATTAAGATAATTAGAAATAGCATATCTATATAATTTAAATGTTTTTTCTTCTCTATCTCTGTGTACATCTGAGAATAAATACATATATGTGTATACCTAATCTCTCCCTATATATATATATAACATATATATATGTATAGATACAATTTATAATACATTTGTACAAATTTTGTTTCACTTTATTAATGTTTTGTCTGCTAAATATTTATCTGAATTAATTGTGGAATAATAAAACTTCTTTATTCATGTTAAATTAGAAACCATTGAGTAGTGTCTCTCTGGAGGATATTATATACCATACTTATCTGAGGCACTTTCTCCATTAAGGATCTAGATAGGATTTAATGCAATAAAAAGTATATGTTCAGTCTCTGCAACTATGTACATTTCATTCTTTATGTACAGATGAGATATATGAGAATTTTCTATTGCATATTTTTTGTGCAATTTTTCTCATTTCCTATTAAAAAAGAAAACATCCACTTTATTTTTATGAGAGAAGATTGTGCAACTTCAAAAGATTTTCCGTATCAGTTGGATAATCATCCACAAGTTTGCTTTCCTGTCTAAGACTTTCTGAAACAATCAAAAATCATATATCTCTTACTAGCAGAATAAAATATAATCAGATACAGCAAAGCTTTTATAAGAATTCTCTCTGGGAGACAGGAGGATATAACATATTGAAACCAAGATCACAACAAATACAGCATACCATATACCAAGGATGCAATTTGGAAATAGGCACATACTGCACCTGATTTCCACCCTGTGAAATTATAGTGCTAAGACGACTATAATTACATAAATTTGAAACATCAGGAATCACATTGTTCTTCGATCATTTTTGCTAGATTTTTGGCTTCAAGCTATATTTTGTGTTTCTAAATTATATGTAGGCATTTCATCGTGTCTAATGTTGAAAGAGACACAGGTGTTTCCTTGCATACAAAAAAGTAAAACATCACCTAATGGTACTATGGAAAAGCATTAAAATGTTAACTAGCAAATATCAAAATCAAAATTTAATATTGTGTCCTCAGTACCTATAATTGATAGCTATTTTAAATTAATGATTGACAACAATTTTAAATTAATGAACTCCTCCAGAATATTCTAGTGATACAGGTCTCTTGCGAGCAGCATTGACCTTCATATATAAAGCTGATCTCAGTAAGGATGTCTTTGGGCTATTGGTGGAACAACAAATACTAGTACAGGGTTTTTTTCTCCCAGGAATTGCTCTGCTTTCCAGTTCTAGAATAAATGCATTCCAGCATTATTGGTGAATGCATATAGTCATGCAGTCCAAATGAGGAGCTGTATAAATAAATTAATTACAGAGCATTCTATTTGTCTTTGCACGGAGCATTCTATTTGTCTTAGATATACTGTGGATTTGTAGATTGTATTAAGGTTTAGTGCTGTACACAGTTTCATTCTGAAAAATCCATCTAAATCTGAATGCATTCTTAATAGCAATAATCATCAGGGATTTGACAGTTGTCACGTCAATAGAAAATGGAAAGTTATTTGGTGGAACACTGAGGGGCTGAGGGGCTTAAATACTTGTCGTAAATTCTTCCAGTTTAGAACATCATAGTAGTGTGATTATTTTGAACCAATCAATTGAACAGGATCTTTTTTATATTTGTTAACAGATGTGTAACACCTAAAGTTCAGATTGTTCACATCTGGGTGCTATTCTTGTCTGTTTGAAAAGCATATTATGGATGAATACACTGGTTATAGTATCCCTATAGTATCAACACACATTTGTTATCAATGTCCAGTTCACTAGCTGTTTAATTTTATAGTATATGTAATATCTGAGGAATTTGCAAATAAAAAAAAGTGTCATGGAAATTCAGTTTGATGCTATATGGTATACTTGGTTAAAAAAAAAATTCCAACAATAGTTTATTTATGGCATGTATTGTAAACCTTCGTATAACTCTTTGATAGTGATGAATGCATGATCAAGAACGATAGGACAGTGAACTCCTTTGGTTTGGGTTAGACTTGAGAATAATAGGATACATATGGTTATTAGCCCAAATTTCATATTTGACAAAAAATTACCACCAATGTTTTTAACACTCACATGCCAATCATAATATGTACCCTATATCCCTCTCAGAATGCCCTAGATAGTAATAAGCAAAAAATAACACAATAATATTTTCCACAAACTGTCCTCTCTTGATTTCTTATCCTTTTGCCTAAGGTAAAGTTCTGACAATGAACTACTTAGTTACTTTTTCTTGTTTCCACTAAAAACCCTGAAATATCACCTGAAACAAGAGATTTATTCAGCATTTAGTTTTCATGCCAATCTTAAATTATAGCCAAAAAAAGTCCAAATATAAAGAAACTGGGGTTAAACACTTGTTTCACTGAACTCAGAGATAATTCTTGAGAACCATGGAACTAGGGAGTTAAAAGAGGGAGAAGGTATCCAGTTCAGTAAAACCAGAATTTAAATTTACACCTCAGGATCCAATTTGTCTTGAGGCCTGACTTGGGTATCTACCTTGAACTTTGCAGTAAATGTCACCTTCTGCTGTATCAGTCATTTCAACTGCTTAAAGTATCCTTTACATAGATACGTGCTATATTACAAATGTACTAGTCCCATTCAAATAAGTAGTTTATAATAATTGAAAATATTTGTAGGAAAGGAAATATTAGAAAAACGTCATACTTACCAAGAAATAAAAAGTATCAAGTGGCTATTCATATTCACTACAGAAATAAATTACCAACAAAATGCTACTGTAGTATATACTGAATGGACACATACAAAGAATATATCAGTATACTTGAAAGACTTTTCTAAGAGCATTGGCACCTCTTACAGTTCCCTGGCTACTGTTTTAATTTTATCAATATTGCATCCTTTTTCAGAGTTATTTTATTTTAGAAGTTCTTTATATCAGTCTCCTTGAGGTAAGGAGGACAGGGTAGGTAGAAAATGGAGTTTGGTTTGCGGGGCAGTCTGAGCCAGCAGTTTAAGGGAGAAGGAACTGTACAAGCTTCTACTTTTATAGAAGACAGAAGTCTAGGGAGGGGGGTGGAAAATTTTGCTACTAAGTTTTTCCTGGAATCTCTGGCCATACAAATTCCTTTTTTTTGTTGTTGTTTTCTCTTTGAAATGCTTTTGACACAGTAACCATGAAAGAGGAAGTTATCAAAAGCATAAAAATCCTTTTAGATGCAAGAATAGTATTTAGATGACTAATTTCCATTATTGTCAATACCTTTGTGCTCCTGCTATTTATATGTTATGACGAGTGTTCATTTTGTCCAGCTTGAGACCTATGACTCAAATAAGTTCTCGAAGTAGACAGTGGACCCTCTTGGGGGCACACAATTTTACCTGGCAGCTAGATTAGCCCTTAATGTTTTGATGTTTCACAATTGCTTTAATGCAGTGTAAATCTGTGCTGCTCTGACACCTGTCCCCTGTCACTCTCCTCTTCTTCAGCCAGCTTCAGCACTCATGCTCACAGGATTTGTGAGATGGCTGAAAAGTAATCCAAAAGGAAAGAAAACCAAATTTTGCTAGATGGCTTGCTATGCTGATGGTGACATGGGTGCAACAAACCCTACTGCTAAGACGTGGTGAGAGTGGGAGGGCATAGCCAGGGAGAAAAGTGGGGAGAAGAGAGCATAAAGGTGGTTTGGCTCAAACTGGTTATGATACATCACTCCAAGTCAATGCTCGGTCACAGTAGGTTCCCCATAGGGTCAATATAGATCATGAGGCACCTGTATGGCATAAATCATACCACATCAGAGTGGAACTGCACTGCAGCTACCTGTATCTCCCCATCAAGGTGGCTTTTGTTTGGACTTTGGCACACTGACAACTCGCTTCATTCACTGTATCGGAATTTAGACTCTTTGTTTAGACATCTGGGATGACATACCTGAAGTTGGGGTGTGTGCATATCTCCCTTCATGATACCTATAAACAGCAGGTGAATGCTAGGCTTTCAAAAACATTTAAAATAGAGCTTTCAGAAAGATTTTTACATTGAACCATTTAACACCATGAATTTTATAACTGGAAATGTCATAAGTATCGTATATCATAGAAATTTATAGCCCAAGTCTTCTAATCTGTTCGTATTTTTGACTGTTAAATTCATTGAAATATAACTCCATAAACTGAGATGAGTTAATGAATTACCATGGATAAACACAAGAGAGAATTCCATCCTCATTTTATGTTATTTAAAGCTATACATGAATCACACTGTTACTTAATCAGCTATCTAGTATCCAGTTACAGAAACTCGAGAGCAAGGAATACGGTTTACTGTCATAAAAGAAAAAAAGTATATTAGTCATATCAACTCTTTGGTTAGACATTCAGTTAATTTTGTTCACTGGTCGTTCTTGCTTCATCTCCTTTGTACTCATTTATATGAGTAAAAAGCATACTGGTTGACGGTTCTTGTTTTTCAGCAGAAGTTTACATGATAAATTAGTGATACTGAGAACAACTTAACCAATGTTTTTAAAGGGTTGATTTTAGTCATACAGCTCATAAAACTTCAAAGACAATTTTAATTTTAGCAGATGATATTTTCACTGGTAAATTTTCAATCTTTTAATATTGTCATGTCAGAAGATTTATTTTACAGAATTTTTTTATTTGCTCCTCTTAATACCATGAAAAAATAATCTCAATTGTTCCTGCCTTTGAAATATTGCTTTGTTATGGAAAAAATATATTGACTTTAATACAGCCTGCACAAGTAGGGTTATTGACTCTACTTTATCTGTACAATACACTGAAAAGGTATCATATAACTAATCTTAGGACTGTGGGATATCTTATTTTTACTTTAGTCTGACTTTATGTTGTAGGCAATCATCAATTCAAATGGTTCCAAATTAATCATTTTAAAAGCAAATCACTTTACTTTTGAAACTCTTAGGTTTGTTTTTTTTTTTTTTTTCACTGGAAATCAGAGTTTTCTGTAAGAAGAGTGAGCTGCTGTGGTCCACATCATATGTGCCAAACTACCAACCCCCCATCCTCACTGCATTCAGAGAGTGTCTACACACATCCTTTTTCTCAACTCCATTTTAATTAAGATTTTTATGTAATTAGAAGTAGAGTACCAGCCTGAAGTAGGTCAAAAGAGAAGAACACACCATGAGAAATCAGTATCTCTCAGAGCTTGAGCATCTCCCCCTTTGAACTTTGCCTGTCATTTAGAAGTGTTATCCTTATGTCAGATGGTGTCACTGCCCAAACTATCACCTACTGCTCTGCAGTATCCCTACCCCTATCTCCTGTTTTGCTTTGTGGCTATCTGTTTAACAAGTATGGACCAAGTCCTCTGAGCTGTCATAATATCCCAAGGCATGAAATGCCATTCACAAGTTTTTGTGTCCTAAATTCACTATGCTTTGTTCAGAATTAGCCTAATGGATGAGGGAGTCCATGCAGGCGTTTGGCAGTCGCCCCGCTGGGAGGTATTTCACTGCCGAGGCTGTGCCGGGAGGCAGTTCTGAACTGCCACGGGGGAGGAGGCTGCACTGGACCATAAGCACGGCTTATGGAGAGGTCACATTAATTTGGGGGCTGGATTACCCTCCAGATGGCAGCCCATGCTTTAGGGTTGAAATGAATCTAACTCTTCTTGGAAAGAGAATTTAAAGCAGCCTATTTCTAGGTCTGTATTTGGCATGTTTGAGATTTTTCAAGGATTTGTCTAAATCCTCAGGACAGTAGACGTTACAGGTAGATGGAGAAGAGAATAGAAAGATAAAACTGAGAGAGACTGTGGACCAATCTAATGCGCTATATGAAAACCCTTAACTACGAGACTGCTGACAGTGGTTGTTACCGAGTGTTAAGATTCCTTGCTAATCTTGATCCCAGGTAGATGGAAGTAAGGGACATGCCAAAGGGTTTTGGCAACGGAGCTGATTCTGCATAAGTACAAGTTGCTGGAATGTTAGGTGCAACTTCTACAACTCTTCAACTCACACACACGCAGAAATGTGTCGAACTACCAGCAGCAGTTTACAAGCAATCCACAGATGCAAAGTAGGATTCCGCAAGTCAGAGATGGCGGAAGAGGGAAACTGTGGTGTATGTATAATTGCTGGTTATTTCCAGGTCAGTTATGGTTTCAGGAGTGACTGAGTTGTTGTAGATCAGCTGAGCCTCAGTAACTGATCCCTAGCAGCATTTCCTTGAACATGTATTTAGTGCCTTGTAAATGCAAGGTGAAACATTGCTGGAGTTTAGGACAGCAGAATTCTCTTTGCTTTTCAAATGGGTAACGGTACATGTTATCACTTACCGTGGCACAGAAGTTGTTATGCAATTCCTTAAAATGTGATAACACATTTCTGAGTTACAGAACCATACTTAATTCTTACTAAATTATCTTTCTAATATCTATTTTGTCTATTCAGAATGTAACAAAATAAAGGTCCTTCACAATTAGTAATGATAGATTCATTGAAATGACTGACTGGACTATTTTAACTTCTATTGCAAAGCACTGAATTTTAAGTGCACGCACAGTGCTGTGTACATCAGGAGCACATAAAAAGTTATTTTCTACTTCAGAACCTCAAAATCTTTTTCATATTCACTTCTGTTATCTGCTAACAGTACTGCAACTTACCATACATTAATTACATTTCTAGGAAGTCCCTTTTTTTTTTCTTAGCTCTTCTTAAAGTGGGGATATACCAGTCTTTCTATCTTAGAAATACATTCAATAAAGGAGGCTGTTCATAGGTATTGTTTTATGACCTTTGTATAAAGAATGATAACTTATGGGTCAGATTTGGTTAAAACACAACAGGATACATTTCCATACAGTAAATATTTGTAATTTACCTACCCCCAAATGCATTATGTATCGTACAGGTAAATATGTCTCCCACAGCATTCTACAGTCTCCCACAGCATTCTTACAGTCTCCCACAGCATTCTTACTTGGTCCCACAGCATTTTTACAGTCTCCCACAGCCAACNAACTTTTGGGTTTATTTTCAGATTAATTAGAAAAACAACCAACCAAATACAATTATCTAAAAATTATTACCAGCCATTTTTGGAGCTCATATTTTGCAGCACTGAAATATACTCAGTTAAGTCGAAAGACAGAAGTAACAAAATCTGAACAAAAAAAAAGACTAATTTTTTTTTTTAATGATTTTACAGTTCAGATAGAGGGAATGTAAAACTATACAGTCTAAATAAAGAAAAGCCAACATGATATGTAAGTATCATCAGTTTTATTCCCTAGTAAATTCTATACACAAAAATAATACTTTTTATTCTTTTTATGAAGGTTATAGACAGATATATTGTTTTAAAGCCAGCAGTCTACCTTTAAATATAGCTTTTTAAAGGAAAAATGTTGGAGTCCGGCATCCATATGTTGCCTGTGTAGATTATAGGCACAAGTAGGACCAGATGACAGTAATTCTAGATTTTACAAGCTATGTGGAATAATAATAAATCCATAAAAAAACATGTTATATTACACAAAAAAACCCACATCTTGCATGATTGTCCTTATGGTAGTAAGCCATAAAAGTGTTTTAAGAGACAAGGAGAAGCTGGGTTTTATCTATTGACTGTTTTCTAATAAATAAGAACAAAAGATAAATATATTCTTGTTAAATCTGGAGTTTAATATGGGAAATTAAACTGGGGAAAGACAACAAAAGAATTTTTTTTCAATAGGTTTCATTTGTCTTTATGTATCTACTGAGTTCTGCATACTTAAAACATTGATCCAAAGAATATTTAATTTGTTCTAAGCAAAGATTGGAGTGGGAAAAGAAGGAAAGAAGGAAAGAAAGAGAAAGAAAGAAAGAAAGAAAAGAGAGAAAAAGAATCAGTTAATCATTAGTAAAGGTCAAGACTTGTAAAGGTCTGTGTTGCCTCTTTAAAAACATAAGACGTTAACAGAAATAAAATGGAAGTAGGTGGCTTGAGGGACGATCTCTAACATGTAACTAAAGGAACTAATTTGTGTTGCATTGATGTTAGGGTTTCTTTCTAATAATGACTAATGCTGGGAAAAAGGGGTCTCTTGCAGAATCTTTAAATTAATTTTGATTAAAGTAGATGTATTATTAAGGATGTTTAAATTATATATGTTTCTCATAAAACTTCACTTTTTAAAAACATACTGCTTGGAGTAGTAAGTAAGTGAAAAATATCATGGGGTGGAAGTCTGACATATGTAAGTAATGATAAAACCAATTTTAGAAGTATTGCATTGAAAGGAATTCTAAGAGCTTCTCCAATCTCAAGCTTTTTCTGAATCTCTTTAACTAATCAGCTTCAGATGTCTTTGCAATTTAAAGCCTTTCCAGTTACATAAGATAAACAGAGATTCCAAATTTTGCATCTCTCCATGGATGTAATGATTCAGAAGCCCAAGGACAATTGAATCAATTCTGTATTGGAGAAACAATTTAATTGTTTCTTTAAAAAGACTTTAAAAGCACTCTCAGCATTTTATTCTATCTACATGTGAAATATACCTTCTGTCCTTGCCAGACTTCCCTCTCTAGAGGGTTGCACACTTTCCTCTTTAGTAATCTTCTCTGTGTGCTGGAGATCGAGACTTTTACATGCAATACTGCTGACATACGTGTCCTTCACATAAAGGCCAAAGCCACCAAATTTTCTGTCAGTTCCAGTTCTGTTTCTTGCATTTCTCTTTGCAAATAGTTGACTTTCTCTATTTAGACAGTGCTTACCCACCCTTATCATAAATATTTTTATCTTGTGATGAATAGTGATGATTTTCTAGTCTTGGCTCTGCCTTCTTTCACTATAATTTTTTCCTGAGAGTTATTCTAGTGTAACTGCAAAGGATTATCTGGGATTCAAACACTGTGCCTTTTGCAGTGCTAGAATACCTGCCAGAGATGGACTGCTCTCCACCTGTCTGAGAGACATTTAAAAGACAAGTATTCAGTTTCCAATTACTCTTTGGCTATACTACTAGCGGAGTTGGAACAGATACTTCTTGTAGCAGTAAAGCAAGAAAGATTTGCAAGAGAGAGCATTTTATTGAAGAGCAAAAGCTTCATAAGTGGCAGTTCCTGTAATGAAAGGGGTTTCTTCTGCTGAAGTTTCACCCAAATACTCTGAGAGTAGAAGAGACTTTCTCCTTACCCAGGATCCACCATAAAAGTGACAGATTGAACAAGAGGAAGTCATTATCTCATGAGCCTCTTCATCTTCCCACATCCTTACCTGAACTCACCAGAGGAACCTAAAAAAATTCTCTGGCAGTCACTCATATACCTGTATATTTCATACATGGCAAAAAAAAACCCAAAAAAAGCTAATGCACATATCATCATTACCTTGCTTATGGAATGGACCAAACTCATGAGAAATGCTAAAATGCATACTATTGAATTCAGTGCACCTGCTTGCCTTTTGTAAGACCACTTTGTATCAGCAATATAGTTTCTGTGACTTGAGCCATGTACGGATGAGCTTATGAGACATCACACGCAAACTTCCTCATTAGTAGTTTGCGTAGTTATGGAAAGAACCATTGTGTAGAAATGCTTAATGAAACATGCAAGAGCTTTTTACACACTCTAGCGTTTTTTGCTGTGCTCCATATTCATGGCAGATTTTTCCCCTGAATACTTGTATTCCTTATCTCTATTATCAGCCATTGATTTTTAATGCTAGGTAAGATATTTGGAATTGACATCTTCCAATATGTCATGCCTGGTGTTCTGTTCAAATTTCAATAAACAGCCTAACTTCAGAAATAACTTTAAAGATATTAAAGGTATTCTTCAAAGACCTCTAACCAAGCAGCTGGTTCTGAGAAAGCAGAAAAGATATGTATAGTAATTAGTATAAGATGTAAGAAGTAGATTGGGAGACTAGGTATAATGGGCATAAACAGAGAGCCTCCAGCAGAATGACAAATGAAGTCTATGAAAACCAGAAGTTCAGGCATCAGGCGGTGAGAATGCAGGAAGCACACAAGGCCTCTGCTAACAGGGAAAAAGGTCCTTCCAGGGGCTGAGGAAAAAGAAGCAGAACAAGAGGAGGGAATCATGAGGTACAACATAGGCACAGCCTGTTATGGAGAATATCATTAGGGCAACACATGGCCCCCAGTGTGTGACAGAGTTAAGGGAAAGACACAGGCTCCCTCACTGGGGTAGTAGTGTGCTACAAGAAGCAGCTAAATGCAAAGGGTAGAAGGAGGCGATCTATTGAGTGACTGCATGATGACTGTAATGGAAGGGCATAAGGGCATAGCAGAAGGAATCTGTCTTGTTCTTGTGGTTTAACCCCAGACAGTAACTGAGCACCCACGCAGCCACTTGCTCACGCCTTCCCTCAAGGGGATGGGAGGAAAATAGAAAAAAACACTTGTGGGTTGAGATAATGACAGTTTAATAGGATAAAAAAAGAAGATAATAATACTGATAAAAACAAGTGATGCACAAAAGCAATCACTCACCACATGCAGAAGGAAAAAAACCACAACTTGATGCCCAGTCTGTTTCCAAGCAGCGATCCCACCTGCCGGTTGGCTTCCCCAGTTATATCCGGAGCGTGATGCTATATGGTAGGGAACATCCCTTTGGGCAGCCTGGGCCAGCTGTCCTGGCCGTGCTCTCCCAGCTTCTGGTGCACCTGGCAGGGTGTAAGGAGCTAAAAAGTCCTTGACTTAGTGTAGACACTACAAATACCCAGCAACGACTAAAACCATCTGTGTGTTATCAACGTTATTCTCATCCTAAATCCAAACCATGGCACTATATCAGCTACTAGAAATAAAATTAACTCCATCTCAGCTGAAGGCAGGACACTTGTTCATGCTGCCAGGATTACAATAGATACCAAGTGAGAGATTCCTTAATAATCTTCTAAGTGGGTTAATGTCAGCCTGTAAGGCTAATACTAATGCCTTCTGTTTCTTAAATGAAAACTGAAAAACATGTAAATAAATTCCATTGCAGGAAATATATTAATTTTCTTATTATATTAGACCATGCTGGGTTGTAACTATCCAGTTGTGTTTCTGTTGAATATTTATACATAAAAGCAGATTTCAATAAGTATCAGAAAATATGATGCATGTATCAGAAAGTGTGGTTCTTCTATCTCCTGGCTGGGGAAAAAAAAAAGGGGAAAAAAAATGAGAGAGAGAAGAGAAGAGAAAGAGGAAAAAAAGATGGAAAAGATGGTCAGCAAGTGCTCTGTCTTTTGAGAATGATTGATAGGGGACTCTTAATTTGGCCTTTGAAGCTCTAGCATTTCTATATCCTTTTATCTTAATTATTCATTTTAAGTTTTAAGCTTATTACTGTCATGTATGTGAGATATGTGAGATATGTGAGAATGACTGCTCATGACTAAAATCAGCTGTGGAGGATGATGTAGACCCTGTCCAGAAGAAATGTGCACTAGCTTTAACAAGGATATGACTGTGTACCTCTCTGGACTATGTTGACCATGGGAAATTGCATTTGGTATTGTATTGATCTGTGATGTCTTTGCTGGATTATCTATGTTACTCACCCTTTCCTCTATATTTGCTAGCAAAATCTGTGAAATCATCAAATCCATGCAGGCCAGGAATGCCTTTAGAGGACAATGGAGAAGCTGTTCCTGACATTTCAGTATCCACCCATTCCCCTTTGTGTATGTGTATTCACCCACTGACACACACAAACAGTTCTTAAATAAAGTGGAATTTTGTCAGGCTATGTCACATCAATCCTCACTTAAGGAAAGCTTTGATAACCCGAGTTCTGGAATTCCCATGAGCTAATTCTTCATTAAAGGTTTGGTTCAGCTGACTGGAACAGCTGAGAAATATATGACGTTTTTTCCTGGGAGTCACCTGTATGAATCCAACTCAACAGGTGATAAGTGAAGGCTTTTACACGGGTTCTGACTGTAAGCCAGCAGCATTCATTCTGCAGTCCTCACAGAAAGGCAAAGGCTTAGGTTAGTTAGAGAAAATGAATTACTGTCACCTACCGAGATGTCACGAGCTGCGGACACGTCCACAGCGAGCCTGATGGCCGACCGCAGCCAAGCGACTTTCCCTCCCCTGCCACACTGTCATTGTACAAATTCGGGGCTATCCCTTTGTTGGAAAAGAGAATAGAGCAGAAAGAGCCATTGCAGAGCTAGTAATGACTAATCAAGTCTTTGCATGGAGCTGTCTCTTTAGAGTTAGTGGTGTCATTAGTTGGGAGGAGTTTCTTCAGTCTCCCTGTAATAATCTGTTTTGAAAAACGCTGATGAAGAAGTGCCGTATAGCACTGGGTTTTGCTGTGGCGATACAACTGTGAGACACAATGGAAGAGACAAGTCAGAAAGAGAAACACTGATGCTGCTTGTGTCTAAGTTGTTAAATGGAATAGGGTGTTAATGGACAAGCACTATAAAATCATACTTTTTAAATAAAATACGTATTTTAAAGGAGGAGAAAAATACTAGAAAATCATGGTTAAGTAGTCCTTTCCTTTTATGCCTGCAGGGTTTGATAGCTGGGAATTTTTTTCCATTGAAAGCTATAGAAGATAGTGTTGGGCATGTTATATTCACTGGTAGCACTCTATCTTCCTGATTTAAACATAAATGAATAAATAATAATAAGTTCCTAACCTTTACTGACATTTTCACAGAATATAAAACTGCTGGATTTTTTTCAGTTTTTAATTTTTAAAAATGTTTAGAAAATTATTTGATAAATGCAATGTCTAAAAGAGTTTTGTAATCTGTGTGGCTCTTACAAATCTATGTCAAGAGAATGAAAGCTAAATATTTAACAAGTCACCTCTTTCCCATTAATCACTGTGTTGCCAGGAAAGCGCCTTTACAAGAATAAAGGGCTAACATCAGAGAAGTACAGTGTAAAGGCACGATGCGAAGCCTCAGTTATTTCAGCGTGTCTACTTATTGTAAGATGTCCTCAGACAGTAAAAAGTTCCTTTAAAAATGCAATTAGAAAATTAGCTTCAGTTAAAAATTTATAAATTCTTTTCAATTTTAACACATGACTTTTGTGAGTTCCTATGCATGTCTGTATGTAGAATAACTATCAGATAGTTTTTCCATACGCTATATTTTCTGTGGTCTTTAATGATTTTCAGACGATGAGGAATGAATTCTAAAAACATGATCTAAGGACAAAAAAAAAAAAAAAAAAAAGAAAAAAAGAAAGAGAGGGGAGCAACAGCATTCTCTCTATTGATTCACAGTATGTGAAAGATGTTGTGTTCTTCTTTAGACAGAGTAAAAATCTGAGCCAAAAGGAGCTAGAAAGCTCACTCATGCTGGTGCTGGGAAAACTTGGGACATGAAGCTCTATTGTCCACATAGCATGGAAAGACATTAGAGAAGCCGTGGGCATGCTGCCTCCCCATGGAAAAATAAATCACTATTCACTTTTGCCCTCAGCATTTGAAACAACGCTTCCCCAGATGCATTGGCAAAATTCCTGCTCTTATAGCAGAAAAGTTTAGGGATTTTCTAATTCCTATGTCCTGAATTATGGGGATATAAATTACTTTTTGCAGCTATTAGTGTAGCAAAGATAACTCTTTTATATTAGATTCTTGTTTTTAAAGTTAAATAAAACGTTGAAGTCTTCCAACTTTTTGAAAAATTTTCTCTACAGAACTTAAATAAAGGAGTTTGATTTGAAAGATCAGTTGCATATGTTGTGTCCACAAGGATTTTCTTAAATCCCATAGATATTTTCACACTTTGTAATGGAAATATTTTCGTGAGATTTATGCCTAATGCCAGATGAAGGAGTGAAAGAAACTAACTGGAAAACATGGGGAAAAAATTCCTTGTAGATCTACCTTAATCTGATTGATTGTTTCTATTGCTTATCTCAGGTTGCCATCCACATGGGTAAACATAGCTAACCCTCTTTAATGTAACGTCTCCTTAGTTTCAGTCACCACATGCCGAATGCTAATGCCTTGATCTGTGCATGTTGGAGTAATGGAGGTATTTTGTTAAACCACTCCAGCTCTGTCCATACAAGCCTACCTGCTGATACTCTCACTGAACCTGATGTCAACTTTTCTCTTACACTGGCAAATAGCTTCCATCTGCTCCATCACATCCACCTGCTCTGTAAAGGACCAGAGGATCTGTCTGCAGTGTTATCTGTCAGAGGGGCCCGAGGAAGAGAGGTTCAATGTGGCCATTCATGAATAACAGCTATAGGGACTGTCTATCACTCTAAAAAGGTCAACAAATCATAATTCAGTAATTAACACTATAATAATATCTTTCTAGTTTTATGCAGGAGATATGCATTCAAAGTATTCAAGAATTTGACATTGTAAATTAATAGAATCAACAATTGCATTGCCCATTTTTTCTTCAAAAATATTTTATATTTCTGCCTGTCCCTATTTGCATCTCTGAGTGTTTGTGTCAGATGAATAGTTACTGACTTCCTTGAATAGTACGCTGTAGCCACATGCTCTAGTTATACAAGCTGCTCAGTAACTATGAGGGGGTGGATGCTTCCACCATATTGTTCATACTGTGTTTTGTCACCATCCTGGAGAGATTTCTTTTCTTTTCCTATTTCTTCTATTACTTTCTTTGGCTTTATGACTGCTTCTGAAGCTGTTCTTTTATTTTTTGTTTTATGGCTTGTCTCAGAGAGCTGTTAAACTAGTGACAAGCAATCTATCAACAAGGTGGTAGCATGGTGATTTTAAATTTGCATTAGCTGAAAGACACCAGACTTGCTCGTTGCTAAAGCAAGTTTGTGCTCCACTCAGCTTGTGTCCCATGCTCTACCATGCAGGCTGTCCTTGTCCTCTCCCTCTTGTCTTTCCCTAGATCTAGAGCAATAACCTTCTCATTCCCACTCCATCTACCAGAAACTAGATTTCCAGTTTTCCCTTTGCTGCAATGATGCTGCTTCTCAGCAAAATGTTGGAGCTGCTAGATAATGCAGGAGATTCTGGGTCCTGAGGATGACTTGGGTAGAGTACAACTTGAACAAGAGGCAGGGAAGGGGGAACCCCCAGTGCTATCATAGGTTATGGGAGAAATTTACCCCTGGGGCATCTTTGATGCTTAAGGATGTTAGGGATGAGAGAGTACACCTTCATTCTCCGGCCTACCTTAGTCCTTAGTGCAAGAAGTTCAATAAGAAATAATGTTGATAGCATCAGTGGTAGTGGTGGGTGGGTGTTTGATATGGTATGAAAGTGATGAAACATCTCAGTAGGTAACATCCTATCACCGCCCTGAGTGCACCTAAATTATATACATGTGCTTATACCCTAGTGACCATGTGTGTGTACCTTCAGACTATCCATAAACAAGCAAAAAATTATTTCAAAATGACCAAGTGGCATCTGAGGCTTTTGTGGTCATTGCACGTGCCAGGCTCCATGCTGTACTGACCAGCCTGTACTAAAGCTCAGGTTTGGAGGCTCTTGCATGAGGCACTGAACAGCCCTGGTGGGAAGCTGGAGCTTTGTGTTTTACAACCAACACACTGAAAACCCAAAAACCACATCTCACGTTTCTGGTGTATACATTGGCTTTTTTTGCAGAGTCCTGATTTTCAGCTCAGGAAAAGCTGCTTTTAAGGTATCCCTCTTAGGAAATCTGCCTAAAAGCCATGAGCTTTTCAGGGCCAGGAGGAAAAAAACAAGTTTCCTCAACTAGACCAATGGAGAGTCATGGTGCTCAACCTTATGTTGTGGTGCAAGATGCACAAAGGAGCTTCTGAGGACTATCTTCACTAATCTGTAGTCTTTGGTCATTGTAAAGACACTGTGATTACTGGCCTGTGCAATCATGGGGTGAGCGGGGAATAGAAGATGCCAGGTGATACCACTGTGTTGCTGTTAAAGGCCAAATGGGCTGGGGGTCAGCACCAAGTACGGGAGGGAACATCTCCATCTACCTGCCAGCAGTGGCTATGATGAGCTCTCCCTGTTCTACATAACGTGAAGAAAAACAAAAACTAAACCAAAACTATTAGCAGGTGGACAAAACAGGACTGTGTATTTTTGTGCATACTAACTCACAAATTTAAAAATTTAGGCACATACTTGAAAGTCCGTTCCCATAAGGGGACAGTCAGGTTTCTCACTGGGCTATTGATCATTTGGGCTCATTTCCTGTGCATTCTGTTATGATGAGGTAAAACACCACCCCACTCCCAGTAAACTAGATAAAGCAATTTGGGATTACTTGCAAAAATTATAAAGCTCTTCACCTCCTGCTTACAGACTAACTTTCAGTGGCTTCAAATTGAACTCAGATGGCATTTTTGTTTTCAGAAGCTCTGTCACATCCCTGAAACCAGTACTGAGCTGTATTGTAAAAGCAGCCCCATTTGTGAGAGCACAGTTAACTGTTCCCTTGTTATTTCCCTTTCTTGGTTTGTCTATCTACTGAGATATGATGAGGCATTTCATTTTCAGGATTTTTTAGGCTAGGAGATACCTCATCCTTCCCCCCCCCAAAAACATTTCTTAAAAAGAGGTAAATATTTAAATTATATTTTTCATATTGCTGCTTATTGAGATGCACAATGTTTGGCAGATATATTGTATTTTTGCAGTTTTCAGACCAGTTGAAACAAAGTACTCATTTCAAAACTCATACTCTGAGTTCCCGTTTACATAACTTTGTTGTGTGTCTCTTGCCTTGTCTTCAAACAGCAGTACTAGCACGGTTCTTATGCGTGTATGTTTACAAATCACTGGACTTGCAGTTGCAGAACTGGCTGATGTTGCCACAGGTGCTAGCAAGTTGTTATTGGGAGCATTCACAGGGGTAAAATTATTGCACTTATAAATAAGAAACAAAGTGGTGGCTAGAAGAAAATCCCACAGAACTTTTAAAAGACCTGTTGAAATATTTACTTTAAATTACCAACAACTGTGCTCCACTTTCTTCCACTGTATTTATGTTTTGGGGAATTCACTATAGCACCATATCAAGGTTTGAAAATCAATAAAATAGATGCCCAATACATTGTAATTACAGATCATCATTTGATATAAGCGTTATTCCACATTTCATTACATTATATATATAAAACCCCTATATTCTTAAATAGCAAAAACAAACAAACACAACCCCCCAAAAAAAACCCAGCAAACAAACAAACAAACAAACAAAACCCCCATAAACACATATCAAGTACTGTGTTCTTTCCAAAATCTATTTCACTTTAAAGCTGGAGAAAAAAATATGAATGGATGGGGATATAACAACAGGTTTTATTTCAAATCAGAGATGTCAAGGAAATGAAACACATTGTCTTAGTGGGTAGCAAGAAAATGCAGATCCTTCTGGGTAACTGCTTGTTTCCTGTGTTCTGTCTGCTGAAGAGTCTTTTACAGCAGCAGAGAAGGCTCCTACCTGTACACGGTCCACATGTATTTGCTAGCAACACCAATGTAACTAAAAGTCAGAGGGAAGAGAAGAGGGACGTGGGAGTTATTCACAGGTTGATGAGAGAGTTTTTCGAGGGGAAGAATAGAACAACAGATTAACTAAACAGCAAAACCCCCATTATAAACAGACTCATACCTAAAGCAACTACTGGCCAAACAGGTTGAAGTTTCTAATTTCTCTTTATGATTACAATGACAGATTAATTAGACTTTAATTGCTGCCTAAGCAGATGTAATAACACATATCACAAGCATGAATTGAAAAAATTAAATGTAGCTCTCAGATACATTCTCTAAGTATGTAAGGTTTATTTTCCTGAGGGGTTTTCTTTTTTTGTAAGCTCTTCCCGTGCTCTTAAAACACGAAGATAATTGAAAAATTAATTTAAAATCTATGAAGTCAGAATGCAATATTAATGAATCTTTCCTTGCTTAAGACAGTAGATTTGAAAACTAAGTCAGCAAAACCTAATTCTTTTTGCAGAAAGCGGTTTCTTTCCATTCTTTGAAAGATCATATTTCCTTGTTTTATTGTTATTTACTTAGACGTGCAACCATGAGATGGGCACAGTTATATTATCTGACTAGTATTAATAGATTAAGGAAAAATTTCAGTTGTCCTAGGTTCAGACATAGGCAAAATATGTAATCGCTTTTGTTTAATCACTTTTCTGTGGTCACTTGCCTTCATAGACAGGTTTTTTTGACTGGTTTTTGAGACTGAAGCACTGTCTATTGGCTATAGAAACAGCATTTTCAAAGTTCAGGTGGGCTTTTGTTGGGCAAAGTGTTATACAGTTATTTCAGTATTAATATAATACATATATATATGAATCTTGTAGACAATGAGTTATTCTAGTGTAGACAGAAATGCAAAAAACCTGAGCAGATTATATGGTCTATTAATTGTGTTTAAGTCGTTCAGTGCAATCAGTAAGAGACAGAGTGTTCTTTGAGTCACACAAGTATTTTGTACATGTGTTCACGCTGTAGCTGTAGTATCCATAGTATTAGCAACTATACCTCCACTGATAAAAGCAAGGCTTTCACCACGTACCCAAACAAACGTCACAGGAGCCTTTATGTATTGCACCTCAGCATTAGCACTGTAGGCTATAGGAGTCACTCAACAAATGTTGACCTCCTTAACCAGCCAAGCTTAAATGAGGATGGCTTATAGGGCAATTCCACAGTTCTTCACACAGTGCTGTTGATTTCGATGCATAGATTTTGGTCTTACATGAATATCCTATTGCAGAAGTTACAGAGCTGGAAGATATAAATGAAAGTGTGTGTGTTCAAATCACTCTGGAATTTATTCTGACCCAAAGTTATCAGAACTGGATAGTAATGGAACAAGATCAATGTCTGCCTGAATCTTTGTACTGTGCTGCCGCTGCCTTTCAGAGAAGATGAGATCAATGAATGGGTCTACCTGAACATCTGGGAATGCTAAAGAATTTTTTCCCCTTGACAGAACAAAAAGGGCAGAAGAAATGTTTCGATCACCCTTTCTCTGTTTCCTGCAGGGGGATTGGAAAGAGTTGACAAACCTGCAGCCTTCAAGTCTGGCAAAAAGGCCAGCAAAACTAAAATAGAATTTATGAGAGCATATTTGATATACTATCAAGACATGGCATTGTTACCTCTCAGGGAGGAAGAATAAGAATACCTTGTACTCTGGCAACCAACAATGAAACTAGAAGAGACACACAGACAAGTAGAGTTTACAACAAAGCACAGTTTCTCGCTTTGTTGATGTTCTTTCCTCAGGTCTAGGCGAGGTGATGCATTGCCCTACAACACAATAGAGAATGACAAAAGAAAAATCCCTGCTTGTTACTGTGATAACATAACCAAGATAGGTTTCAGGTTTCATTTTATCTGTTAATTAGGGTCTGAAATTTGCTTCCATGGGATTTTGCTTTATAAATTTCAGTCATCAATAAAAATATTTGTTCTTAACTTGATTTATTGATATTTACTTAGACATGCAACTATGAGATAGGCACAGTTATATTATCTGACTACCATTAACAGATTAAGGAAAAGTTTCAGTTGTCCTAGACTTAGATATAGGCAAAATATGTAAGCACTCTTGTGTAACCAGTTTTTGTGGCTGATTGCCTTCATAGATACACTTTTTTGCCTTGGTAGAGAATAACATAGTTTTACCACTGAGAACATGCAGTATTTTGAAATCTATAAACACTGTACTTTAAAGAGATTTTTTAACTTTGAGGTCAAAGTCCACTGTTTAGTATTTAAATGATTTTTCATGCTTAATGTTCAAGAACATAAGCTTTCTATAATGAGTTTTGTGGGACGTGCTGACACTGCAAGGAGGATTATCTCTTCTTTCACAGTTCAGAAAAAAAGCCAGAAAAATCAGCAGGGCAGACGAAACAGCCCACAAGCCCTGGCTGCCTATCTACCATCTTTTCATAACGTACAGATTCATGTCACACATCAGCGTCTTGTCCTTAGGGAAGATGACAAAGCACAGTTTATTCTCTGTCAGTAATGAACAGCATTATTACAAGGAAAGCCCAAAATTCTTTTACCCAGTACTTTTGACCTTTTCACCCATCCCTCTCATGCATGGATGTGCTGTGGGCTGTTTCTTCAAAGTTCAGAAGGACTTTGGGTATCTGTTCTTCCCTCTTCTGTGCAGCTCTTTAGGTGCCTCATCTCCCTTAAGAGAAAAAAAGCTTTCAAAATGCATTTCGAGTAGATTTTTACTCTCCGTCACTCTCTGGAAATATCTTTTTCTCTCCACTGGTTATGTAGATAACTTGGGAGATTAGACCCATAAATTGCACAGCTATTTATCTACCTCATGTTAATAATCTGAAGACCTAATCCTTCCCATGTTACCTGTCCATGACCTGTCCACCCTGTAGGAACCACATGGTGACCTATGGGATGAAGGAACATAACCCATTGGAGGGACTTTATCACTGGACGGGGCTAATGGATAGGGGCTAGATTCACAAGAAAAGCTGCGCAGACACCACACCTCCTTCTACAACTGGCCTTGTGAAGTAAAGATTAAGCAAGGTGCCGATAGGAAAGTAGAGCTTGTACTAGGAAACCGTGGACAGAAATTTGGCCCTGGATGTCAGAGTCTGGAAGTATGTGTGTGAGCAAAGCAATGTGTCAGTCCATGTACAAAGATGAGCACATTCTCACAGTGGAGTGTAGCTCCCCATAGATAAGCCTTACACCAAGGTCAACATCCCTTTATACTAGAAGAGACTAACTCAAGGTAAAATTCACTTTTCTTATAAGAGTTCGCACCAGTCTCATACTGTGAAAGGGAGATAAGGAGAACAGGGTGGACAAGGGTGGAAAACGAGGCATATGTAAGAATCCAGTAGAGCATCTTTTATCACTAAGGGTTGATGTCAGCTTTGAAATGCTAGAAAAGGAGATGGAAGAAGCCCAGTGTGCAGGAATACAGAATAATGCTGATGATAGGAGATAAACTTAAATCAAGCCACCTTTCTTAGTAGGAATCTGTGAGGGTGGATGACAAACTCTCACTTTAGTATCAAGAACAAACTGTTCACATAAATTGCACCTTTGAACTCATATGATTTCTGCAGCTTCACCTGCAAGCTTCAATTTATATGTTTCATACATTTTCCCTATTAGTATTGATGCAAGATGTAATTTGCTTAACCACTCCAAATGTAACAAGAACACATAGCAAGGCGGTAAAAGACTCCTTTGATCTCTAAATAATCAAATTTGCCATTTTAAAGAAGAATTATAGTATTCAAAGGAACAAACACAGTAACAAAGCATTTATTTTTTCTTTCAGAACCTAAATTTTCACAATTAAAATTGTAAAATCTTTAATTATGTAAAAGTTTTCTGACTAAAAGTTTCAATAAAGGAGGAACAAGAAAGCATTCCTTAACATCCATGACCCTCTGGAGTATAATAATAATATCCCATGGTTTTAAGAAACAAATAGAACTAGATGCAAAAAAGCACAGGCATTGTTTTATGTTCTCTGAATTGGTCAGAGTACCATAGTGTGAGTTAATGGGTTATGCTTCTATTTTCTCTAACATCTAATTGAATTTCCATGAAAAACAAGCAAAAACAGAAGTTAGTCAAACACTGGGGTAGGTGAGGCCTTTTCAATATTAGCAGTATCATGAATGCTTAGTATTAACTTTATGTATCGTTTTCTTTGTCTTGTGTTAGAATTCATTTAAGTCAATTTATAAATATAAATGCCAATGTAAATAAGGATCTCGGTGGCAGTGGTAATCGTAAATTATACATTTCTTTAAACTTTGCTTCACATTTTCTGCTGCAAGTCAATTCTATCAATATTTCTACCCAATATGTACTTTGTAATTACAATTAAATTATGTACACAGTATTTGAAAAAATATATACATAAACTTTGTGCTGCTGACAGGGCATCTTTATTCTCACATGTACTGATGAAGCAAATATTCTGCAGACAAATACTGTGAAAGCTCAGCACCCTCATATTCCATCTTTGGTTGTGTGTTTCTGTGTGCGTATACGTGTTTAAATCTGAAAGCTGTGTTGCTCTGTACAGTTATTTTATTAGAAGAACAGAACTGATTAAACACTTTAAGCAGGCTAATTACTTGTGGGTTATCTTTACAGGTTAATGTGATTGTTTCCTTTACAACTCTGCACATATTTGTCTCCCCCTCTCTCAGTAAGCCTCTACAGCTTCACTTAACCTGCTCTTCACTTGTTAATGGCTTCACGGCAACACCTGCTGTTACATTATGATGCTTAGGAGTCGCAACGTTTTCTGCTCTGCTTCCAACACACAGTTGGTCTCTCATTGGATAATGCTCTCAGGTTGCCCAAACATTCTTCCATTCCTTACACAAACCTTTGAGAACTCAAAATAATATTTTCCATATTGTCATACTAAGTAGCTTGATGAAAATAGTGAAAAAGGGTGAAAGACAGAAACAGGTACAAAGTGTATTTATTAGAGCTGTGAGATGGAAAAGTGAATGCTTCTTCAGCTATCAGGTAGGACATACAGTATCTTCTGTGGAAACCTGTAGTTACCTGTTGGCAGATGGCTCCTCTCCTACTCTCTGATCAAACTGGTACGCCCATAGGGAGTCAAGGAAGCGCCTTGACACCTACTAAGGAGAAGTAGTAATGACTCGCCTGCAGGTATCCGTCTTCCTACCTCTAGGTCAAGTCAAACCCTGCACCTTTCTGCCAAGTGGTGGCAGTTACATTGTTATAGCATGCCGTTGGGGAAGAAGAACCCAACCAAAACAACCATGTACTTTTGTTTGGCTACTGGTGTTAGGTACTATTCAACTATTTTGTGAGGCAAATTACATATCAAACAGAAACAATATAGCCTGGACACTAGATAGTCAAGACTTTTATGACATATCTATAAGGCCTTTTCACAAGAAGCATAAATGCCATCTCCTCCACCCTCTAAATGGATGCCAACATTACCTACTTGAATGTCAGTTTAGCCAGAAATGCAGCTGCACTTGGCACAGTGAGTAAGCTAATAGAACTTGCCTTTCAATTCAGAGTAGGTTTTCATCTGGCTGGTGAAAACCATGGGCAAAACAAGTCCTGCATCTGCCTGGAAATACTGTAAAAAACAAGTATGGGAAATGGTGAGACTGATATGATGGAGCTGTCATTTTTAGACTCTGGAGTAGGATGGCATCTGGTGGGAAGAAGATCCTTTAACTCCTCAGTTGTAAGCTGATCCTTTTCTTCCACCCTTTAAATCCTCATTATTACTTCTTTCCTTTTGATTTCTTTTGCAAGTCCCATTCTCCATTCCCATCTATGGCTCACTATCCCCATCTAGACTTGTAGGCTAGTCCACATTTGCCCTGATTTCAGATGTTTTCTTTTTCTCTCAGCTGAATGCTACACTTACCTGGTGCAAATTACCAAGAAAGTACCTTCTGCTTTCTTTTGTGGTGTCCCTGCTGCTAAGAAGAGCTTCCACAGAGCTGTTATCATTCTCCTTCAAATTCCTCCTTAAAACTCTCCTTTACTATGATGGTATGATGAAATTTGGAAAATAGATTACCAGCATGTGAAAACTGTAGGTTTTAATGCCATCGCCTCATTTTCCCTTGCATTTTCCCATCTGCCTGTATCAATCTGTTGCCTCTCATCTTAAATGTAGATTATAGATTGAAGATCATCAAGCTTAAGATCATCTATGAGTGTTGTAGAGTGTCTGCCATGATAATGCTCTGCTACATGGCTGGAATTTGTAGGCATTATGGTAATGTCAATTATCATCCTTTGTCAGAGCGATTTTTTTTTCCCCGCACTTACAGCTAAAAGCTGAAAAATATAACATGAGAATTCTGTTTCATAAAATGTTGTAAGGTTTCATCAATGAGGGAGGAAAGCTGTTTATAACATTGTGGAAAAGACAGCAATGAGGAAAGATCATGCCTCATTACAGTTGCCTCATTCTGAAAAGCCTTGTGTGATGTTGGGGGGGGGGCGAGTTCCTGTTTCTACTTAAAAAACAAACAAACAAACAAAAAGTTTCTTTTTTTTTAATTCACACACAGTAAAATGTCTTTAAAAGAGACATGAGAAGTGAGACTGAATCAAACAGAAGCAGAAGCTATATTATCTATGCTATTTCTACAGGCAGACCTGTATAGTACCAGAAGTTTATTTGGCCAGAATTCCATCCTTCCAGGTGAAGAAAAAAAAGAAAAAAAAGAAAAAAAAAATATTTATTTTTTAAAGAAATAATTTCAATAGAAAGCTCCTGTTCTGATGAAGAAATCTTTTATCACAATGTTATACAATAGTGCTGTCATCTAATAAAAGGTACCTGGTTTTTTAATGTTTGCTCTGTGACAAAATGAGGAAAATAACTTACTATCTCTGTTGCAGAGTTGTGAGAAAGCATTAATGTCCAAAAAGCACTTAAAGAGCCTCAGGCAGAATATACTAAAATTGCATGCACTCAACCTTATTAAAATACATATACTTAATATTAAATTGTTTTAATATCTGCAAAATAATAGTTTTATTATGGTTTTCATGGCTATATAAATTGAGTATAAACATATATAATATATTCCAAAAATCAACAAATTTTGCAACCCAGCAGTCAGGAAATGTTTCAGTGTGTTTTGAATGGTTCTCAATTTAAAATGAGCTACAGAAAACCCTCCAGCAACATGCTTCTACACAGTGTATAGAAATCTAAGCGATGTATACAAAATCTTTGGAGGAGTGAATTACACAGAGGAATTGGTTGTGTTTCTGTTTATATTTCTGCAAGGTTTTCTAAAGCTTGCCAGCAGAGTTCAATAAATATTAAGGAAAAAAACAGCATGAAGTTCAGTTACTTATGTTTTTATTTCTCTTGTTAGCTGCAAACTTTCCTTTGTACAGTATGTGGTTTTCTTTCAAGTAATTATTGCAGAATAGATACTGTTTATCCACAGATAACTAATGTGAATGTTCAAGTTAAAATGTTTGTAAAATCTATTTAATTTTATGCATTTTACTGTCAGGTCATGCTTATAAAAGGTCTTTAATCAAATCAGAAATTTTGGCTTTTAACTATAAATTGTTAACCAGCTAGATGTAAGAAGCTCCTAAAGGACAATATCTACAAGTGAAATGATAGTTTAGACACTAAGTCCTGACAATGCTGGTGACTGCATGCCCGGCACTTGGGAGGTGCTTGCCCCTCCAAGGAGCAAGGGCTGGGACCTACAGGGGTCCTGAATGGCACTGGGGAACGTGCTCTCTCCAACCTCAGCATGCCTCTCGCAGTCACGCTCTTTGTCCACCCAAGATGCTCTCCACATTTCCCACAGCGAAGAAGCCTCCACTGTCAGATAAATATAATGACCAGTTTTACATATTGCTTAAACACTTGCCTTTTGTGGAGCTGATAGTTGAAAAATAGTGTATCAGTTAGCAGCTGTGATCAAGAAAAGGAATATAAACATATTGATTCAGGTAATTAGCAAGAGCCAAAGCCAGTGAAATAAGCAGTAAGAGGAAAATCAAACATTTGAGACAACTTGCAAACTGAAATCTAGTTTAATCAAAGTGCATGGGTTAGAACAATGGCCATGCCTGTAAACAATTTGTGCTGTGTAACTGAAAAGCAATGGGAAATGTTTATGAAATAAAATATACAGAGCTGCTGTAGTTAAATGATAATTTGAATTTTAGAGAAGTTGAATTTTAGAAAAGAAGATGTTAATCTTATGCTTCAGGTATCAAACCACTCATTCAAAAACAGATATGAAATTGATATAGTATATGGCAGATGATCTCTCACACAGCTAACATATTTGACAGTCTTTCCCTGAAGGATTTGGAGCAGGTTAATGTTTATTAGTCAGTAAGAGAATTTCGATCTTTTTGTTTCAGAAAAACAACTGCATTTCTGAAATATGTCAAAAAGTTTAAACAAAACACCTCCAACCTTTTTTCTTTTTGAAAGATAGATCAGCCTCATAATAACCCTAGTATCCATGTTTGCATTCCTGTTATAACTGTCATCCAGAACAAGAGGCTTCCTTGCATAGCTGCTGCACAGAAAGAGCATTAGAGGTACATCACAACACTGTAACTGGTAAAGGAGTAGACACGCTCTGAAGAAAAAGAGTTTGTCTCAGGATTAGGCAAGAAAACAAGTTGTATCTTCTCTAAGTCATAAATTCCTCTATTTTCCCCACTCTTGCTTTCCAGAGGAATTAGAAAGTTTCTTTTCACCTTTGTCATGGAGCATCCTCTAAGATACTCCTGATTCTCCATGATTCAGGAAGTATTTCTTAGTCTTCATGATTGTTCCCAAAGCCAAAAGCATAATCTTAAGAAAGAAAAGTCTATAAAACCTCCACCTCAGCATCCCCAGGCCAAATACTCAGCTCTATAATGTGGATTTAAGATGCTTGCTAGGGTACAATAAGGAATATGTGTATATAGTTTTATCCTCAGGCACCTAATCTCTTCAGACCTGACTGTTATTGTATCTGAAGGAAAATTTATTTACTTCCATTTAGTACTTTTGCCAAATGAAAATAAGCAACTCTGAACAAAAGTAGAAAGCTACTTTTTACAACACTTTCCCCCTCAATTTATAAACTCTATGCTTCTGCAGAGAACAAAATTGTTCCTTTAAAACTAATAGCCATCACTTAAAGTTTGTCAGAATGGATGAAAATAGCTTATCAATAATGTAAAACCAAGAGATTTGCCAGAGCCAGGATCACCTCTGAGGTAACTTTCTTTGCAGTACCAACATCTTCCTTTTCAATTCTCCCTCAATATGCAATCCCTGATGTGCTATTATAGATTGTAGCCCTGTATAGTGTAACACCATGTTTTGATAGTGATGTCAAGGATTTTCAGTTCGGCTGTGGTGGGTTGACCCTGGCAGGAAGCCAGGTTGCCCAGCAAAGGTGCTCTATCACTCCCCTCTTCAACAGGACAGGGGAGAGAAAATATAACAAAAGGCTCATGGGTCGAGATAAGGACAGCGAGAGGTCACTCACCAATTACTGTCATGGGCAAAACAGACTCCACTTAGAAAAAATTTCCTCTAATTTATTACCAAGCAAAATTCGCTCCCGGTTTTCTCTCCCTCCTCGCCCCAGCAGCACAGGAGGATGGGGAATGGGGGTTATGGTCAGTTCATCACACGTTGTTTCTGCTGCTCCTTCCTCCTCAGGGGGAGGACTCCTCACACTCTGCCCCTGCTCCAGTGTGGGGTTCCTCCCACACAGGAGACAGTCCTCCACGAACTTCTCCAAAGTGAGTCCTTCCCATGGGCTGCAGTTCTTCACGAACTGCTCCAGCGTGGGTCTCTTCCATGGGGTGAAGACCTTCAGGAGCAGACTGCTCCACTGTGGGTCCCCCGT
This sequence comes from Aramus guarauna, assembly GCA_013400195.1. Taxonomy (NCBI): domain Eukaryota; kingdom Metazoa; phylum Chordata; class Aves; order Gruiformes; family Aramidae; genus Aramus; species Aramus guarauna. The sequence goes on along the minus strand of VXBL01005318.1, from coordinate 465,379 downwards.
GGGGTCACAAGTCCTGCCAGCAAACCTGCTCCATCATGGGTTCCTCTCCCCACAGGGCCACAGGTCCTGCCAGGAGGCTGCTTCAGCACAGGTTTCCCACAGGGTCACAGCCTCCTTCGCATGCACCAACCTGCTCCAGCGTGTGGTCCTCCATGGGCTGCAGGTGGATATCTGCTCCACCATCATCCTCCATGGGCTGCAGGGGGACAGCCTGCCTCACCATGGTCTTCACCACGGGCTGCAGGGGAATCTTTGCGCTGGCACCTGGAGCACCTCCTGCCCCTCCTTCTGCACTGACCTGGGTGTCTGCAGAAAGTCTCACATCTCACTTCTCTCTCTGGCTGCAAATGCTGCTGCTAGTTTGTTGTTTTGGTTTTTTTTTCCTTTTTAACTACAATATCCCAGAGGCGCTACCACTGTCGCTGATGGGCTCGGCCTTGGCCAGCGGTGGGTCCGTCTTGGAGCCGGCTGCCATTGGCTCTGTCAGACACAGGGGAAGCTTCTAGCAGCTTCTCACAGAAGACACCCCTGTAGCCCCCCCAAAAAAAACCATTGCCATGCAAACCCAATACACCCAACACATCAGTATATGACTGTTACGTGCCATCTTTTCCATCTTTCTCACTATTAACAGGGCTGGTCCTCAGTTCCCCCAGAGACAGGCTGGAAGCCAGGATTAGCTCTTTACTCAGGTGTCCTGTTTTTCAAGACAGCAAGTGGAACTCATTTAGCAGGAGTTGCCCACAAAGGAGATTCAATTCGTTAGGAGGAGGAGAAACCACTGGAAAATTAATGCAGCCTCAGGACAGATATTTTTTCCTTGCTGCAAAGTCTCTGTTTCTGATTGAGGGTAAAAAGCAAATCTAGCCTGCAGGCAGAGGCAGAGGAAGTTCCATGGTCTAGGTGGCTAATACTTAATCATGCTTTTCGAGTCTTTAAGCTAAAAGGAATTGAATATTTTGAGTTTGCATATATTTGCCCAGACCTTGTCTAGACTTACCTTGACTATTTCAGTAGCCTATACATACAACAGTACAGGAAGACTCTTATTAGTTTTACATTGAGGCTTATTTAGTGACGCTGTCTCCTGAGGTGCTTACATAGAAGTCTTTCAGGCCCGTCTAAGCATTCCAAGGAACTTCCTGTTCCACCAAAGAAGAGTCAAAGAACAAGGAAAAATAATTTGATTGCATTAGGTGGTGAAAGTTGAAGCCCTATAGCACGTGGAAGAGGGCTATTTTTAACAGTAATATTACTTTTAATAGGAGGAATGACTTCCCAATAGAGTGAAAAGTCTTTCCTGGTGTCAATGGCAGATTAAGGATTTCAGATGGAGATAAATCACCCCTGCAAAGTCTGTGCAGAGCCAGGCCAGTGTGACAGACCGGTGGACACAGTAAATCAGCACAAAAAGCTTGCTGAGTGCTTGCTCTCACTGTGTAGTGTGGTGACTGACCAAAGTCCCATGGACAGCTATGGACAGTGGGGAAGAAACTGGACTAGACACTGACATCTGTGAGGTCCAGGAGCAAACAGCTGAGGGACAGATGACAAGTGAAACCGCGTAGCCCTTAGAGCTGATCAGCTCTGCCTGGTGCCACAGAAACTACGTCTGGAGCAGTCAGTACCTGTGTGCCACGTAACCACGTGTAATAGCATGGGGGCTGCCAGAAATACCTCATGTGGCATGATCACAGAAAAGCCACACAGGAAGCGTGGGCTGGCCTGCATTAGTGATCCGGCAGTTTTGCTATGTTCTTCTGGAAGATTTTATGCCATCTTTCAGGCTGTCCATTGAGCAGGACACTAGCACAAACACGTATTCCTCTGTGTGTGCTTCGATCAGAGAGCTTCTTGGCTGTGGAGACTTTTGGTGTGTGTCACTTTGGGAATTGCCATGCTGGAGCAAACCAGAGGTCCTGCTGACTCATCTCCGGGGAAAACTTAAGAATGTTTCGTGTAGAGCAAAATGTGTAGGAACCAGACCAGCAACGAGCTTTCTTTGCATTCCCCGATGATCGCAGAGCTATCATTATTCTGTAAAGTTTAGATGTTAAGGATTTACTCTAGGGCCTTTGTCATCTATGGAAAAAGAACCAGTGCCATAGATGGTCTGGTTTGAGCCACAGAAGTCCTGACACCACATGAAGAATTTATGACGCTAATTAACCTATTCAGTATCGGTGTTAAATGGCAGGTTTATGTTCTTACTAGAGTTTATGAAGTTGTGGAAATAGATATACCTTTGGGAATTAAATTTAAGGAAATCATGTTTGAAGATGCATCCTTTTTTTTTTTTTTTTTTTACTGTGGTGTAGTTTCTATCTCCTTGGACATATTTGTGTATATATATGTATATTTGTACATATGTTAATATGTAAATAAATACAAATATTACAAATGTCCATTTGTGGTGGTACAACTATTATCGTTATAATAATAATAATGTTAAATGGTGTATCAGCCAATATATTTCATTCTACAAATATCTCATCGGGAAAAATATACATGTTTTCCCCATTCAAAAGTCTTTCAAAAATCCTATCCAAAAAATCAGTTTAGGAGCAGCTTTAGGAAAGATTTTTCTTTGTAAGAAGACCTATATTCAAGCCTAAAAGGGATATAGAATCACAGAATGGTTTGGGTTGGAAGGGACCTCAAAGATCATCTAGTTCCAACCCTCATCATCTAGTTCCAACTCCCATATACTGCAAGTTCTAATATTGCCTAATAAAAGCTGGTAAATACTCCCAGCCAGTATAAATCTGTGCAACCGCAGTGACTTCAGTGTTTTTCAGCTGCAGCCTGTTTTCTGGTGTAGAGCAGTAAGTTTGGCTTCATTGTACAAAACTGATTACTGTTATCCTGGTTAGATTTTACTGTGTCCGTCCTGGCATTAGGTTTGCAGTAGCAAAATCCAAACCTCCTTTCTAAAATTACCTCTCTTTCTGCTATGTTCATTCCAAAGCTTGTACATGAGAGATGAACAAAGGCAAATTCTTTCAAGATGCTCCTTTTTCACAAGGAATTATATAGTGCCTTTGTTTAATGTAGGTAAAGCCAAATTACTTAGAAAAGCTGTTTCAACTGTTGAAATGTCCATAATTTTTATTTATTTCTAATTAAGATCTTATGCAGAATGACTTCTAGGATCACCCCTGAGAACATAGTTCTTGTAGTTCTTACTCGTTCAATCTGTCAGGGCAGAAGATTTAACTGCAATGTAACCTGTGTACTAAAGACTGAACAGAAGGAAAGCTAATCCCATTACTATGGACTAAAACAATACAAAAGAAACCCCTTAAACAGCGTTATTGGCTGTCAGTCTTGTTTTTCCCTGTGTCTAAGTCTGGGGTGAATAATTCTGTTGGCTACACTGGAAGAAGGCTAATTAGGTAATTGTCTCAAACTAACGTGATGTCTTAGTTGAAATCAAGATGCAGTTCTTGAAATTGGAGTGCACACTGTGCTTTTGCCAATTAGAGCACAAACCCACCAAAACCTTCCTGCTCTTCTTTGTCAGCTCTTGGGCAAAAAAATACACCGTATTCCATCCACAAGCTTACTTTTTGGCAACTATATATATTTTAAGTTTCAGTATTCTTATGCTTAATGGCCCAAAGATCACTGCTGAACGTAACATGGGACAATAAAATCAGTGTAAGGAAGCCAATAACTAAGCTTTTGAAATCAGTGTCAGATTATTTATTCTTAGACACACTCTGCTGCAGACTAAAACTCTTCCTTCCTTTCTACTGCTACGAACAGGCTTCACTGGGAAAGAGGGGTGACTGGGAAACAGAGAGATTTTGACATTTTGAGGTTAAACTGAAAAGACACTTCCTGGCAGGGAGCACATTTCATGTTTGACAAAGTGTTGCATAAGTACTGACAATTGTCGCCTTTTCCCATCCTTTACAAAGTCAGAATGAGTAAAGGTGCTATCATCCGCGTCGAATGAAGTGTGATCTGTATTCTCTAATTCAGCCAGGTTCAGACTTGTTTACACCTATTTATGAATCCATCAATAATATATAACACTTCTGTACCTAGTTTTCTGGGTATTTTTTAGCTCCCAGTAAAAGAATAGCAGAAATTAAGTGTCCTTTTCGTACTCATTCTGGGGTAAACGTGCTTTTAGGTAATCTAATATGGTTTTGTTGCTTTAATAGCTGTTAAAACATACTGATTTCTTGCATCAACAATATTATATCCAGCATGATATATTCTACATTATTATACGCATTTATCTCTCCTTAGCATGCCAAATGTACGGTACATTGCATTATAAAATACATACCACATTTTGAATGATAATGGCAGTGTCCTACCAATTCTCTTCCTACTGTTTTTCATTCAAATAAACAGAAAAAAAGCTATGGGTAAAATACGAGAAGTATAGCACAGTTTAAATACATTAATTATGACATGTTTTTTTAACTTTAGGCATGAAAATCTCTGGCCTGCTCACCATCTTTCATCTGAAAACATTTGGGTGTCATACAAGTTCTTATATTTTGATACCTAATCTCCTGATTTTCCATTAAAGCATCACCAGGAAAATTTAGTACCAAATTCACTGGGGCAGTGATGGAAGTGCGTTCATATAGGCAGCCCATACAGTTTTCTAAATGCAGTTTTGACAACCATCATAAAGTAATAGTGCTATACTTTGTATCTCATTATGTATAATTATATTTTATCACATTCAGAATTTGCTAAAAGACTAGACAAAAGCATGGAGGAATACAGAGGATTTGGCAAATGTGTATGTCAAAAAGGTAGTTTCTTTTTTTTTTTTTTTTTTTTTTTTTTTTTTTTTTTTTGGGTTTTTTTTTGTGAGAAGCTAAGTAACTGGTATCATATAGCGTGTTTTTCCCCTTCCACCTATGAAGTCAGCTCCATGGCAGAGTTTGGCCTCAGGAGATACACTGAAATCAGTTTACAGGGCAGAGATGGCAGAGGAAAAAACTTTTGTACCTGCACCATTAAACAAGCGCAGTGTGTCTGTTCCCAGTGGTCCCTCCTATTGTACCTTTACATAAGCAAAATCAAGGAAGAACTTGAATTAGTTTGTCTATGCTGTGGTGAGAAATTTCGAACTGCACTTAGAGCATAATAGGGTGTAACACGGTGAAAAACAAGAGTACTGAATACAAATCATTTTACTGCTAACTTCAACCAGGCAAAAAACAGAAGTAGAAGCACAGAACGTTCTGTACTTGTCATGATCCGCGATTTGTAAATGTCTCGTAGCAGAGTCCTGACAGATGCTTTGTGTAAGAGTGATCGACTTCAGCAAAGTTGTTAGTCATCCCAGCCCAGCCCTCCCTAGTGATCAGAAACTGCTGCTCCTTTGCTGCAGGCTCAGTTCAAGCTCTTGTAATAAATCATGCTGATGTCTATCCCTGAGATATACGGGTTGGACAATGGGGTGTCTCTTCACCTCCTGTTGCAGTTCTCTGAAATTGTTAAAATACTCTAAGGAGTAGCTCGTTTGTCACATTATTCCGGTTAGGAAAAATGCTTTGCACTGCTGTCTTACTGCTTACCCAAGAATCTTAATGTTTTCTAAGCACTGAAGACTCCTAGGACTCACATGGACTAAAGAAGGGTTAATACACATATTCCACAGATACATAATTTGTAGAACAAAGACAATAACATCCTTCTGATCAACTTTTAAAGCGAAGTGGAGTCTGATTTTTAACAGAAGTGGCCTTTCACAGAAATCTCTCAACTGATCAAAATGTTCCATATCTTTATTTATCCAAGTTATCTTCTTAATACATTTTTGTATCCTAATCTACAACTGCTGTTTCACGTGTCTGAGGTATATAATATTGTTTTATCACAAACTATGTGAACATCCTTAATTGTTGGTGAATGCTGAGATTTTATATCAATTGGTGTATCTGACAAAGGAGGAAATACCGCTGAGACACATGAAACCAAGACAATCACGTGATAAACCTATTTTTATAAATGCATACTAGAATAAATATATAATGAAAAGTGTAAAGAAAAGTAAACATATAAAACATATAAATATTATCGACAAATTCTGAAGTTTGCAAAATGACTCTAGGAACTACAAACTTTGTAAAATAATAGCTTGAATCTGAACAAGGATTTCCAATATGTTGTTCAAATTTGAAATATGAAAAAAATACCTTATTTTCTAACTCTCTACATTTCTGTTGAGTTTGAGACATGCCAGAGTCTCTCTACCAATATTCTTCCTTGATCGTCTTCTATAAAGACATCACTGTGTTTATGGCAGATTCTGAACTTTGCATCTGTGTCCTTCCTGTAACTGCACCAAACAGAAAGTGACCTTAGAAATAAACAATATCATTCATTTGGCCAAATAGGGACTGCTGCAAAGCAGAGTTTTGACTTGTGTGAACTCTGTATGGTCAACAGAAAGAGATACATGTTTCATCCTAATATAGATGACTAATAGAAGTCAGATGACTGATAGCCTAAATGTGATCATTTTGATTCACTGTCCAGAGAAAATAGGATTATTAACTCAGGTGTAAATGTCTGCAGTGTGGCCAGCTAATGTTAGATAACATGAACCCCAGCCTTTGTTTCCTGAATAGAACTCTGTTTTTCTTTGAGCCAATGTTTTATTCTAACTTGGTAAGTGGACAATAGTCAAGACTAGTGACTCTCTGGATCTCCCTGACATGGAGATGTATTGGGTTGGAAGGGACCTCAATCTGTGGTCCCCAGGCCCTTTCTTCTTTCTCCAGGTTTCAGGGCTGCAGAGCTTACCTAGAGTCCTTCCAGGGGGCCACGCCACTGATATTTTACAGGTGCAGGACTCCAACACTCACTCCCTGATGTGGAATCCTGAATTTAGATCCAAAACGTGCTGGTTTTCTTTTCTACGCCTCGTAAGTGCTTCCCTGTCCTGTCAGCCAGAATGATGCCGATATTACCTGCTTACAGCTCTGATTCCCTTTCCTTTATAAAGTTCCCAGAGTTTTGACACATTCAGGAATGTGTTGAGGTTTGGAAATCCTGTTTGTAAGGGATGAACATTTAGGTTCATGTTCCCAAAAATCCTTCAGATCCTCAGTCTTGAGAATCTGGCATGACAAGAACTGCAAAAGCTGTGAGCATCTGGAGCAATAAGCTCAGAGGTGGATGTGAGATATTAATGAAATTTTGAGTTTTGGTGTTTTACTGTGTCTGTGGTTTTTACATTATATATAAATTTAAGATTAATATTGCCATGAAAGTTGTTGCTGGAGTTTTTTGGGTTTTTTTGAGTTTAAGGATGATAATAAAAACTTCATTTTGGAAGATATCTAATGCTTTTACTGAAATAAAAAAGCTTTCTAGATAAAAAACAATAGTTTATCAAAGCCTTTACTAGTCCTTTCAAAAACAGTATCTTAATGATCCACTAGTTTTATCTTTTAATACCTAGAAAATGTATAAAACCAGTGCAATGCCATGATGCCTACATCAGTTAAGTTTCTTTTGTTGTGTTTTGTTTTAATGCGAGAGATGAAGAGAACATAGGGTCTGCACCCACCAGAATGTCGTGGTATGTGTCTTGTTCACAGAGCAGTACCAAATATATTCTAGTATCCTGAATGTTAACAGAGTGTAAAACCAGGTCATGTGCGTTAATTATACTGAAACAATTGGATCCAAGTTCATGTTATACCCAGGAAAGAGCCATGTTATTCCATGTGGAAGCCCAACAGACATCAAAGAGATTTTTGAACATTTTTTTTTTTTTAATCATCCTGTAGCATTCATTTAAACACTACATCCCTTTTATAGATATGTATACTCTCTAGAGGATGATTCAGAAATTCTGTGCAGAGGAAATCACTCCTAGGTGACCTGGTAGTGGTTTGTTAATTTCCTATAGAATATTACTGGTTTCATTCTGAATGACTAGGAAAAAAATTAATTGTTCATGTGCCATGCACTTCATATTTTGTCTAGACTGACTGTGGTGGAGCTGTATCTTTCATTGGAAGAGAATGAACAGTCACTGAAATACTAATTGCTGTTCTTTTTAGGAGTCTAAATCCGATCTTGTCCATTAAATCTCAAGAGTTGAGGACAGAGCACAGCAATTTAAAGATGATCTTAGTTTAGACATGCACCTTTTTTATCTACAGATTTGATGAAAAGAAAGAATATCCATGGCATCTTTCAGAAGTCTGCTCTTAAAAATAAAGTAAATTTAATTGGAAAATCTTATCTGTTTTGTCATATATAATTATCAAACAGCCATTAAAATCCTAAATTCTGTTCAGATTTTCCAGGCAGTGAAGAGTGAAGAACACAGGAAAGATTGGAGTGCGCATGCCCATTTTAAACATTGCGGTATAGCCTAGTCTCAGACAAGTGCCGACATTGCGTGGAAAGATGTTGACCCTTGAGGATGGTATCTTTAAAGAGAGCAGAAGCAGTGGGCCATAAATCTAAAGATGGAGGGGATTGATTTTCATTTTAGTAGTTGCTTCTCTGGGAGTACGATGAGCTTTGTGTAGTTTCTCTGACATCAATTTTAAGTGTTTTATTATCTTCTATACCCATTATAAAAACATCACTTTGCATAGAAGAGAACCATTAATTTTGGATATATTACTAACCACTTTATCGAAAATTGTTTTCATAAAGGCTGCATCATGGAAAAGGCTTTGAGTTTTTATACAAGTTACCCAAAGAAAAAAAAAAAAAAAAAAAAAAGGCAATAATGTCACATTTCAAAAAAAAAAACCAAACCACCCCAAACCTCTGCAATGGAATTATTGCCTTGTAAAGCTTGTATTTCAGCCCACACATTTGACAATTGATAGTCTGTGAAATGAAAGGCTTGGGATTTACTAGACCATTTACACTTTGTCTGCAACTTTTGCAGGTTCTTGCAGACCATGTAACACTTCTAGAACTGTGGAACATATTACAGAAACAGTATAGATTATATTTTGTCGATTTTCCTCATTGTCTCTTACTTTAGTGACTACAGACTATTTTTCCAGAATTAGGTATTTGCAGCAGCACATATTAGTGAAACCGTAACATTAATTTCTTCATTGTACCTTTTACTGAATTTAAAAAAAAAAAAGTAAAAAATGAAAATAAAAATAAAACTGATGAGGTTATAATTAAAAACATAATACTATGAACAATTCCTCATTTAAGAAAAAGAATCTCTTAGTTCTATGCTATGATTTATTTTTATGTTTTACAAGCAGTAAAGCATCTCTGCGTTGTCACTGCCATCTGAAAAATTTTCATCTCTAATTTGTAAAAATGTTGTTATCCCCTCCTTAATGCTATTCTATTAGCTATAATTCTGGAGATTAATTATTAATTTTGTTCAAACCCAAGAAATTACCAGAAAAGCAATTCAGATTAATTATCAAGAAGTATTTTAATAAAGTCGATGTAAAAATCAGAACTGGTAGAAGAAACCTTGCCCACGCCTGTCAGTTCTGTTGGCACCCCCAGTTCAGGTTAGCAAGGTACAGACCCAAAGGAAGAGGAGGGCAGGGTGGAAGGGACATCTGCGTGGTTCCTGCCCCACGGCTCACAAACAGGTGCTCTCCCATGCTGTAAAGGCTGACCGCAAAAGTTTATGTTTCCCTTTAGCCTTGGTGCAAGGGCCAGAATCCTCTCAGTGTATATCCCTGTGAGCATTCCCATACTACCTCAGATTAAGAAAGGAGACTGGAGCCACGTTCAAGTCACCCATGGTTTTAAGAAGTGGGCATTAAGGTAATATTCACAAATTCTTAATAGCTGTCCCCCATCCCCTTTCAATCCCAGCCATATGCTAGAACCTTTAGAATAATTCAAATTATTTTTACAACCACGTGATATTGATATAATCTTTAATATAATTCCAAACAGAACAAGAGTTTAATGTTGTGAAAACAAAAAATCTTCTAAGCCTGAAGAAAGAAAGGTCTGTCTCAGTTATGTGTTTGAATGCCTCTCTTTGCCTCGTATGCATTACTTAAGTGGATGGAAATTTCATAGTTTTTTTTGCCAGCTTACCTTTAATGATTATAGCATATATGATTGTCATAGACAGTGATTTTATTTACCAGACGTGCTTGCATTTTGTGTAATTACTATTCTGACTGTATTGAAGCATACCAATTAGTGGCAATAAATGCACTGAAGAGCTTGGAGTAAAGGAATCTGATAAGAACTATCAAAGTGCTTTTTTATCATCTATTTCTTTATGCAACCTAAACAAAATGAGTTAACTAATTTTTAGAAATATTAACTCAATATTTAGAAATGTTATATCTTGGCTAATAAGCCTACAATAATTCTTTTTTTTACCAGGTTTCGATAACTGTTCCTTTTCTACAATTTCTCAATTCAGCTTGTTTAAAGTAAATTTACTTTATATGAAGGACTGGTCTACATTTTGCTAGTGTTGCAAAACCACTTTCAAATGAAACAAAATGGCAACAAAAATTTACAGTTGGAAAAGTCCAATTGTCTTCTTGTTTTGCATTTATATATCTTTCTTGATCATGGTTTTGTTTTGGGTTTTTTTTGTTGTTGATGTTGTTGTTTGGGTTTTATTCTCCCTTTGGAGAACAAGCATTGAAGTCAGTCAGCAAATAAACCCTGATCAGTTATGAACTGTGACTACATTGGGCAGATTTGCTAAATGTTATGTTTTGGAGCTGTCCCCTTGTTTCAAGATAGTTCTTCACTTAGTGATATTCACAGTTTCTCTTCCTGATGCTGCATTTTGGCACTTAGGCAACTGCATTAGTACCTGGAGAGCAATAAGTACCTAAAATGGGTGATTCGTCCCATCCTAAGACACCTCTGTAAAGTGGTTGGCTGAATTCCCTCAGGAAATACGTTATACCCTTCAGTGACTACAGAGGGGTCCTTGATAGGCTAGCGTTAAGATGGCACTCAGAGTCGGGTGACCTTAACACTGTATTTCCCATTTAAAGAGACTGGTGTAATTCTCTCAAATTCAAGAAAGCCCAGAATCCAGCCTCTGTTTCACATCAGATATTTATGTAGCAGGATGCGAGTGAGATCTGGTCAGCTAATGGTGTAGTCATCCAAGTACCTGCCATGTGGGGAAGTACTTCCTTCAGGTGACCTCCTCCTTTGCAGGTGATGGGCCATTCAGGGCTTGTCCAAGAATGTCCAAGGACTTGTCCAGGAACTAGGAAGTCCTTGGTTTGGCCCTCTTTGCTTACAAACCCTGTTGCACTGATGGACATATGTAAGAGTCCCCTTTTGCTAATTGCTAATCTTTTTGCTAATTTTGCAGTATAAGTGATTAAGTATCATCTGTAGTAAGTACAGCTTGCTGGGATTGAGTTAACATCTGACTGGGATGGAGTTAACTTTTTTCATAGCAACCCGTATGGTGCTATATTTTGGACTTGTGACTAAAACAGTATTGTTAACAAATGTTTTGGCTCTCACTGAACTGTGCTTACGCAGCACCAAAGCTTTCTCTTTTTCCCACCCTGTTATGTTCCCCCCAGGCAAGTAGGCAGGCTGGGTGTGGGGAAGAAGTTGGGAGGCAACACAGCCTGAACAGTTGATCCAGACTGGTTGAAGGGATATTCAATGCCATATAACCTCATGCTCAGTAACAAAATTGAGGTAGAGGAAAGGCAAGGGATTTTCATTTTGGCTTCCCAAGGTGGGAACCTTTGCTCAGAACTGGTTGGACATGAGTTTGCTTATGGGAGGTGGTGATTTCCTTTGCATTGCTGATACTTTTTTCTCTTTCCTTCACTTGTTAAGCTGTCTTGTCTTGACCTGCAAATTTTCTTTTTT